>OW121704.1:32493206-33093206 GCA_933228785.1 Lasioglossum pauxillum | reverse complement strand
ATGAAGATTGCTCGCCGGTCGGTAATGTGTCAAGATCTATAATTTAGTTTCCACTGCTTGCAATCGATGCAGACAAGTTTTATTTTGCATCAAGATCCGCAGTCTAGCCATCAACAATGAACATTATTTAGACACCATAATGTGAAACGGTACAACAGAGTTAACGCTATTGATTTGTACAGGGTCCACCGGGTATAATGGGTCCGCAAGGTCCCAAGGGTCAAAGAGGATTTCCTGGAACGGAAGGTCTCCTAGGTCCCAAAGGGGAAAAAGGTGATCCTGGTCCTCAAGGTCCACGCGGGAACACTGGTGATAGAGTACGTAACATCGTAGCCCGTTGGAAAGCAGCCCTCAAAGCAGCAAAAGTTTGGGATCACTTGCTGATTTTTGTAAAAATCCGAATATATCGATAAATTTTGAAACGATCCATCGTTATAATATCAAATATTAACTAGTTCAATAATATTTCTTGACAGATTTCAACATTTTCTTATGTCCATAATGCTCTTGTATAGTTCGTACACCCTGTGTAAGACAATGTTCGGAATGCATTTTTCTAAAGAGCATTTTTCTGTCAGGCTGTTATTCAAAATGAAGGCGGTTTTTTGATAAAAAAGAAATAATACAAAATGTAAAACACAGTGCTCGTAAGTTTTTTGACAAGTTCATCGTCCTTGATTGTTCTAAAGGCATTCGGTTCTTCTTATAAACCTCCTGTTCCTCTGAATTTTCGTCGTGATTCCAAACTTTTCGCCGGTAGTGTGTTTACGAATAATTGCTGTTCTAATTGTGTTGTTTCTCCTCAGGGAAAAATGGGTATGCCTGGATTTCCTGGTATAAATGGTGTCCCCGGAGTTCAAGGACCGCCCGGATCTCCTGGTTTTCCTGGTCGAGACGGCTGCAATGGAACTGATGTGCGTAAATTAACGATTAATACACTGCCCAGTGAATAAGTGTAAACTTGCGGGAGGGGAACGGGGCTAGAGGGACGCAAAGAACACTTGAGTGGTCAGACTAGAACGTAGACGCCTATTCTCACACGCGTTCTTGGCTCTAATGCGCTATTGGCGGAGACGGACACGCACACTAATCAGGCGCATGACGCGGAGAGCGAGTCAGATGTATACAAACAAACGAGACAGAGCGAGCGACGCGGTCAACGGCAATCCATTGGCGTAGTCCAAGAGTTAGCTAACTGTCAAGTAGATTTCATTTTCTAATTACTTTTGTAAAATGTGCAAGGTTTATCAGTGCCTAATAGACTTACAGAATAAATAAAACGTAGAAATTGAAAGGTTAACTTAGTTCGTCGCGGAAAAGACGTAGAAAAAATCGGTTTTTATTTTTTTTAACTACGCCGCAACAAATCATAAAATCTGAAAAAATTCATGAACAATAACTATAACAATATATCGGTATTATAAAAATATAAATGTTGTCATTGTAGAACTTTCATGTGAAATCTGCATTTTTTCGATTTTTTTGAGGTTTTTGATTTTTTACAAGCAGGATTTTCAATTTAAAAATCTGAAACCAATTGCAGAATACGTATTTGGATCCTTGATATGTGTCAGATTTTTCTCGGAATTTCTAAACAACATTAACTAGGAAAAACAGGCCAAAAACTGGTTTTCCTATTGTACCCCATAACTACCTCCCCGATCGAGATACAGGGTTGAAATTTTACTCAGTACATTTTTTCTTGATGCCCTATCGAATGACCCATCGTCGATATAATTCGGCTCAATGGCACTTTTGACCATCTTACCCATTCGAGGTTATACTAGTAATCGGTAGGTTGCTGGTTCGAGTCCCGCTTTCGATATTTTTTTTTTTCTTGAAACTGATACCTATCCCAATTTTGAGCCTGAAATCTATTATTTACAAGTTATTTTTATTTTTGGATAAGGTATAATGAGTAAATAACTATTTATTTGTGACCGACGAATAGCTGGCCACGGAATAAAATAGCGCGCGCGTTATTGGTTATTTACAAATTATCATAGTAGAAATGCATAGTAGCAATATCTGTTGCTACACCTATGAACGGCGGGAGCTACGCGTAAGTTGAAAAGTTCTTGCCCCGTTCCTGTCCCGCTTGTTTACACTCTTTCACTGGACAGTACATGTTTGAAGACACAAACATATAGATGTTTAAAGATAATGGTTTAGCATTTGTATAAGTTCTTGCATCTATCAGGGTGAACCCGGTCTTCGAGGTCTTCCTGGTGAGCCAGGTCCTCGTGGTTTCAAAGGTCCACCGGGTCACAAAGGAGACAAGGGTCAACCTGCGTTTGCTGGGATGTTTCCTGTTGGTCAAAAAGGTGAACCAGGTATCGACGGTGTGAGAGGACCTCCTGGACCACCTGGACCTCAAGGAGAACGTGGGTTCACTGGTCCCAAAGGTGAACTTGGTCCTTTCGTAAGTGTGAATTAATTATCAATAGACAGCGGGTTTTATGCATTTATAAGAAAAATGAGTAATACCATTAGAAGAATTTTAAAATACAGTTACATTATTTTCAAGCTATTCAACATATCAGGAAAGAAGATAAAGTCCCATTTCACTCGAGTTTGTTGCAATTCTGGTAGAAAATTGAGAAATTGCTGTTAAACATATTAGGAAAGAAAGTAAAGTTCCATTTCGCTCGAGTTTCTTGCAGTTCAGGTAGAAAATTTTTATTTCGCGAAAAATCCGCAGTCCAGTAATGATTAATCGAACGAATTAAATGAAAAGTGTAACTAGGGAACAATTGCGTTGTTATTTAGGGTCCACAAGGACATCCGGGTCCCAAGGGAGAAAAAGGAAACATGGGTCTCCGATTCGAGGGCCCGAAAGGTGACAAAGGCCAGAAGGGTGAGATTGGACCTCAGGGCACACCTGCGCCCGAGTTGCCATTCGTAGGAGTAACAGAGATCACAGGACCTCCGGGCGAACCTGGAGAGAAAGGAGACAAGGTATGCATCAAATGATTGCATAAGTTTCAAAAAGTAAAAAGCAAACATGCTCGATTTTGGACAGTAGGCTGTGCCAGCAGAACAATATACTTCTGCGTCCGAATAAGTATCGCTTTATACTGGCACGGTGTGCTGGCATAAGCTGAGGGCAGAATGAAGGCACTCGGTCCTTCGTTTAAGAGGGCAGCACGGTCGCACTAATGTGGCGAATGAGGTTATACGAATTATTATTTCGATTTCCCTCCTTGCATGTGCACAAAATAAATATTAATTCAAAAATCAATATACATTTAAATAAATATTAATTTTGTCGGTAGAAAGGGAGACTATTATATATTTGTACAATGGAAATTTACTTTAACAACATCTGCCACATTAGTGCGACCGCGCTGCCCTCTTAAGCGATATTTCTGTGTCCGAATAAGACCTGGCTGACTGGGTTCGTGCCCGATTTGAAAATAAACTTCAATGTTAAATGTTAAAGAATACAGCTTTAATAATAATTTGATTTTCTAAATAGAATGAATACTGCTGCTTCTGTGATTGTATTGTAATATTGTAGTAACGTATTTTTATGAGATTTATAGTTCTTATTTCATCCTTTTCATGTTTGATTTATCAGATATAGCTGCTCGGCATCCTAAAAGTTGTTTGGTCGTTGTTAGTTCGTTTGTAATAATCACTTATACAGTCACGGTTCTTTTCTACAATTAGAAGAAAAATGGTGACTATACAAATTTGTTTTTACACTCCGTCGTGCAGTACAGGTTGCGACATCTACGAAAATCGGGCAAGAACTTATGCAATCATCTAATATTTGCAAAATGAAACGCGACGCATTTTTATGTTTAATCAATCATATAATTTAATTAACTGAATTCGTTGTTCGATACAGGGTGAAATGGGATACGATGGGCAAAAGGGTGAGCCAGGTCCACTTGGTGATCACGGATTGCCTGGTAGCTCTGGTGGAAAAGGAGAGAAAGGCTTGCCGGGAGCTCCTGGCGTTCGAGTAAGTTTAGCGACGTGAGATTTCTGATTGTTTGTAATTCTTGAATTACATTAATGTAACGCGTCATCAATAAAATCGTGAACTGTTGTTACAACCAGGGTCGAGACGGGTTTTCTGGGCCTCCAGGACCACCTGGACGCAAAGGTGACCGCGGCTACGATGGCTTAGACGGATTACCTGGACGTCCTGGAATGAAAGGAGAGCCGGGGCACGATGGTCCGATGGGTGTTTCGGGATTGAGAGGACCTCCTGGTCCACCGGGAGTGAGTGTTCTAATTCTTGTTCATAATATGTAGGTACACTTTGTTCCGCAAGAGCGTGGTGGTCATATTTTATGAAGAAAAAAAGGGAATTGTTTATAATTAAACGTATAACGTCGAAATATAAGCATTGAACTACGATGCATTTACGTTGTCCAGTCGCCATCATTATAGCCTGGCACCGTTCAAGCATACTTTCTGATCGACGCATAGGAATTTGCAAATGTCGCGAACCTAACAAATTTCCGGTTGTTCCGAATAAAGTGATACGCCCTAATAAACAGAAAACTGAGAGATAAAAAGCCGAATCTGAACGCCGGTGGATTTAAATCACTGAAACGATTAATTTGTACCGGTACGACGAATGTGAATTAATTATTACCATAAAGTATGATGACACTACTGACACAGCTGACACTACTGATTTAACCTGAAAGTATTGGAAAGCCAAGTGTTCAAACAATTGAAGTAACCGAATGTTAAACAGATGCGTCATCTAGTGACAAAATTATGAACGACACGCTCTTGTTGAACTGACTGTATATTCATAGAGAAGTTTACATTAATCTTCCTTCAATGATTAGGGCGGCAAGGGAACACCAGGTCCACCAGGACCTAAAGGACCTCAAGGATTCCCAGGTCCAATTGGTCCACGAGGTGCTGACGGATACCCAGGAGATCCAGGTCCCAGAGGCCCATTGGGACTTGCAGGAGGCCCAGGTTCGCCAGGTATCCCTGGTCCTGAAGGATTGCCAGGGGAGAAAGGAGGCAAGGGAGAACCCGGCGTCACAGGATTCCCAGGACCGACGGGACTTCGCGGTTTCGACGGTCCTCAGGGTCCTCCAGGTCCACGAGGTTTACCAGGAGAGAAAGGGTTATCCATAACTGTAAGCTCGACATTGATTAAAGAGTGAACAACCTCTATTAAGCCTTTGCGAACGAATGTCGTCACTTTGACGAAATCGTGACTATTTATGCTATTTTTCTATGATTCAAGTCCTAAAGTTGCAGACAAATAATCTAATTGCATACATGATAAAATATTAGTATGTACTATGTACATATCTTCCATTTTAGCCAGCACTCAAGACTCTTTGATACATGAGCTACTTCTCTGAGCAATATATTCTTTAATATTTAAAGAATACATGATCGACTTCTCTGAGATTCTTTAATATTCTTTAATATTTATTCTTAATATTCTTTAATGATTAATAATATATATTCGTTCATATTTAATCAAAATCTTCGTCCGCAAAGGATTGAACATCCGATTCTAATTGAAATGCTGTTCTTCGCAAAGGGTCCGAAAGGAATGGACGGAGCACCGGGTTTGAACGGAGAAAAGGGACAGAAGGGTGAACGCGGTTACGTTGGACCGCGAGGATTCCCGGGAGATTCTCTCGATGGAATTCCAGGAGCGCCGGGTGACTCCGGTTTGCCAGGAGAACCGGGAACTCCTGGAAGAGACGGTATTCCAGGGAGTCCGGGAGCGCCTGGTGAAAAAGGAGAATTAGGAGGACGGTGTATAGACTGTTTACCTGGTTTGCGAGGACCTAAAGGAGATCATGGTTTCGATGGAAGTCCTGGAATGACTGGGGCTAGAGGAGCACCTGGAGAACGAGGTTTTCCTGGAGAACCTGGAGCTGATGGCTTACCGGGACCAATCGGTCCGCCAGGACCACCGGTACGAACTAATTAGAGTAACACGTGGGTTATTCACTTTTTAAGCCTTGAGTGAGCTATAAACGAATCTTCAAAGAATTTTTCGATATCTTAAAAATTGTTGATTTTACAGACGTGTAAAAAAACGTTAGAATAGTGTAAATTTGCGCTAAAATTCATTCTAAAATTCTTAGTCCCTGATAATTCTCGTAATAAATATATATTTTTTGTAATCATTTTCAATTTTAAATTAAGGGAAATTTCAAGTTTAAATTTACGGTAATTTCAAGCTTCAAACTCAGGGAAATTTCAAGCTTCAAACTCAGGGAAATTTCAAGCTTCAAATTCAGGGAAATTTCAAGTTTAAATTTAGGATAATTTCAAGATTCAAATTGAGAGAAATTTCAAGTTTAAGTTGAAGGTAATCTAAAGATTTAAATTGAGAGAAATTTCAAGTTGAAATTGAAGGTAATTTAAAGATTTAAATTGGAGGTAATTTAAAGATTTAAATTGAAGGATATTTCAACTTTAAATTGAGGGTAATTTCAAGTTTAAATTGAAAGTAATTTAAAGATTTAAATTGAAGGATATTTCAACTTTAAATTGAAGGAAACTTTCAAGTTTACATTGAAGGTAATTTAAAGATTTAAATTGAAGGATATTTCAACTTGAAATTGAAGGAAGCTTCAAGTTTAAATTGGAGGAAGTTTCAAGTTTAAGTAGTTGAAAATTTCAAGTTTAAATAGGAGGTAATTGCAAGTATAAATTGAGGGAAGTTTCAAGTTTAAATTGAGGGAAATTTCAAATTAAAATTTACGGTAATTTCAAGATTCAAATTGAGGGAAATTTCAAGTTTAAATTAAAGGTAATTTAAAGATTTAAATTGAAGGATATTTCAATTCTAAATTGAGGGTAATTTCAAGTTTAAATTGAAGGAAGTTTCAAGTTTAAGTTGATGAAAATTTCAAGTTTAAATAGTGGGTAATTTCAAGTTTAAATCGAAGAGACCTCGTACGAAACCAGTTTATTAGAATGTGAACAATGCACCTCTGTCATCAGGGCAAAGACGGTATTCCGGGCTCTCCAGGACCTCAAGGAGAAACTGGTCAACCTGCAAAAATATCGTGGGACATGATCAAGCTAGAAAAAGGTGATAAAGGCGTACGAGGTGAGCCAGGACGACCTGGTCCTCTAGGTCCGCAAGGTCCGCCTGGAGAGAAGGGTGCAATTGGATTCGAAGGGTTCCCAGGACTTAAGGGAACCGCTGTAAGTGCTATTAAAATATCGTCAGTCTCATATGAAAACTGTCTAAATCCATTTTCTATGAAAATTGGGTATTCAATTTCTACGGTTTCAGGATAAGGAATTTCTAAGGATAGTTCAGCGATAAGTTGAACTAACAGGGTACCTAACAATAAGCGCCACAATATGAGAATTTGAAAACTGCGCTGTGAGGCAAATTAGTTTCACTTTAAATCGTTTTTCTCGGCTCCTGTAAATTTTCTTTTTTGGACTTAGGCAAATTTCATATGAGGCCGACGATATAGCTACATGATCTCTTCCGTGGATTTTTGATTGGATGTCTTTTAACTTTGTATGTGCTGTTTCCAGGGTGATCGCGGCTTTCCTGGACAAGACGGTGTTCCCGGCAGGACAGGTGTTCCAGGTCGCAAGGGAGAAAGTGGTCTCAGTATAAAAGGAGAGGTTGGAGAAGCTGGTTGGCCTGGACAGCGTGGGGATAAAGGTGAACCTGGTTTAGACGGAGAAAGAGGCGAACCCGGTAAGTAGTAATAATTTACACACTTTTTCGCTAAACACCAGGAATACATCATAATTTCTGTTTTCTATAGGTTTGTGTCCGCCATTGAACATCACGGAGGGCTTCAAAGGTAACAGAGGACACCAAGGAGAAAGAGGAGCGCCGGGAATTCCTGGAAGGGATGGAATAAAGGGCGATAAAGGATTACAAGGTTTCTCGGTTAGTAGATAAACTCTTTTCAGATCGGTCTCAAGTGTAATGTGAAACGATAACGAGACTGCAAATCTTCATGCAAAATAGAAATGTTTTGCAGTGGATTGTGGGAAGCAGGAATAATAGAAGAAGTGGTGTCATCCCTCGACGACTTTGTTACATTAAAAGCAACATTACAACATTCTTGAATCTATAAAATCTTTCACTGTTTTATATTCTTCATATTCTATATCTTTATCTTCTTCATGAATGCTTAAAGATCCGCAGTCTAGTGATAATAAAATTTGATGAAATTAGGGTCCTCCGGGACCTGCCGGTGGAATCGGAGCACCAGGACCAGTGGGACCACGAGGATTGCCTGGCCCTCGTGGAGACAAAGGCAACATGGGACCGATGGGATTCCCGGGTGAACCTGGTCGCGAAGGACCTAGAGGATTCCCGGGAGCCCCAGCTCCGAAAGGAGATAAGGGTGAACCTGGAATATCGATGAAAGGAGCTCGCGGTTTGACTGGCCCAACTGGTGAAAAAGGAGAGAAGGGTCTTCCAGGGCCACCAGGGAAAGATGGTCTGGTTGGTTACCCAGGTTTACCCGGATTCGCTGGAGAAAAGGGTGATCTTGGAATTTCTGGAATAAGTGGTTTGCCAGGTGCGCCGGGAGAGAAAGGAGACACGGGTCCAATTGGTCCTCCAGGTCCACCTGGTGTAGCAGGAACTCCTGGCATGGACGGAAGCAAAGGTGCGTGTATTGGTTTTTTTCTTATTCCACGCGAAAACGAACACTTTTTTAAGTGAAATTTGAATATGTTGCGGTCTTCAGTGAGCTATGACCGACTCTCAAAGGATTTTTCGATATCTTAACACGTTGATCGCCCAGCGTAATTCGGCTAAGTTTCCCGCGGGGCTCAAATCCGACCGTCGCGTCGGTACACAGAACGTAAACAGAGCGAAAAGCGGGAATTCATGTTGTATATACTATTTTTAATTAACTCGAACAAGAAGAGCGTCACCCATATTTGGGTGACGGGGCCTCCACGGAAGCATACCCGTCACCCAGATATGGGTGACGTGGCGACCAACGTGTTAAGAAATGTTGATTTCACAGACGTGTGAAAGAACGCGTCACCCTTTTTTCGTTGGATCATAAGTCTAGAACTGTCGAACCGATGGAAATGAGTTTTTGGGAGCTTGTAGTGGAAACATAAGAGTATATACTGTTATGTATTAAGGCTGTAACTTTTCCGAACCTTCGAAGTTTCGAAGCTTCGAAGGCTTCCAAGTGCTCGAAACGTATGAAGTTGTAACTTATGAGTTTCATACCATGTCACGATTTTTGATAAATAAAAATATTAACTTTCAGTCACCGGTGACTGACACTGAACTTTCCGTTTGGACTTTCCGTAATTAAATTAAATTTAAAAGATTGCATTCTATTAATAAATTTCGGGATTATATCACGAATGTACTTAAAAAAATAATACTTTGCAAACAAAATTTTAATGAGTTGTATTAAATTCGGCGAAATCGGATATCGCGGACTAAATGAAAAGAAAGGCAAGACAGGCTTGGTGTTTGACAAAACTCAAGTATTCAGTAGGGCTGTAACTTTCCTTCGAAGGTCGAAGATTTCGAAGCTTTGAAATGTTCGACCTTCGAAGGAAAGTTACAGCCGTATTTGAGAAAAACGGTTTTTTCACCGTTTATTTTGCAATTGTTTGAAACGAATGCCGTGGCGATTTTTTAAATAATTGAACTATAACTAGTTCATTTAAAAAATTATATTTGTAAATTGAATTATAGTTGGAAAGTAGTTCGTTTTCGCGTGGAACGAACCTAAAGTAGAACAACTTCAACATCAAATTGACCATGTAATGATCAAAAGATGATATAAAATAGAAAAACTTACATCAAATTGATTGTACACAGGTGAACCAGGATTGACTGGAGAGCCTGGAAGATCCGGTCTTCCAGGATTCCCAGGAACGAAAGGAGACCGCGGGGAGCCAGGAATCGACGGGCAAAAAGGATATCCTGGACGGCGAGGTCTGCCAGGATCACCAGGCCGAATTGGTTTAGACGGTTCACTCGGTCTGAAAGGTGAACGCGGAGAAAAAGGCTCGCCAGGTTTCCCTGGTTTGCGCGGACTAGACGGAAAACCAGGACGATCTGGAGCACCAGGTCCCAAAGGAGACACAGGTCCTACGGGTGGACCTGGTGCGCCAGGTCCTGTTGGATTCGACGGACCTAAAGGTGACCAAGGACCAGTCGGATACCCGGTACGTATTAAAGTTTAGGTTAGTTTTTTAGTTGGTTAAGGTTACCGCTGGGATATGCTGTCTATTTCTTATATTTTTTTCGCTACCAACATTGTTTTGCGATACAATGTTTCTTCTTTAAAGCCCCCCCCCCGATACTAAAAACATTAAAAAGAAACAAAAAAATTCAAAAAATGTTTTGATGCGGATATGAATACGGATGCGGCAGAAAGCATAAATGTGTGACAAGCCAGGGCCGCGAGCAGCACGAGTGGCCGGCGAAGGGTTGTTACTCTAGAACATAGACATATAGAGATAGACTGCGCGGCCTGTACGAAGCGCTGAAGCCCACAATGGCGGCGCGCGAGAGAGAGAGCATTAGCCGGGGTCCATAGCGCTCTCTTTCTAATTGATGTGTCGGTGGGGAAAGATTCCCCTACTTGCTTGCTAGATAATGTAAATTTCTACATAGTATTGATTAATTTGTTAATATTTATTTGGTTTTTGGTTCCCTACCATCGAATTGTAAAATAATAACAAATTAGAATAAACATTTAAAGACACACGTTTATTTATTGGAGAACGTTCCTCCACTCATGGCCGTTCCTAGGTGTACAGCCGCCTCCGTGCTGAGCAATTTTTCGCCGTCCCCCACCCTCACCTTGACAATGAGAAAAAATATTTAAACCAGTATACATAAGTGCTTTATTCAAATTTATAATGAGAAATTCAGTATAAATAAATAAACGTGTGTCTTTGAATGTTTATTCTAATCTGTTATTATTTTACAATTCGTTGGTAGGAAACCAAAAAACAAATAAATATCAAAAACCAAATAAATATTAACAAATTAATCAACACTACGTAGAAATCTACATTATCTAGCAAGCAAGTAGGGGAATCTTTCCCCACCGACACATCAATTAGAAAGAGAGCGCTATGGACCCCGGCTAACGCTCTCTCTCTCTCACTCTTTGTACCGCGCGCCGCCATTGTGGGCTTCAACTCGCCCATAAGACGGCGCAGTCTATCTCTATATGTCTATGCTCTAGAAATATGATATCAATTTGTTAGTTAAGGTACGTGGACGAACCCAATGGGAAATTGGGGAGCCGCACAGTGTGCCAAATGGACATTTTAGCTGGACAAAATTCTAAATCGCCTATTTTTCTATATTTATCAATTGATATGTTCACAGTTGTATAGAATATGAATAATTATTAACTTTTTACAACATTTAGTTGGTTTTTGTTAATTAAACAATATATTTTAAGTGATTTATAATTAAATATAATATACAACGAAGTTAGTAATGGATCTATGTAACACAGAATGATTTAACAAGTAGTAGATATTATCAAAGAAGACGTCATTTTTAATTATGGACAAAAAGAATGTTAATATAATTTACCAATTTACTTTTTGGAGATTCAGACATACGGGAAAGAATTATTCTTTGGTTTAGTATAAGGTTTCAATCTATAAATAATCTGCTGCATATTATTGTTTATTATTTTAATATAATAAAAAATTAAAAATATAATAACATAAAAATATAAATAAAACAAAAGAAATAACAAAGATCAAAATGAAAGTATTAAATAGGAACGTTCGGTTGCTAGAAACTAATAACTAAAACTAAGCCCGGCCCGGGCTGTGATTGTCACGAGCGTGAACGCAAAACGACGTAACTTCATTGTAAAAATTAGTATAGTATAGCAACGTATAGCAAGCCAATTTTGGTACTACAATAAACTAGAGAATCTCTACTTTATAATAATGTAAAAATCATCGCGTGTGGCGACGTGGGGCATATACTAATTCATTAACGAAGAGGAGTAACATGGGCGTTTCTGTGGAAAAATAAGTACCGTCTTTGACACTTAATTTACAAAAATAGAGGAATGCTATCGATAATTTGGAATTACTAAAGTGAAAGTACATGTTTTGAGATGTTATATCCATCGTACATAGGAAATTTAAATACTCCTTAGTATATTTTAACATATTTCTAGCGCGTATGGCAATGTGCCCATTCATTTATAGGTTAGGCGTCCACCTTTTAGGTGAAGTTTACACGCTCTGTAAACATGCAACAAAAGAATTTTAAGTTTTAATATTCAAGGGTTTTAATACATGGTTATTTTAGATAATATTGGTACAGTTAGTTCTTGTTTATTTGAAAGTTAATTTTGTCCAGCTAAAAAGGCCATTCGGCACACTGTGAGCCGCTAGGATTATAGACAGCGAGGATGAACCTTACGCGAAGTCAGGGAGCCTCTAGGAATGAAGTCAAACGCAGACGAACCTGATGCGAAATCAGGGAGCTGCTAGGAGGTTGTATAAGAGCACAGACGGACCTGATGCGAAATCAGGGAGCTGTTAGGATGCGGACGAACCCAATGCGAAATTGGGGAGCCGCTAGGATAGTATAGTTTTCGTGGACGAACCCAATGCGAAATTGGGGAGCCACTAGGTTGGATAAATCTCTGTTTGGACAATTGGAATGTCGCGAACGAACCTGATGCGAAATCAGGGAGTCGCTGGGATAATTAGTAAGCCTCGTAACTAGTATAATTTAGATACAATCCGTGCGGTAAGATTGTATCGTGTGGGAACGTTCAATTACTTGATTAGGATATTGGACGATAATTATAGGTTTAATGAATTTGCGTTAATTATCAAAGAACACAAATATATTCTTACTATAAGACTTCGTGTTACAATTGTGTAATTGTCGCGAATGGATTGAATTTAGAATAGAAAGAATTGAAAGATGATATCACCTAAACTAAGATGCACGGTGTTGACGCACTGGCAATGCGGGGGTTTCGGAGCAACCTTATCACTGCCTCATAGATTTTACACCGAACTCGCGGAATCTATACGGTTAATCTTTGATTCGAAGGGGAACTTTAGCCCGATCTCACTGGTAGTTGACTTCCGAGATGCAGCACGACGCGACACGACTCGTGATTACGACAGTACTAGCCCACGAGAGTAGAAATGCAAGGGCCTATATAGCTCTGCAATGACAGGTGTTACTTGTCAGTACCCTTCAAGTGAACATTCGTATTTTGTCAACAACCAGTTGGTCATGCGTATGTTTGGGCCCTAAACTAAACCAAACAGTTATGTAGATTTATCTAGGGTAGCTCTGTTCGTTTATCTAGGACGGTTCCTGCCAGAGATGATATTGAACACGTGTTCGTCATCCGTAACAGACGACTGGTCTGATAACTAGTTTGTGTGTGGTGTATATGTATTTTATACTGTCAATGTTAACAAAAGTATCATAAATAAACATAAAACATTAAGTACAAATATTACGTTGCGCTGGGGGTCCATGAGCACCCCACGTGAACACTGCCGTAATTATTCGTTCGATTTTGCTAGGGCCGCAAAGGAGAACCTGGTCTGGTGTCCGAGAAAGGACAGAAAGGTGAACCAGGAATGCCAGGAGTTCGTGGACCACAAGGACCCTCTGGAAGAGACGGCGTAGATGGCGCTAAGGGTGAGTCCGGACTGCCTGGCATTGGGCGAGACGGATTGCCTGGTCTGAAAGGAGAGGCTGGAGTACCAGGTCGCGATGGTTTACCCGGATTGGAAGGACCGAAAGGAGACACTGGACCTAGAGGGTATCCTGGATTGAAAGGAGATCTAGTATGTTTGATGAGCTTATCGAAATAAATGTTCTCGCTTGATTCGACTGTATATTTGGAATTAATCGCAACAGGGGCCGCCAGGTGCGCCAGGAGAACCAGGAACGCCCGGTATCGATGGGTTACCCGGTGCACCAGGTGACGTCGGTTTACCTGGTCCGCATGGTTTCCCAGGAGAAGACGGCGAAATGGGAGCTCCGGGTCATCCAGGACTCAATGGCGCTAAAGGAGATCGAGGTCTCTCAGGTAATAAAAGGGAATTGAATGATATTACGATGATACTACATAAGTAATGTCGTTTCTTCATCTTAATACAGTGAGTGTACAAAGTATTCGTACACTTTTAAAAAACTAATAACATTTTTATAATTGTACCAAACAACCTGATTTTTTATAATCAATTAGAAGCATTGGTTTACGAAATGATATACAAAAAAGATTTTCCAAAAATTATAATTTACAAGGTTACATGCAAAAATGAAAAAGGCATCATTTAAAACTTTTTTATTTGGTTCCTTAATGAAAATTTAAAATGTATGTTTTGCAGATCTATGTTAGTCATACACATGTTGAAAATTTCATTGAAATCGATTAACGTACACACGAACTACAAGCGGCTAAAAATTGTGAAAATCGTAGTTTTCCACGACTTTTGATCAGTTTCTGCTTAAAATCCACAAAATCGTACATGTTTCGACGCCTGTTGTTTTTTCCTGCGTCAATCTATTTCGACGAAATTTCCAACATGTGTATAAAGAACATGGATCTAGAAAATATATGTTTTAAATTTTCATTAAGGGCCCAAATAAAAAAGTTTTAAAAAATGCCTTTTTTATTTTTACCTGCAACCTTGTACATTGTAATTTTTGGAAAATCTTTTTTGCATATCAGTTTGTAAACTGATGCTTCTAATTGATTATAAAAAATCAGGTCGTTTGGTACAATTATAAAAAAGTTATTAGTTTTTAAAAGGTGTACGAATACTTTGTACACCCACTGTATATAAAAATGGATGATTATATTAATAGTTTAGATTAATAGATTAATAGATTAATAGACTTCGAAACTGTTTGACCGATCAACATGAAACTTGGCACATATATGTATTTTTTCATGGAGAAGGTTTTTACGTTATTCAATTTGTTGTAACTCGCCGCTGTAGATGGCGCTGCAATACATCAACTTCTATACCGTTGAAGCTATCGCTATGAAAATTGGTATACATAGGTATTTGTGTACGAGGAATATTTTCGCGCTATCCACTTTGTTGTAACTCGTCATCATATTCACGACAAAACAGAATAATTAACTATACAGGGTATTTCGTCTCAAACAGGACACGTAAATATCTCTTCAGGTTATTGTGATGCAAAAAATATTTGTTACGTAATGTGCATATCACCAATGGACCAAATATCTGGCAAGAATATTTTTTTTTCCGAAGGTCATTTTTTCGGAGTTATCAAGGTCATCGATGTTTTTGATACATAACTACATTTTTATTTTATTGCATCGGGTAACTGATCAAAAAATACATTCAGATATGTATAATAACATGACCTTGAAATGACCTTGATCTTCAAAAATTATAGTTTTACTTTCAGATCAAGCTCAAGGTCATGTTTTTATAAATATCTGAATGTATTTTTCGATCAGTTACACGATACAATAAAATAAAAATGTAGTTATGTATCAAAAGACATCGATGACCTTGATAACTCCGAAAAAAATTATCTTCAGGAAAAAAAATATTCGTGCCAGACATTTTTCCATTGACACCATGCACATTAAGTAACAAATATTTTTTGCATCACAATAACCTGAAGCGATATTTAGGTGTCCTGTTTTAGACGAAACACCCTGTACAAATAAAAATGTAAATATCCGTTTGTTTGTAATCGGTCATCTCCGTAACGGCTGAACGTAGAAAGCTGGGGTTTGAGCCATTAGATGCAGCGTTTCTTCGGGAAGGTTTATGAGAAATCAGCATGCGAAAAAGTCCATTCGTTCAAGAGTTTTGACGACTTTTTTCACCGGCTACAACGCTAACTGTTTACTTCAAGTTACGTGAATGTGGCGCGTTTGCGAAAACACTGATGTATATTAAAGTGTCTAGCGGTGTGTGTACTCGCACGTCTCCTACGTGACGGCTCCGTTAATTAAGGTTACCTCTAATAGTTAACTGATAACGTACTCTGTCGTCAAGGTCCTACTGGATATCCTGGATTACCTGGTGGAATCGGAGAGAAAGGTGATCGTGGACCACCTGGCCCAACGATACAAGTTAAAGGTGAAAAGGGTGAGCCAGGTATTCCTGGACGAGAAGGTTTACACGGAGAAAAGGGTGATCGAGGTTTGGAAGGCTTGGCTGGATATGATGGAGAAAAGGGAGATAGAGGTTTGCCAGGTCCAGTCGGAAATCCGGGACCACCAGGACCCATGGGTGTTAAAGGTACGCACATTTTACGCTATTATTTAACGCAATATTGTTGATGCTATACAGGGTGAGGTGCCAGAAACAGGTCACCTGAATAACTCGGCTGCTATTGGTATTCGGAAGAAATGCATCAGATTAATCGGATGTTAGTAGCTTTTTTTTGTAGGTGGACGCGTAAAGGACATATGAAGGTCAACTTCATTTTTTTTAATGGAATGAGGTATTTTTTAATACATCAATCGATGCAGAGCTGGACATTCGTTATAAAAAAGTACTGACCTATGTACAGTCAGCGGCAATGTTAAATGGACACCCTTAAAAATCGCATAACTTTTTCAAAAATTAGTCCAAAGGACTTGAATTTTTTTAAGATGTTAGACCGGCTAGTTCGCTAGAGAATAAGTAAACAACAATTTATTAAGATTGCAATTGGTAGGAGGAATCATACAAAATTAAAAAAATGATGTTTTGTCAACTTTTTTATCTGAGTCTGTAACGATAATTTAAAAAATGCGTTTTATAGATTTCGGTAACTTATATATATATATATTGAAAATTTCCTCGAAATCGGTCAACATTGTAATGAGCTACAAACGTTTAAAGATGATAACGTAAGGGCGAAATGCCCTGGCAATTTGCGACTTTCACCCTTAAGCTCTCATCTTTAAACGTTTGTAGCTCATTGCAATGTTGACCGATTTCGATGAATTTTTCAGAATGCATATAAGTTACCGAAATCTATAAAACGCATTTTTTAAATTATCGTTACAGGCTCAGATAAAAAAGTTGAGAAAACATCATTTTTTAAATTTTGTATGATTCTTACCAATTGCAATCTTAATGAATTTTTGTTTACTTATATTCTCTAGCGAACTAGCCGGTCTATCATCTTAAAAAAATTCAAGTCCTTTGGACCAATTTTTGAAAAAGTTATGCGATTTTTAAGGGTGTCCATTTAACATTGCCGCTGACTGTACATAGGTTAGTACTTTTTTATAACGAATGTCCAGCTCTGCATCGATTGATGTATTAAAAAATACCTCATTCCATTTAAAAAAATGAAGCTGACCTTCATATGTCCTTCACGCGTCCACCTACTAAAGAGCTACTAACATCTGACTAATGCTCCCTCGAAACCAAGCAAGTTCCAACTGATGAATTTCTTCCTAACACCAATAGCAACCGAGTTATTCAGATGGCCTGTTTCTGGCGCCTCACACTGTATAATTTATTAATTACTTCACTATTTTACGCAATATTGTTAACTTATTAATTACTTCAGGTGACGAAGGACCGTCCGGACCTGCAGGATTCCATGGCGCGACGGTGAAGGGTGAGAAAGGTTTACCAGGACTGCCTGGAAAGCATGGACGAGAAGGAATACCCGGAACACCTGGACATAAGGGTGAACAGGGCTTGCCTGGTCTCCCAGGTCACAAAGGAGATCAGGGTCCTTATGGGCCCATTGGTCCACAGGGTGAGAAAGGTGATGCAGGTCCCAGCGGAGTTCCTGGCTCACCTGGAAGAGATGGCGCCCCAGGTCTTGAAGGAATGCCAGGTCAGCCAGGCGAAAGAGGTGCAAAGGGAGACGTAGGATTGCCAGGATTGTCTGGTCTGCCAGGACAGAAAGGAGAACCAGGACTTCGAGGTAATTATTGACAAATTGATCTTGCTGGATTTCACGTGGATTCAAATTGTCAATTAATTTGTAGGACCGAGTGGATTAGACGGACTGCCTGGAGAGAAAGGTGATAGAGGTTGGGACGGTGTGCATGGAGCAACTGGATCTCCTGGAGAGAAGGGAGACAGGGGTTACCCGGGTCCTACTGGAATAATGGGCGCCCCTGGTTACTTTGGTGATAAGGGTGACAAAGGTGAAGACTGCATCGAACCACCGATGGGACCGAAGGGAGACCGCGGATATCCTGGTACGTATACATTCCTAGTATCATCGAGCGTAGGCCTTCTAGAAGTTAGCCCCCCACTTGTTAAATTATATAATTTCAACAGTTGTGCTGAGTTTGTGCTACATTGTGCTTGAATATTACAGCTATAATATAAAAAATAAGGCAAAAAATTGAGAAAAACGTTTTTTGAGTAGCCCCCACTTTACATTGCTTTTCAATTTTCTCAATTGTGCTAAGTTGTGCTAGGTTTTGCTAAGATTGTGCTAAAGTATCACTTCATATAAATAATAAATAAAGAAGTTATGGTAAGTAATCGTTTTGGACATCTAATTAACGTTTAAGTTAGTAACAATTATCCAAACAGCATATGATCATATATCTGAGTTGTTATCGAGGTTATCGAGGTAGCACAACTCGGATATGCAATATTAAGTTTGTCGGATGACCGGAAAGCCTAATTAATGATATACTATCGTAGTGCGAAGGGCCGTGGACCAGAGGAAAGTGCCTTTTAAATTTTTGTGCTGGAGAAATCGGAAGTTGTGCTGACTTGTGCTAGGCTAGCACAACTCAGATATATGATTATATGCTGTTTGGATAATTGTTACTAACTTAAACGTTAATTGGATGTCCAAAACGATTATTTACCATATCTTCTTTATTGATTATCTTTATGACGTAATACTTTAGCACAATCTTAGGACAACCTAGCACAACTTAGCACAATTGAGAAAATTGAAAAACAATGAAAAGTGGGGGCTACTCAAAAAATCGTTTTACTCAATTTTTCGTCTTATTTTTTACATGTATTATAGCTGTAATATTCGAGCACAATGTAGCACAAACTTAGCACAACTCAGCACAACTGTTGAAATTATTTAATTTAAGAAATGGGGGGCTAACTTCTAGTAGGCCGAGCGTAGCCTGTAATCGTACGATGCGAGCAGATGGCGGCCATTATGCTGTTAGAACGACGCTCGAAGCTGAGCGTGCTCGGAATCTGCTCGATTTTGGACAGTGCACCCTGTCAGCATAAAGCGATACTTATTCGGTCGCAGATGTATGGTATTCTGTTGGCACATTTATTCTGCTGTCCAAAATCGAGCACATTGCTTACTGGGTTTTCACAGTATATAATTTCAAGTTTAAATTGAAGGAAATTTCAACTTTAAATTCAGGGGAATTTAAAGATTTAAATCGAGGGGATTTTAAGTTTAAATTGAAGGAAATTTCAACTTTAAATTGAGGGAAATTTAAAGATCTAAATTGAGTCACATCGGTGTGATTGAAATTATCTGAAAAACCCTTTAACATTCGTTTATATTTAAATTCCAACACAATCTCAAAATTTTACTGGAAAAACTGTCCGTTTCCTCATGGAACGAACCTTTTACGTAATAGTTCCTCTATAATTTAAAGCCGTCAATTATCGCAATCGTATTTTACAGGACCCACAGGGTCACCAGGACCGCCAGGAGAGAAAGGACTATCAGGACCCCCAGGATTCCCAGGATTGGATGGATTGAAAGGTTCTCAAGGCTTGCCAGGACCTCTCGGACCATCTGGTCTTCCTGGTTTACCTGGACCAGTTGGTGTGCCAGGCGCACCAGGTCTGCAAGGTCCTCCGGGAGCCTTGGGTCCTGCGGGAGAACCTGGTTTGCACTGCGAAGCTACTCCTGATTATTTGACTGGTATCCTATTGGTCAAACACAGCCAAAGCCAATCGGTTCCTGTTTGCGAGCGAGGACACATCAAACTGTGGGAAGGATACAGTTTGTTGTACACGGACGGCGATGAAAGAGCGCACTCGCAAGATTTAGGCAAGTTTAAAAGAAAAACATTCAGTAAAAAATTGCGGATCTTGATGCATTTAAAACTGTTTCTTTGTTCAATTTTGAAAATTAAACATGTCAATTATGATTTCTCCTGTTTTAAAATCATTAGGGGAAAAGATAACATTCAATTTAGTTTCTATTTCCTGCAATCTATCTTTATGCATTTAAAAATTCATCTTCATCCAAAATAAAAATTGTCTGCACCGATTGCAAGAAATACATAAATAGAAACTAAAGTAGAATGTTACTTCTCCCCGTAATGATCCTGATAGAGGAGAAATTATATATATTGACATCTTCCATTTTTAAAATTGTTCTACAATTTCGAATTTCATACACTCAATTTTGCTATGAATGCATAATGATCCGCAGTCTAGTAATAAATGATCAAACAAACAGGTTACGCTGGTTCTTGCGTGAGGAAGTTCTCGACGATGCCGTTCCTATTCTGCGACGTCAACAACGTCTGCCATTATGCCAGCCGGAACGATCGTTCTTACTGGCTGTCTACCAATAGTCCAATTCCCATGATGCCAGTGGAGGAGACTGCCATAGAAGAATACATCTCCAGGTAAGTTCAGCGACGAACAAACCATTAAAATCAATCGTTAAAATGTTCAATTTATAATTGAAATATTCTCGGTTTTTTCCACAGATGCGTAGTTTGCGAAGTTCCAGCGAATGTGCTAGCCGTACACAGCCAATCGTTAAGCATTCCAGATTGTCCGAATGGATGGACCGGCCTTTGGATCGGATACAGTTTCGTCATGGTATGAAAACGCACTGTTGTGTCAGAATCTCTAAATACTAAGATATGCTAAATACTAACAAACCGTTCGTTTTACGAAGAAAAGTAATACGACATAAAAGATGCAGATTGTCCAGATCCACAACTTTTGTCTAACACATTTCTCGACCCGGTCAATAATTTAGAAGATATTCGAGAAAGACGATCTTATGAGCATTAAATTAATTATTCCAATATTTCATTCACTTGGTCCAAAGTTTTTCTCGATTTTTTCGAAAACCGTTTGTTTTATGAAAAAAAGTAATACAACATAAAAGACGCAGATTGTCCAGATCCACAATTTTTGTTTAACACATTTCCCGACGCGGTCAATAGTTTCGAAGATATTTGAGAAAAACGATTTTATCAGCATTCAATTAATTATTTCAATATTTCATTCATTTGGTCCAAATTTTTTCTCAATTTTTTCGAAACCCGTTTTTTTTATGAAAAAAAGTAATAGAGCATAAAAGACGCAATCTGTCCAGATCTATAGGTTTCGTCTAACATATTTTCCGATACGGTTAATAGTTTAAGAGATATTCGGGAAAGACGATTTTGTGAGCATTAAATTAATTATTTCAATATTCCATTCATTTGGTCCAAAGTTTTTCTCAATTTTTTCGAAAACTGTTTGTTCTATGAGCAATTTCAAGTTTTGAATTGTGGGAAATTTGAAGTTTAAATTCAGGGAAAATTTCAAGTTTAAATTATGAGAAATATCACGTTTTGAATTGAGGGAAATTTCAAGTTTTGAGTTCGGGGAAACTTCATGTTTTCAATTCAGTGTTTCAAGCTTAACTTCAGTGAAATTTCAATTTTAAATCAAGGGAAATTTCAGTTTTAAATTAATTTTTGAAAAATTTGAGAAACATTTGTGGGACGTCTTAGAATCTGAGTGGAACCTTATCGATACTGAAATAATGGAAAAGTTATATGTAGATGAAAAGGAGATATAATTATTTTCTATCATTATCGGTGAGATATTCAATAAATAATTATTCAAATATGGGGCAAACTTTACTTTACCGGACTCAAAATTTGAGCCTTTCTCCTATAAATTATGATGTATTTGGTATGTAATCCAGTAGATTTGTACCCGGGGCGGCTGCAGATCGAAATTTCGATCCTGTAGAATCAATGGTTCAAGAGTTATGGTTGCTTAAAGTTGAGCAATCTGCAGTGTTTTTGACAGGTAAGGTCGCCGCCATACTGGTTTGTAATGACGATCGCGAGCCGCTTACCGAGCAGAATCGCTGGTCCTTGCCACCCCATCCCTCCGTCATCACTACAAACCAATATGGCGGCGCCCTTACCTGTCAAAAACACTGCAGATTGCTCAACTTTAAGCAAGCATAACTCCTGAACCATTGATCCTATAGGAGTGAAACTTCGATCTGCAGCCGCCCCGGGTACAAATCTACCGGATTACATACCAAATACATCATAATTTATAAGAGGAAGGCACAAATTTTGAGTCCGGTAAAGTAAAGAGCAGCCGGATTAAAGAAATGTCCACATACGTTTGAGCGGCAGTGTACATAAACATAAGACCACTTAAAACGTTAGCTACCACGCGAGTTTACTGCATTTCATGGAACATTCTTCAAATGTTACATCGTTCAAATTGTTTCAGCATACTGGTGCCGGTTCCCAAGGCGGCGGTCAATCCCTGTCGAGTCCTGGATCCTGTCTGGAGGACTTCCGCGCGACGCCTTTCATCGAGTGCAACGGCGCCAAAGGACACTGCCACTACTACACGAACGAGTTCAGTTTTTGGATGGCCACTATCGAAGATAGAGAACAATTCCAAAGGCCGGAGAAACAGACCTTGAAGGCAGGAAACCTCAGGTCGCGAATAAGTCGCTGTCAAGTGTGTATAAAGGACACGTAGACGACCCGGAATACACGCGCGCGTTTATTCTCTTGCTCTGTTTTCCCCCTATTCACGTTTTTCCACCCTTATTTTGTGTTCTTTTTTGTTTGTTTTTTTTATACTCGAGAGAAATTACTACTGCCGATTTTGCCAGATCATCGAAAAGAAAAAGAAATGAAGAACAGACCGAAGTCTCGCGATGGAAACGAAGGAACGAACCGAACGTCGAAAATTTAGACTCTAAATAAATATAATAAAACAGAGAACGGCGTAGCTTCTTCCTTCGTTTCTCTATCTATACTTCTTTTCTCTCTCTCTTTTCTATTGCTTTCACTTGAAAATAATTTCTTTTTTCATACTCTCTTTCACCTTTTTCACTTTTCTCCATTTTTTTATCACTTCTCTCGTTTTTACTGCCTGCCTTCGAATCTTCCCGCAAGACGTTTCTTTTTCTATAATTATTCAAGGAAAGTGCCTCAAGCGTACTATTCTCTCTAGCATGTAAAATATATAATATATATATATTATATATATATATTTATATCTCGTTAAATGTCGTATGGAAATTAAGTTTATCGTACTATCTCATCGGACACTGCCCATATACAATATGGCATTACTTTACACACATTGTATATTAATATAAACGAACCTAGCCTGATAATCGTGTCAAACCAAATATTTAAGTGAATAGGTATTTTGCTACGTAGCTAATAAAATTCTATTTTCAAACTTTACCTGTCTTATATTATTTTTTTCATCGTCCAGTCCTTCAGACAGTTTTTTCAGGTGTTTTGGATGAACTCTACCTTCCGTAACCAGGAAGTTTTTGATTCTTCTTGCGGGATCCTGCAGATTTTGTCGAGGAAATGCGAAGAATCCGAGTTTCAATGTTAGCAATTCACTGGTTCGAAAGTTATGAGTGTTTAAAGTTGAGCGACACTCAGCGTTTTTGGTGGGTAATGGGAGTCAACAGATTTTCTTGCAAATATCTAAAAACCTGAAAGAGAGACCGCCTATTATAAAAATGCTTATTTTAGCATTTAAACGAAACACTTAGCGAGGTGAACGCGTGCTGAAAAATGTGAAAACAACTAAATGAAACCTGAAACATAGCGAGAGATAAATATTTACCGGTTGCGACATTTTTGAGAACAAATGCAGCAAGGCCGTTCTGCTGGTAAATGATCGTAGCTGCTGATCTACGTAAGCAGCGAATTCATCTGAATAAACGATGAAAGAAGGTGTGGTGCTCGCTCGACCAATCTGACCGGTTCAACCGTTCTCCATCCTCCAATCAGACACTGTTTTCGCAATAATTCCTATTTGTTGCGTATTTTCCAGAAACATGTGACATTATGCTCCACATCGTTTTCCACGACGCTGTTCCATATCGCATTGAAAATATTGATTATGTAAGAACGAATTTGCATACTGATTTTGCCAACTTCCCATAATCAGAGCGGGGAACTAGAACATAATAGAAGAACAGAGAGAATTATTTCGAGAACCGTCTATTTTACGAGGAAAAGTAATAGGAGATAAAAGACGGAGAATATACAGATCTACAGGTTTTGTCTGGCATATTTTTTGATACGGTCAATAATTCCGGAGATATTCGAGACAAACGATGTTATTAGCATTAAATGAATTATTTTAATGTTCCATTCATTTGGTCCGACGTTATTCGCAATTTTTTCAAGAACCGTTTGTTCTACGAGAAAAAGGAATACGACATAAAAGATGCAGAATATCCGGATCTACAAGTCTTGTCTAACATATTTTTCGATACGCTCAATAATTTGTCAGATATACGAGAAAAACGATTTTATCAGCATTCAATTAGTTATTTTAATGTTTCATTCATTTGGTCTGACGTTTTTCGCAACTTTTTCAAGAACCGTTTGTTCTACGAGAAAAAGGAATACGACATAAAAGATGCAGAATATCCGGATCTACAGGTCTTGTCTAACATATTTTTCGATACGGTCAATAATTTGTCGGATATACGAGAAAAACGATTTTATCAGCATTGAATTAATTATTTTAATGTTTCATTCATTTGGTCTGACGTTTTTCGCAACTTTTTCAAGAACCGTTTGTTCTACGAGAAAAAGGCATACGACATAAAAGACGCAGAATATCCGGATCTATAGGTCTTGTCTAACATATTTTTCGATACGGTCAATAATTTGTCGGATATACGAGAAAAACGATTTTATCAGCATTGAATTAATTATTTTAATGTTTCATTCATTTGGTCCGACGTTATTTGCAATTTTTTCAAGAACCGTTTGTTCTACGAGAAAAAGGCATACGACATAAAAGACGCAGAATATCCAGATCTACAGTTCTTGTTTAACATATTTTTCGATACGGTCAATAATTTGGGAGATAGTCCAGAAAAACTATTTTATATGCCCAAACTTTCTTTTAATTATTTGGAAGAACCCTGGGGGTGCCGTAAAAGAAATTCTGTGAAAAATGTTCGACAAGGGTAAGTAAGATCCTCCCTAATTTACAGCCTGCTTGTAAGGCTAATGTCTTTAACTTTAAAATGCCAATTATGTGGTCCGGATGGCAAATAATCGAAATCGCAATAATTTTGTTGATCGCGTGAAAAGCGAAGTAGAAAACAGCTCGAGGCTGTGTTTGCGCGTAAGCAGGGAATCCGTTCAAATTAATTATGAAAGAAGGTGTGGAATCTAGTCGACCAATCCGACCGGTTCGTTCGTCCTCCAGCCTCCTGTGGAACATTTCGATTATTGGCGAACCTGAATCGATCTCGCCTCAGTGATGGAGTACCATTTGAAGCAGAACCGTCGTCCTTTGATCTTTCGATCATTTTTTGATACCGCGACTCAATTAATTATCATTTAACTCGACTCGACGAAAGTTCGGACGAAACTCGGCGTGGTTATACATTTGAATCGCGTCAAGATTTCAAGGCGGGAATTTTGAACAAGATTTAACATTTCTGAACCCAAAAGATGTCCGCCTCGTTTTCTCGTCAACGATGGAATGTCTTGGCGTCCGATATTGGCAGGAACACGCATAATCCAATACGATCCATCGTGGAGAACATCGTGGTCGATCCAAACTCTACCAAATCCGTGATCTCATTATCTATCGGTGAGATTTCCTTTTTCGATTTAAAATCGTTTTTCCCGAATATCTTCTAAACTATTTACCGCGTCGAAAAATATGTTACACGAAACCTGTAGATCCGGACAGGCTGCGTTTTTCGTGTCCTATTACTTTTCTTCGTACGACAAACGGTTTTCGAGAAAATTGAGATAAATGTCAGCCACGTATAATTTGCGGGGTCGGCTGGACGAGATGAGTGACACTTCGCTGACGTTTTTCTCAATTTTCTCAGAAACCGTTCGTTCTACGAGAAAAAGTAATAGAACATAAAAGACGCAGATTGTCCGGATCTAAAGGTTTTGTCTAACGTATTTTTCGATACGGTCAATAATTTAGAAGATATTCGAGAGAGACGATCTTATGAGGATTGAATTAATTACTTCAATGTTTCATTCATTTGGTCCGACGTCTTTCTCAGTTTTTTCGAAAACCGTTTGTTCTACGAGAAAAAGTGATAGGACATAAAAGACGCAGCTTGTCCAGATCTACAGGTTTTGTTCACAACTTTTTATGCTCTAGGCGATCCTACAATATTTGGCAACCTAAAACCACCAAAGGAAGTGATTGCAGCCGTTCAGGAGAGTCTCGCCTCTGAATTGTATAATGGATATGCTCCCAGTACAGGTATCGATAAGTAATAATATTGATAAATAACAACTTTCAAAGCTCCCCGAGTTTACCCGAACAGCGTTTCACCTCGGTGCGTGACGGATCATACTCGTTCACAAAACGAGTTTTCGCTTCATTAACGTCTCAATACTTCTGTAATATCGACACTACGAATCCTCGAACAATTTGTCGTCCAGAGCTATATTATTAATTAACCAACAGTGTTATCGAATTGTTTGAAATTTTAGGTTATCAGAGCGCCAAAGAAGCCGTCGCCGAATACAGTTCCAGCGAATTTGTGCAAGTGAAGGCCGAGGTTAGTTTATTTAACATAACTAGACCGCGGATGTTTATGCATTTTCCAATTTTTGTAGACTTTGAAGAAAGTGGAATGATATAAAATCCTATTTTTAACGGAACAGGCTATGTAAATCTAAAACAAATAAAAATTGCACAAAACACTATCGAATTTTATATTCGAACCTTTTTTCAAAATTTTCATAAGCCATTAATGCATAATGATTCGCAGTCAAATACAATACTTGTATTTGAAACGCTCACATTTGTTCGTTCTTTGTCTTCGAAGGACGTAATCCTTTGCAGCGGATGTTCCTGCGCGTTGGATCTCTGCATAACAGCTTTGGCACGGGAAGGCCAGAATATCTTGATACCACGACCTGGATTTTCGATCTATCGAACGCTGGCGGAAGGTCTCGGGATCACCGTAAAATCATACGATTTACGCGTAAGTAGAAACGTACGCTGCAAGGAATACACACTCGGAATACCGGAGCTTAGATCTCGCTTTTACCCTACAAACTATACTTTGTATTAAACAATTTTCATTCTTATTTATCGCTATTCGATAATTCGAATGTTTCATTATTTTCAATATTTGATTCATTTGGTCCAACGTGTTTCTCAATTTTTTCGAAAACCGTTCGTTCTACGAAGAAAAGTAATATGTCATAAAAGACGCAGATTGTCCAGATCCACAACTTTTGTCTAACACATTTCTCGACGCGGTCAATAATTTAGAAGATATTCGAGAAAGACGATCTTATGAGCATTAAATTAACTATTCCAATATTTCATTCATTTGGTCCAAAGTTTTTCTCAATTTTTTCGAAAACCGTTTGTTTTATGAAAAAAAGTAATACAACATAAAAGACGCAGATTGTCCAGATCCACAACTTTTGTTTAACACATTTCTCGACGCGGTCAATGGTTTCGAAGATATTTGAGAAAAACGATTTTATCAGCATTCAATTAATTATTTCAATATTTCATTCATTTGGTCCAAAGTTTTTCTCAATTTTTTCGAAAACTGTTTGTTTTATGAAAAAAAGGAATAGAACATAAAAGACGCAGTCTGTCCAGATCTACAGGTTTCGTCGAATATATTTTTCAATATGATCAATAGCTTAGGAGATATTCGGGGAAGACGATTTTGTGAGCATTAAATTAATTATTTCAATGTCTAGAATCCATTTGGTTCGACTTTCTCTCAATTTTCTGGAAAACTGTTTGTTCTACGAGAAAAAGTGATACGACACAAAAGACGCAGCCTGCAAAGATGTACAGGTTTTGTCTAACATATTTTTCGACGCGATAAATAGTTTCGAAGATATTCAATAAACACCTTGACTTTAAACTGTAGAACGTAATCTACGTTGAATATATTGTAGCCACTGTAGAAACAGCAGGCCAGCATAATTAGGGTTTTATAGATAAGGTGATTATTAATTTTCAGCCGGAGCTTAACTGGGAGATTGACCTAGATGATTTGGAATCGCGAATTGACGAATCGACAGCGGCCATCATTATAAACAATCCTTCCAATCCGTGCGGATCGGTATTCAGCAGGGATCATATACTTGACATTCTCGACGTGGCTGCTCGTTACTATGTCCCAATTATAGCTGATGAAATCTACGAATACATGGTATGTGTTCAATCATTATTAAACAGCGCATTTTTATGCAAAATAATCATTTTGTATGCGAATTACAACAAATTAGAATGCAACAGAAGTTTATTTCCTTCCTTAATGTTTGATAGGTTGGAACTAAAAAATATAACAGTAAATTTAAATCTTTCAGATATTTTTACTGGTTTAAATTACGCCTACTATCATTTTTCTCATAAATGCATCAAATCCGCTGTCTAATCATTATTAAAACATTTTCTTTCTCGTGAAAACCGATGCTCAAGAGTTGGAAACTCGCAGAATTAGTGATTCTACTATTTTGTGAGTATCTACTTCACTCTCCTCGGAATAGAACCAATTTAGGTCCAAGGAAAGTCGGGGATCCCGAATTTGGTGTTACGGTTAGTTCGAAGAACTTCAGACTTGGTTCCCGGGATCTGGGAGCGCCTAAGCTCGGGCTTTCGAACTGCTAAACCTATACTAAAGAAGTACAGAGGCCCATGAGCTTGCGCCATGTCTATACGGTTCATCAAGACCTTGATCTCTTAGACCTGGTAGCTAGAAACTTCGCCGACGAGTTTAGATATTGATGGAGATCGCGTTGGATACATACAATTGCTTCTCTTCATACTCTCTGCATACCGTCAATTTAGAGTGTAATTACTATACACTAAGTAAGTAAGTAATTACACTATAGAGTGTAATTTCGGTATTTTAAGATGAAATAAAACAGAATTTCTTTATTGAAGCGATGGACTTTAATCAGTAAAATATTTTCTTATTTATTACCACGCTTATATTAGCTTGCCGAGTTGTCGTTGTTGTTTTTGTATGCGTCAAATCTTGTAATCGAATTTTAAACCACTTCCCGATGTGCTAGAGACTTTAAACCTTAGACATAGCTCAAAACTGGATGACAATGCAATATTAAAAAACAAATTTTAGAAAAAACTGTGCGTCTAGGAGAAAAAAATTTGTATATTAACCGTCACACCTCGTCGCGCGGCGCTCGGTAGTACGTCATCGCGTTCAGCGATCCCCACTCCGCGCGCCAGAGCTCCCTACTCCACTACGCGTTCCCACTCCGACTCATCCCCACTCCACTGACCCATTTCGCACCGAAGGAGCTCAGTCAGTGTGATGTTCCGTTCATTCAGTTCCATTTCGAACAATTTCGGACTCCATCAAGAGACGTCGTTTCTCGGAGTCATCCCCTTATTCTACACTCCTCAAAAGAATTGACAGATCACTTGCGCGAACCCGAAAAATTGGTCCCACTTTACGTGATCATAACCGCGTCAAAAATTGCTGTATCGATATCATTAAACAATGGTTTGAAAACATGAAACCTCTAGTTTCAGATGCTCTGTTTCGAATTGTTGTTATGTTTGTTTTTTACAAACTTATAGCGAGATGAAGACAACATTGACGGTTAACAAAAATTTTGTGCAACTTTGGAACACCACACGGGGAACAACAAATTTTTTTGATAAATCGCGTTAATATCATTTGCAAGGGTCATCTTTCCTGTGTAAATTATGTGGTTATTGAATATTGTGCGATTCTTTGTATTCGAGTTATTCAACATTCAAGTAAATATGGGCTTTTTAACTTTAACTGGCTCCGGAAAGCGAAAAAACTATCGTAGAATCTTGTGCAAAAAAGCAATAGAAAGAGCGTTTCTTTCTCTTCAAGGCACTTCTTTTATTTTTTCAATTCCACTAACATTTCGATATACCAGGTGTTTCTGAAAATATGCTTGAAAAATGCACAATTTTCATTTTTCCTTTAACACGCTATATCTCGGCGAGAAATGATCGCAATACTATGATCCGAACGTCAGATTGAAGCAGAGATTCTGCTGATTCGATTGAGTACACCGTGAACTCGCTGCGACAATTTCTTACCTAGGACAGCTGTGTTTGAAGTTAGTGCTTCGCAGAAATTAGCGGCGGCCCACAGTGGAAAATTTGGACCAAACTCGATTCAAAATCAAAGAACTTTCGATAGAAGTGAGGTAGAGCGATGCAATTTTTTTAAATTAAAGCTGAAACTTTGCAGCATATGGGAAAAATAAGGAGATTATGATACAAACGTTTTTTAACGTTGAGAAAATTTGTTAAACATGTAGAATTTCAAGAAAATGTTGTTTCTCCAGTACCACGCACGGGAAAAATTTTTTTTTAACATGCAATACATCATTTTCCGTAGATTTTTTCACGGTGATTTCAAATCTGGTCTCAAAATATGTACACGACCTCAGGATTTTGCAAGAAATCGATTTCTTTAAGCATATTTTCAGAAACACCTGGTATATCGAAATGTTAATGAAATTGAAAAAACAAAAGAAGTACCTTGAAGAGAAAGAAACGCTCTTTCTATTGCTTTTTTGCACAAGATTCTACGATAATTTTTTCGCATTCCGGAGCCAGTTTAAGTTAAAAATCCCATATTTACTTCAGTGTTGAATAACTCGAATAAAAAAAATCCCACAATATTCAACAACCACACAATTTACACATGAAAGATAGCCCTTCCAAATGATATTAACGCGATTTATAAAAAAAATTTGTTGCTCCCCGTGTGATGTTCCAAAATTGCACAAAATTTTTGTTAACCGTCAATGTTGTCTTCATCTCGCTATAAGTTTGTAAAAAACCAACATAGCAACAATTTGAAACAGAGCATCTGAAACTAGAGGATTCAGGCTTTCAAAACATTGTTTAACGATATCGATACAGCAATTTTTCACGGAGTTATAATCACGTAAAGTGGGACCAATTTTCGGGTTCGCGCAAGTGATCCCTTAATTCTTTTGAGGAGTGTATCTCGCGTATTTCCATATCCTGCGTTTCTATATCTTACTATTTCATACCAGTTTTACTTTATTATTCCTATATCTTGCGTTCCATTAAAAAAAGACACAAAGTATAAAATAAAAAAATATATAAAAAGAAACATTTTAAAAATCACGCTTATATTAAAATGCACTAAAAAGGAAAAAATAATTTCTTTAGACATTAGTGACTATAAATAAAAGCGTGGAGCGTCCACGAAGATTACGTCAATATAGTTTAATATAGTGACTAATGTCCAAAAAAATTATTTTCTCCTTTTTAGTGCATTTTAATATAAGCGTGGTTTTTAAAAAGTTTTTTTATATGTTTTTCTTGTTGGCAAAAGATCATCGAACATCTTATTCATTAAAATTCATTGCTTGGATAAAAAAATTGGGCTCTACTTCACCTTAAAATACCGAAATTCCTTTCTTGCCAACCCAATAGGTAGATACAATTTCAAATAGAATAAGGAGTAAGAGAATTTAGAAACATCGACTCACTTTTTACAATGTGTTAAAGCTATTAAAGGATGAAAGCATTTTTTACCGGGCCCCTTCGTCTGAAAATATTAATGCACAACATTTTTATTTTGTAGAGAGATCCGCAGTCTAATAATTACAATTCGACTGTCCTAATCTTGTGGTGTCTCTAGTAGAATCCTCGTGTTTTCAAGTATGTTGAAAAGCTTCTATGTATAACAAGTTCTCGTTGTCTGTTTCCATCAGGTTTTTCCAGGGCGGAGTTTCTACTCGTTCGCGTCCTTGTCGAGAGAAGTTCCTATATTGTCGTGCAGCGGTCTAACAAAGAGGTAATGTCACAATTAATTATATTTTAGAAGAACTTTATTAGAAGAACGCATGTGGAATTGACATAAAAAGTGTAATAAAAATAACAATTACAATTAAAATCGCAGTAAAAAATAAAAAAAATTACAATTACAATAAAAAATGAAATTGAAAGTGAAGAGTTGAAATTGAAGTTACAAAATTGAAATTGAAGTAGAAGTTGAAGTTGAAGAGTTCAAATTGAAGTTAAACAAATTGAAATTGAAGTAGAAGTTGAAGTTGAAGAGTTCAAATTGAAAATTGAAATTGAAGTTGAAATTGTAGTTGAAAAATTGATATTGAAGAGTTCAAATTGAAGAGTTCAAATTGAATCTGAAATTGAAGCAAAAACACTAACTCGAACAAATAATACCAATGCTAACATTTACTGCTAGATTATGGGTATACAAAAACCACAAAGTTTATGGTCTAAAGGCGTCTTTTTACCACGTTTTTATTAGCTCGCTTTCTTGTCTGTCTGTCCGTTTGTCTGTCTGTTTGTTCGATACAAATTTTGCAATTGATTTGAAACTAACTTCCCGATGAGCTAGAGCCTTGAAATTTTTTAGGACGTAAGACTTTCAGAGCTAAAACAGACATAAAATGGACGTCTTTAAGACGTCGCGTGCTATCTGGGTTGGTGGTGAAAGAGTTTGACATGCCTGCTATATATGATCAATTTATTTGACAAAGTAATGAATATGTTATAGATTTTTGGTACCTGGTTGGCGAATGGGCTGGATAATCATCCACGATCGTCTAAATATTCTGGAGAAAGAGGTGGGTAACAAAATGGCAAGTTTATACGTATACCTACGCAACAGCTTGAAAATAATTGCTTCTTCGCTCGTATTGTTTCCGTAACGAGTTTCCTGCTTCTCCGCGATTCGATTAAATTCCGTTGATTAAACTTTATCCCATCGTTAAGGTTCGCTTCTTGGCACCGTTCCCTATCCTCTTATACTTCTGGACGAATTCTGATAAAAAAAAAATGATAAAAATAAATTTTTAAAGAAAATTTAATATACATTTAAAATTGAGGAGATTTTAAATAGTATTTAAAATTTTATATATTAAATACACATTTTTGATGTGTTGCTTCTTTATCGTAGATACGTAAAGCTTTACACTGTCTCAGCCAGAGAATTATCGGTAGCAACACACTTATTCAAGGCGCTTTGCCTGCGATTTTAAGGAATACTCCGCAAACGTTCTACGACGACGTCATGAACACTTTATACGTCAGTATTAATTTGTCCAATTAAGTATTGTATACGTTTTTATTACATAAGATTTGATTTATTTTATTATTGGATATATTTGTGTTTTCAGAGTCACTCAAAGCTGGCGTACGATTGTGTAGTAAAAATTCCTGGATTAAAACCAATTATACCAACGGGAGCAATGTACATGATGGTAATATACACTCATTGCCAGTAAAATAAGTCTCCGTACACCCTTTAAAACAGAATAACTTTTTTATAATTGTACCAAACGATCTGATTATTTGTAAGCAATTAGAAGCATTGGTTTACTAGATGATGTGCAAAAAAGATTTTCCAAAAATTACAATTGATCGGGTTACATGCAAAAATAAAAAAAGCATTTTATAAAACTTTTATTTGGGTCCCTAATTAAAATTTAAGATATATGTTTTGTAGATCTGTGTTAGTTATACACATGCTGAAAATGTCATCGAGATCGGTTGACGCAGGAAAAAACGACACGCATCGAAAGATGTACGATTCTGTGGATTTTAAGCAGAAACTGATCAAAAATCACCACTTTTAACTGCTTGTAGCTCGTGTGTATGTGAATCGATTTCGATAGAATTTTCAGCAGGTGTGTAACCACTATAGATCTACAGAACATTTACCGACCAAACGATTATGTAAATTCTACTGAATTCATATTTAATAAGGCACATAATTTTATCAATAATTTACTTGCAAGATTAACTATCAAACATATGCAGAAAATTATAAGAAAATTTAAATAAACATACTTGATGACAGGATTTATAATGGGGCTGGTTTATGGCAGACAATAATACGTAAAGCAACTTGGTTGACTCAGATGTATAGTTGGTTGCCGTTGTCGCCGTAGTTTGTTCAAAATTCAAGTGGTACGACTTGAGCAACCTTACCGTAAATTGTAATTTTTAGAACATATTTTTTGCACATCATTCAGTAAACCAATGCTTCTAATTGCTTACAGAACATCAGGTCATTTGGTACAATTATAAAAAAGTTATTCTGCTTTAAAGGGTGTACGGAGACTTATTTTTCTGAGTGTATGTAATTTTCAGAAGATATTTCTATATTTATTTTTATATTCATTTTCACTTCTGTTTCTGTAGAATATTAAATAATCGAATGTCGTTTTTCAATTAATTGCATACGTTTTCCATCACGCTGATTTCTGTCGCGGTATTTTCATTACTTTGAAATTGATTAAAAGTCTCGCGTTTCAGTATCGTTCTCACAGTTATTCTTTTTTTTATTTGGTTATGTATTTCCATTACTTTATGTTATGTATGAAATCATTGTTAACAATAACTGTATCGCAACCGGTCTCATACTTTCTTTGTTCCGTAATTGAAGAAATTATTCAATTTTCTTCGTTCAAGCACATTTGCAAGAGAAACTTGACGCAAATTGTAGAATGGTGAAATTGTAAAATTGTATAGTCGTAAAATTTCGAAATTGTACAGTTGCAAAATTCTAAAGTTGTAAAACGTTGAAATTGCGAAATTGTAAAGTTTTAGATTTGTAAAGTTGTAAAATTGAAAAATTGAAAAATTGTGGAATTGTAATACGGTGAAATTGGAAAATGGTAAAATTCTAAAGTTGTAGAGTTTTAAAATTGCGAAATTGTAGAATTGGAAAATTCTAAAGTTGTGAAACGTTGAAATTGGTAAATTCTAAAGTTGTAAAGTTGTAAAATTGTAGAGTTGTAAAATTGCGAAATTGGAAAATCCTGAAGTTCTAGAGTTGTAAAATTGCTAAATTGGAATATTCTACAGTCGTAAAATTCTAAAGTTGTAAAGTTGTAAGATTGTAAAGATGTAGAGCTTTAGAATTGCGAAATTGTAGAATTGGAAAATTCTAAAGTTGTGAAACGTTGAAATTATTAAATTCTAAAGTTGTAAAATTGTAGAGTTGTAAAATTGCGAAATTGGAAAATCCTGAAGTTCTAGAGTTGTAAAATTGCTAAATTGGAATATTCTACAGTCGTAAAATTCTAAAGTTGTAAAGTTGTAAGATTGTAAAGATGTAGAGCTTTAGAATTGCGAAATTGTAGTATTGGAAAATTCTAAAGTTGTGAAACGTTGAAATTATTAAATTCTAAAGTTGTAAAATTGTAGAGTTGTAAAATTGCGAAATTGGAAAATCCTGAAGTTCTAGAGTTGTAAAATTGCTAAATTGGAATATTCTACAGTCATAAAATTCTAAAGTTGTAAAGTTGTAAGATTGTAAAGATGTAGAGCTTTAGAATTGCGAAATTGTAGTATTGGAAAATTCTAAAGTTGTGAAACGTTGAAATTGGTAAATTCTAAAGTTGTAAAATTTGAAAATTTTAGAGTTGTAAAGTTGTAAAATTGTAGGCTTGTAAAATTGCGAAATTGGAAAATTGTATAGTTGTAAAGTTGTAAAGTTGTAAAGTTATAAAGTTGTTCTTTGGTATAAACAATGTCGCGGCAAGTTTCTCTGACAAATGTCCACCGCGCGATCCAGAGGTGTAGATTGACCCGTAGGACGGATCACCATTACTTTTTATACACTCTATGCAGCTTGATAAGTCAATCAGAAGCGAGAATCTTCCGCGTAAAATTTCGTATAATTAACCGTGCAATTTATACGTACTCGTGAACATGGGTGCCGCTTAAAGCTGGTCGCAATTTACCGGCTATAAATTATCCTATCGGTTTCCAGGTTTACATAGATCTACCCTCTTTTCCGGAATTTCATTCGGATCTGGAATTCGTGCAGCGACTACTAATGGAGGAGTCCGTGTTTTGCCTTCCGGGCCAGGTACGCCGTTTAAATCCTGTATCAACTCGTTCGATGTTCCCCGCTGATTACACGGTTCTCAACCCTTTTTGTTTATTTAAAACAGTGCTTCGATTATCCATCCTACATGAGGCTGGTGATCACGGTGCCCGTGGATATGATCGAGGAAGCTTGTCACAGGATCCAGGATTTCTGCGAAAAACACCATTACAAAACCGCCGAGGACGCGGAAATTCTTAGCAAAGAATTTAATAGAATCCTTCAGTAGAAGTTACTTTTTATAATTGTATTTTATAATTATTGAAGTTGCAAGGATAGGATTAGAAATTTAATTAAATGAATTTCTTCATTCAAGTATTGTTGTGTGTTGTTATGAAAATTGCAAGAAATTTCAATAAATTCAGTGTTGTCATTTTCATAAACCAATGTGTAGCAGTCGCATTTTGTGCTCGGTACGGTTAGTGTTAATCGAATGCTGATAGAATCGTATTGTCTCGAACATCTTCAGAATTATTCACCGCGTCGAAGAATATGTTAAACGAAACCTATAGACCTGGACAGGCTGCATCTTTTATATCGTATCACTTTTTTCGTAGAACGAACAGTTTTCACGAAAATTGAGAAAAACTACGGACCAAGTGAATGAAATATTGAAATAAATAAATTGAATGCTAATAAAATCGGATTTTTTGTCGAATATCTCCCAAATTATTGATCGTATGGAAAAATATGTTAGACGAAACCTGTAGATCTGTATAGGCTGAGTCTTTTATATCGTATTCCTTTTTTTGTAGAGCAAACGGTTTTCGAAAAAATAGAGAAAAACTTCGGACCAAGTGAATGAAATATTGAAATAAAATGGGATTCTTTGTCGAATATCTCCTAAATTATTGACCGTATCGAAAAATATGTTAGACGGAACCTATAGATCTGTATAGGCTGTGTCTTTTATGTCCTATTACTTATTTTCGTAGAGCCAACGGTTTTCGAGAAAATTGAGAAAAACTTCGGACCAAGTGAATGAAATGACCCCGACACGTTTTTCACTGACAACGAATTTGATTCACAATGACTTGAGACGACCACAGTATGTATTATCATACAGTATTATCACATATGTATTGTAGTAGCCTTCTACGGGTTGTCAGGTGAGGATTCGTAATGAAACACTAGCGATGTATTTAGTAATATAAAAATAATAAATAGAGTATATATATATTAGATTAGGAACTACACAGTATACACAAACATAAGGTACAATAATCATAAGACACAGGCATCACCAATTCAACATAAAATAATAAGACAAAAATGGCAACACGTGGTTGATGCCTCGAATGTTCATAAACGACTGCGTCTTCTTCGGCGCTTGTCGCCGATCATCGGAAATCTTCGTCAAACGTCGAGCCTTTCTTTCGAATTGTAAACAACGCTTCGCGCGCTTGTCTGTCGAACGCATCGAGTCTCGAGTCTCGCATACAGAGTACGACTCTCTCAAATTCGTTGTCGATCAAATTCGTTGTCCGTCAAAGTCGTATGCGGTTAAAAGCATTGTCGGCCGAAGTTATTGTCGGTCAAATCTGGAGTCGGTGAAATGTTGTCGGTGAAAACCGAGTCGGGGAAATTTGTGTCTCTCTCAAATTCGTTGTCGGTCAAATTCGTTGTCGATCAAATTCGTTGTCCGTCAAAGTCGTATGCGGTTAAAAGCGTTGTCGGCCGAAGTTATTGTCGGTCAAATCTGGAGTCGGTGAAATGTTGTCGGTGAAAACCGAGTCGGGGAAATTTGTGTCGGTGATTTTCATGGGACCCCGTGTCGGGCGTTCTTCAAACAGGAGAGGACGTGTGAGCGTGAGTACTAGGGGTGTGCGAGAACCCGAAATATGTATCGGGAACTCGATGGTCGGGACGAGTCGAGAAGAGGTCGAGTCGGATTCCCGAAAATTTCGAGATTTCTGAAGGAATCGGGTTCCCGAAAATTTTGAGAATATGACATAAGACACGCTTGAAAAGGATTCGTAATGGCCAACATTTTTTCAATTTCGAAAACATCTAGAATAAAAAATCCGAAACCATGAATGTATTCATTACAACGAATATACATGATTACTGGGTTCTCGGAATTTTCAGAAATCCCGCTAAATTCGAGAATCTCGAAGTTTTCGGGTACCCGTCCCGACCCCGAAAAAATTTCGTGTTTCCGACCCGACCCGGCATCAATTATCCTTCGAATTAAACTGTGTTATCGAATATCGTTTTGTTTCAAGCTATTAATGAAAATAGAAGTAGTAGAATAATGCAAATTACGCTTGGCAAACGTAAAAATAGGACCATCAACATTACCGACGAACACCGAACCAAGTGCGCGACCGAAGCGCGCTCGGGACATGCGCTCGCGCACCCCGCAGGGCCAAGGGGATGAGGACGACGCGCCACGCCGCGGCGTCTCTCGTAAAACATTGGTGGGGGGCGTCCGAACGAGGGTGTATTGGACAGAAAGAGATGAAAGACGAAGAAGGAGAGGGGAATAGAAGCTATATAACATGAAGGGGCGAAGAGAGAGAGAGTGGGGAGTTCGCACGCCGACCGGAACGGCCCCACCAAGTTTTATCCAACGATCCGGGAGGCTCGTCGAGGTAGTGGTCCGCGCCCCACAGCCGCGACAACTTGAAACGGGTGTCGTTCTCGTGTGTGCTGTCTTTCCCTCATCTTTCACCGCTGATCTGTCGCGTCAGTTTCACAGAAAACTCGCGAATCAACCCCCGTTTCCTCGAAATCGCGATTCACCGACCGATCGGTCACAGTTCTCTCGAAAACACCAACCACCCCGGGGGTTGGGGTGGCGCAGCCTTGCTAGTAGACGGCGGATCTTTATGCGAATTAAACATTCTCCACCCGAATTGCAACTGGAACTTCAGCCTGCACAATAAAATAGACAATACTTTCCAGCTGAATCGCAAGAAATTCAACTGGAACGGTGAAACAGAGATTGATCTTCTTTCTTAACGAACTGGAAGCCCAACTGGAACAGTGAAATAGAAATTGATCTTCTTCCTCGATATATTCGATAGGTGGAAAACAATATAATATAAAAGCATTACTTTCGAATTCTTTTCCTTCAATCAGTTTCCATGTATTTCCTTCAATCAAGTTTTAGTCTATGAAGTATTTATTTTATAATTTTTCCTTGAATCAATTTACTCTTTGAAATTGTACAGTATCAGATATTATTATTGGCTATTTATCTTCGTTGTAAATTCGTAAAATCCGCCGTCTACTTGCCAGAAACGGAGAGGAACACGTCCGGATACCAACCCTTAGGAGTTCCCGGAGGACAGAAGAGAAAAAGGAACATAAATCACCGACCCACAGTGCTTCTTGTTCGACTTTGACGTTGGATTTCGAGTTTTCCACGCTCGATGAAAGGTCGTCGACGTGCCGGTGCGTAGTGAGCCCGTGACAGGGCTGGTTTCCAACGTCAACCAGGCGATTGGACGACGAATGTCCGTCGTGTGTCGTGGTTCTTCTGTTTCCAATCGATCTGAACCGATCGAACGAGTTGTAGAACGAGTATTCTCGTTAAACAAATAGTATTACGGGTGTCTGCAGTTTCCTTCCGCAGTTTTCGGGAGTGGTTCTCTGGTTAGTTTGTATTTGCACACCCCTGTTCGACGTCACTGGTTATTTTCCTGCACGGAGAGACATCTTGGATACCTGGAACGTGTACGTATTAAATTATTAATTGTTGAAATACGTGTTAATTATTGAACTACGCGTACGTGTTTTTTTTTATATAAACAAACGGGTTACTTTAATTCTGGACGTCCGGAGAGACGTTTTGGATCTCATGAGATGAAATCGAAAGAGAGAAAGAGAGAGAGTTTGTTTTTCTGTGTTTTTCTGATTCAAAGTTTGACGAGTTAACATTTACATCTTGGTAGACAAAAAGAAAGTTAGTAGAGAAAGTAGACGAGATAAAAATTGTTTTATAATTCATTGGTGAGATATATAAACTATATAGATATTTATATTACTTTTTTTTTATTGGTTTTAATGGGGGTTGAAAACAGAAAATGTTATGGTCTTTCCAAGTTCTTTGTATGTTCGTATTCTTTTACATTCTGCCCACTTTTTGCTGTCACGAATAAATCAAATATAAATGCATCAAATTCGCAGTTCCTAGTTTTATGTGTTTCGAGGGTTGATAAACTGACAGTTTAGTTTTTCTTTTCTGGAGGAATAGAGATCCTCGGGATAATTTGTTGTAAATGTGAAATAAATATGAAATATGCGAGTTATAAAATTGCACACCTGGTTCTCGTGGTACCTAGTGCGGCGGTGCCATGCTATGGCCTCTCTCCTTAGGTTCTCTCCTACACCCCCAAACAGGTTATTGATTTTGCCGAAGTAAGGAGCCACGGATGTAGCCCGTACGCCCTGCGGCCTGCGACCTGCTCATTTTTCCACCCCTTCGCCTCTCCTCTCTTCCCCCGTCTCTCTTTCTCTCTTCTTTTCTTTTTATTTTACCATTTTTCCTTGTCGCACTCGCGTGTCCTTGGTGCAAAGCCACCCCCTCTCGCCGTGACTCGAGATTTGCACGAGATTTACACGATTTTTGCACGATCTTTTTTGACACAGTTTATAACAAACGATGGTTGGATTGTTTCTCTTTCTTTCTCTTTGCAAGCGAAATGCAGTTTTTGAACACAGTTCGTAATAAATAGACTGCGAATCTTTAAGCATTTGTAGGAAAATTGTGTTGATGGAATTGAAGATTGTAGGAAAATTTTAAATATCAAAGATGTCAATATATGATATCTCTTCGATTAAAATCATTAGGGGAAGAATTAACATTCAATATAGTTTCTATTCCATGCAATTTTACAAGAGAAATGGAGTTTTTGGACACAGTTTATAATAAACGTTGGTTGGGTTGATTCTCCTTCTTTTTACACAAGAGAAATGGAGTTTTTGGACACAGTTTATAATAAATGTTGATCGAGTTGTTTCTCTTCCTTTCTCTTTGCAAGGGAGATGCAATTTTTGGACACAGTTTATAATAAATAGACTGCGGATCCTTTTATGCATTCAAGGAAAAATAGAGTAAATGAAATTCGAAATTGTTGAACAATTTAAAAATCTTAGGATGCCAATATATGATTTCTCCTCGATTAAAATCATTAAGGGAAGAATTAACATTCAATTTAGTTTCTATCCAATGCAATTTTCCAAGCATGTTTTCATATTTTCGAGAAATCTGCATTTTTCCGTTTTACTTGGGAGTTTTTCATTTTTCACGATCACAATTTGCAACAAACAAATCTGAAAAAAACCCTGTAATATGTGCCTTAAGATCCAAAATATGTCACATTGTTTTTCAGAATTTTAGAAAGGAACGAAATCTAATTTACCCTGTGACTACCCTCAGGGGCAAGCTAGATTACTGAAATTTTCCTTAGAGTACTTTTTCTTTGTGAGCTTTCGAATGGTTCGATACTCATTGAATAAACCTCTAAGGGCAGTTACCACCATTTTAATCGGCGAGGCCCTTGAACACTGAAGTGTCTTTTCATTATCTTTTATCAATGAACATAGAACATTAACTCTCTCATCCGTCCCTCATTTCACGAACTGAATCTGTCCCCCGGTGTCAAATTGAGACAGTGGTAAAGGATCAATAAAATAAGAAGGTAAACGGTATCTTTCATTGATTTTTTATTCAAATTGACGAGTTAATTTATCAATGAACACTGAACATTACACCTTCATCTGTCCCTCATTTCACGAACTGGATGTGTCCCTCGGTGTCCGGAGTAGGGCACAAACAACTAATACTTAAAAATGACTAATAAATGACTAATGTCTGGTTGATTGCTAGTTATAGCAAAATAGTCATTAGTTAAAACTTTTTAATTAGTTAGTCAAAACTACATGGCACTAGTTAGTCGCAGCTCTCAGTAATCCTTAGTTATTGCTTATTAGTTATGATTAATCATTAGTTAGTTTAAATGATCAGTCACCAATCGTTAGTCATCATTCACTATTGTGCGATGAACATACATTAATATGTATACTTAGACTATATCGGAATTTGCAGTGACCAAACGTGTCATAATCTGTATTTTATATGTTTATACACTAACAGGATATTTTTTTGTTGCTATTATGTCTTATTTTAACTTATAACCATTTTTAGTCATTAGTCATAGTGAAATTCTGATTGCGTATTTAATCATTAGTTATGCCATTATAATCAGTATTCAATATTCATCCTGAATAAAAATTTAGTCATTATTCATTCTCATTACTCACTCTCAATTATTTACTTAGTCATTAATTATACATATTATTAAGGTGGAGTGGAGTAAGTACGCCCTAGTTTCTGCAAAGTTGGACTTTAAACTGATCTATTTTTCAGTCTGGTATGTAAAAACTTAACGCTATTGGTATCAAACTCTTGCCACAGTTATTACTGATGAATTAGTATTATGTAGGATTTTAATTTTGCTTGAAAATTATAATTTTGATAGGATATTGTACAAAGTGTCAACTAGGACGCACTTGCCCCGAAAATGGGGCAAGTCCGTCTCTGAGAATTAAAAATGCTTTCAAACCTTGTGTCAAGTGCTACGGGGCAAGAAAAGAATGATTAACAAGCCTGTTATAAAATGCTTCTTATCGCATTAAATTATATTGTTTAGTTTTATAGTTACCCGTACAGTGCGCACTTACCCCACCGTGATAGTACGCACTTGCCCCGTGTAGTAATATTAACGGGGCAAGTGCATCTTAGTGTTTTTCTCAATAAATTTTAAAAATACAATGAAAACGGTTTATTTAATGTAAACCTACATCAATATTTGGTTTACTTACCTAAAATAAGAACACAGAATATATTAATAACTTGTAAACTATTGCACGTTCAGAGTAACCTCAAAGTTGTGCGTGTACCTCACACGTGACTGTTTGGCATTGGTTGATTTAAGCGAGGAAAACACCTTTATTCTTGGACGACATCTATGTAGAATAGTTCACACTAACTTATACTACATTAATAAATACAAGCTAGAGAAATTTCGTTTATATTATATAATAAAAATAACCAATTAACGGACTTGCCCCGTAGACGGACTTACCACACTCTACCTTAGACTTATCAATAAAACATACTAGTAAATACAGTATTACGAAGTGGTAAATATATTTCTTTTATTTCTGCCCTTGTATGACCCTGAAGACCATAGTATACTACCTGGTTGAACTCGTCTTAATGCCAGCTTTCATTCAGAGACGGGCGTTAATCGATTAAAATTTCAATAGAGATTGATTGATTGATGTATACGATTAAAAAAGGTACTCATTGAAAAATCGACGATTGATTCAATCGATTGATCAAGTTAATCGTCAATCATTGATGAAGAAACGAAAAATCGGAGACTGATTAATCGATTGATGAAGTTAATCGTCAATCGCTGATTAAAAAGAGAAATCATCGAAAAAAAAACATAAAAGCATGTAAACAGAGTTTGTATTATAAAGCAAATGACAATACATACATATTCATATAGTTTTGATTCCGTATTTCATTTCGAAGTTTCAGCAGTTAATCATTAGTCAAGTATCCGATTGACGATTACAATTGAAAGGAATGTAATCGTTAACCGCAATTAACGACCAACTAGGAGATTAATCGTTAATTGCGATTAACGCTTGAAGTAGAAATTTATTCGTCAATCGTTGATTAAATTTTTGCCCGACTCTGCTTTCATTTGATGTAACAAAATATGTAGCATCTCATTTACAAAAATGAAGGTCGCCTTTGTTTCTAGAAAAATATTAAAAATATAAATAATTGAGATACGCTATACGATATACGCAAAATAAAAATTATGTGCGTCGATTGCAAGAAGTAGAAACCAAATAGAATGCTATTTCCTCTTTTAATAATTTTAATAGATCAGATATCATAATATATTGACATTTTCAATTTTCAAAATTTTCCTACAATTTTGAATTTCATCTACTTAATTTTCCTATAATTGCATAAAGATCCGCAGTCTATCATATTGCTAGCAAAATATACTACAACTTCCTCCTCTTCGGTTTTTTCCAATGTTTATCATTTACGAAAAAAACCCTGGTACAAATTATCGTGAACACCCTTTATGTATAAATGACTTCGTTTGAGAAAATGTGCAGGTTGCGAATTAAATTGCATACCTAATATATTAAAATCGTGGTAATAAAGTCTCAAAATGAGAATTTCTACAAATATGTTAAGCACAAAAGGTTTTCAATAATCTTTACATTTTCGTTGGCTACATAAGGGTTAAAGCCGTACATCGTCGTTGTTGTATAGCGCATCGTATCGTGTCACTGAACTGGCCGAGTGTAGTAGACTGTTGCAGAGTGTAGCAACGTGACTATACACGAGACAACGAGATTCCGACTGACAGCGGATCGATCGATCGGTGAACTTTTCGCTACGACGACCGTTCTTTCGCAGAAGCTTTCGCGTCTCGTAGTAGATCAATAGAAACCACGTGAAGCAGGACGAAAGATCGGCGCTCGCGCTCTTTCATTCCCTCTTTCTCATTCCCTCTCTCTCTCTCTCTCTCTCTCTCTCTCTCTTACTCCCACTCTCCCTTTCTCTTTCCTACGGATCATCCCCCTTCGGCCCTCCCTTTCCTCTCTTGCTTTCCTTTTGCTCCTCCGACCAAATGATTCGCGCGTTTCGCGAATTTTCTCGAGCCAGACACCGCCGCACAGTGGTTCAGAATCGTGATAACGTGACTGAAAATCGAAAACATACTTGAATTTTGTTGAAAATCGGTGTTCCGAGGGTTTTCGAATCGTTGATGATAAAACTGATTTGAAAATTTCAAAAAATTAAATGGCGGATTTAATATTGCAGATGTGTTACTCGAAAAATTGTCAGATTACCTCGGAATGTAGTATTCCCATATTTTTCGGGTCGCTGAATATGAATTTGTTTTGAAAATTTCAGAAAACTAAATGGCGGATTCAATATTTAGCGACTCGAATCGCCGGAGTATTAATTTTTAAATAGATCAGAGTGCTCCTTGTGCTTCCGCCATGTTTTCACGATTCGGTCGTTACCAACGAGTTGCCTATTTATTGTTGTAACTTTTACATTTTTGCAAGTATTTACAATAAATTTTTACGCAGCCATCTTAAGGGAGGCTCTGACAAATACTGGTACGCAAAATTCATCGTGAACTCTCGCGAACTTCGTTTTCTAATCGTCGTTGAAGAAAATAGAGACGGGAGAACAGATGTTTCTTACACCCAAAAGCAGTTGTTTAATTACATTAATTTCCATGTGTGCTATCTTTTCGTCCCGGAGTGTATTGGCAGAAATGTCATTAATTTTTAAGAAGGTTGAAAAATTCACTTTTGCCCACGTTTTGGCGATTCCGAACCATTGTACGCCGCGCCGCGCCGGATCGATAAGCTGAACGCGAGACTGCTTCGCGTGCGTCTCCTTTCCCGCCCGACGACGGAACAGAATGATTAGCGCCGGTCATCCTGATAGGTCTCGTTGTGTCATTGTCGTCGACGTCGTGCCCCATGCACAGTGAACCGAGTGCTAACTATGTCAGCTCGTGCGGTGTAATTTTCGATCTTCACGATTATGGTAGTATATTTTTGGTCGCGAAAGAATTATTTGAATTACTTGGAATTCTTTAAAGATAAAGTATTATTGCGAATTATTGTTATTGAAATATTTAAACAGAGATTGTTCTGATTAACATGAGCAAGCTCGGTCACTGGACTGTGTCCTTAAGCCTTAAGCATTGTATTATTGCGAATAATACAAATAACCCTCGAAGGAGTTTTTAAGAAACTTCAACTTCCGGCTGCTACAGTCATTCTATATCGGCGATAAAATATAAAATATTTGTATTATAAGAGATAACAGATATAATATCTCTCATAATCGTAATTTGCAATTTCTCGAGACGATTTTTAAGAAGGTGGAACCAAATAGAACATTATTTTCAGTAGTACGTAGTAGCATTAGTCGATCTGAAATATATAAAAATTTTACAAAAAGGATATATTCTGGAATTTATTGAACATTTTCGGAAGCCATGAATGCATAATAATCCACAGTCTAATGACGAATTCATACTTTGAAGCGAATATAGACGTACGATTTTGCAGTTTTACGATTTTCTACGCTTGTATCGCTATTAAATGAATTATTTCGTGGCTATAATTATGCAATTTTCAATTTCTTTAGGGAAAGCTTTAAAAAAGTGGAATTATATGTGTAAAATCTAATTGTCAATGGTAGAAGTCTTTGTAGTTCTGAAATAAATAAAAATCGTACTAAATTCTGTCGGATTTTGTAGCCTAGCATTTTTTTTAACTTCTAGAAGCCTTTCAGATGCATAAAGATCCGCAGTCTAATAATTAGCAAATTTTATAGAAGTGGAATCATATAAAATCTCATTTTCAGTGGTAGTAGTTTTTGTAGTTTTGAAATAAATAAATAAAAATCGTACTAAATTTTGTGAAATTTTGTAGCCTAGCATTTTTTTTAATTTATAGAAGCCATAAATGCATTAATAATTAGGATTAATATATATTTAGGTTATGTCTATTTTCTGACATGACTTTTCCCGGTGCGATGATAACGTCATTGATTCGGTCGACTCCTGTGTGCCGGTGTGCGCTCGTCAATTATGTAAGATTTGCCGAATTTCTGTCTATCGATCGACTGGAACCCCGACGTTCTTAAATTCTTTATCTGTCCCTGCCCCGACGGGATTCTCGTATTTTTGGAAAAGTTCATCGGTTCATCGGCCGGCGAGTATCGAACTCTTCTCTCGATTCTAATTGACTCTGACACGCGAACGTAAATCTCACGCTTTCCATTTATCACGAGCATCGATTTCTGCGGATCGTGAACTATTTATTCCTCGCCGTTGGCGTGCCTTTTAATACGTCCAGTGCTTCAACATTATTGAACGTTATATCACACAGAATCTTGTTATAATCGGGTAGAAAATTTGAAGAATTTCAAACTTGCTCAGAGCGGCGAGATTTCTGAAACTGTCGGAGCTTCCTCTTTCCTCAAAATAGATCCGCCATCAAGCCCTTCAAAGTACTTCAAAAGAGGCGAATTTTAATTAATCATTAGAATAAATTAATTAATATTATTAGAATTTGAGACGCGTATGCTGTGTCCGCACGAGGAATGTATCGATTATCGATCGATACGATCGAGCGTACCATAACCTAGAAGTCCGCATGGTTACGCATGTCAAATAGAAGAGCGTCTCGGTCCCGCTCTGATTGGCCCGTGTTTTTCGTTAATAACTCCTAAACAAAGCCGCGGATAACATTTTTGCAAAGGAAAATATCGCTTGAAATGATCTCAGGAACCACCCCCTTCCGGGAAGTTCACGAATTTTGGGACACCCTGTATATATTTATATCGTCAACCGTTGAAGGTGCTTCTACTTACTTCTGGACCCACAGAATTAATATTCGAATAAATGAAGATTCTATCGGATCAGGTTGACACGTGATTCGTATGTAATTGTTTGAATGACTTTTCTCGAGAAGGAAAAATGCTCGCCCCATTTTAATTGACGAACAGAAATACACTGCGAAAGAAAGAAGCACCCAGTATAATTACAAGATATAAAGACAAACAATATCTTTATGTAGAAATTGCATTGTAGAATGATTGATTTATTGCATTTAAAGCATTAAATAATCCGCAACAACACGTATCGCACCCCCGCAAGAAAAGTGACACGACTCAAAAATGCAGCATTTCAGAAAAATCAACTTAAAGAATACTATAAATCTTATATTGAAATAGTTTAAGCTTCTTTTAAATTTCAGGCAAGTATGATAAATTGCGAGACAGAGATGTGACGCTTTTCGTGCATGTTGGGGCACTTCATACATATTTTTCAATGACATAACCTCAAACTTGCCATCTTTTGACTTGCGTCACTATTCTTGCGGGGGTGCGATATATTCTCAGAGCTATTCAATTAAACAGCGGAATCCTTTTTCAAAACTTACTGTGTTCTTATTTGATTGTTTATGCTTTTCTATTAAGTATGGCCAAGTGCTTCGTTCTTTTGCACAGCAGTGTATTTCGGTGGAGAAGAAATCATTTATTTCGTAGCGTAGTCATGTTTCTATGGATTTTCACGCCACTTGACATTTTCTCTATTAGTTATTCTCAAATATACGGAACTAGTGAGTCTGTAACTACAGTGACCCGAATTAATATTCGGACGCTCTGAAAAAGACGATAACTTTTTTAACCCTTTGCACTAGATTGTCCCCTCTGTGGCACTACTAAAAATTGCTGTACCATTATTCAAAATATCGTTTACAGTATCACATACAATCAGGATCTAATCAATTACTAAACACTTAGGCATTGTATGAGTTGTTATACCAATTTCACATCTACAAAATTCCAAAAATCACAGGGAATGCAAGTGTACAAATAAGTACTCGGCCTTTTTTCGTCACATTCAATATTTTCTTACTTAAAATACAAGTATTTAATCGGGATAGTAGTCTCCATTTGCGTCTACACACTCCTTCCCTTGGTGAAAAAAAGATGGCGGTTTTAACTCGATGTAGTCTGTGATGCTTTTTCGACTTCTTCAACTGTTTGGAAGTGTGTATCCACCAAATGACGTTGTAGCGATCTGAACAAGTGATAATCTGACAGAGCCAGGTCTGGCGAATACGCCGGGTGTGACAAAACGTCCCAACCCAACGAATCCAGAGCGCCACTGATCGTTTTTGCTGCGTGTGGTCTCAATTTGTTGCTTTCCGACAGCACGTGTCGAACCCAGCACCCTGCTTTTGAATTTTTCCCAGCTTTTTCAGCCGAACGGAAACGTTTTGTTGCGTCACACCTAACCCAGTAGCAAGCTCGGCTTGCGTTTGACAAGGATTTTCTCCGAATAATTGCTCCAAATCCTCATCGGGAAATTTCTTCGGCGCTCCTGCTCTCTCGTCATCTTCCAGGTTGAAATTTCCACTTCGGAATCTTCGGAACCACTTCTTAATGCTGCCGATAGATACAGCATCTTCTCCCAATGCCTCACATATCATCTCCTTTGCCTTTACCTCGCCTTTTGGCAACTCATTTTGTTTATCGTGGTTACAATAATATTTTGAGGTTATGTTAAACTATTAGACGGGTAATTTACTCTTCAGACGTTTTTATTCTCAGGCCGGGAACTTATTTGTACACCTAATACTTGCGAACTGTGGATGTTGGTGGAAATTGGAAATATCGAGAAATATAATGTGAAGTAATTTTTGAAAATAACAATGAAACGGTTCTCGAGTCTCGCGTGTTGAAACCGAGTAACAGACGTTACTTTCACGGTAGCAGATGGCACAATACGGCCAATGACCAAGCGACGCAGCGTGCTGTGGTCGGTGGAAGCCCGCCAGTCTCGAAATACGACGACGGAAGTAACGCTAGAGGGGAAGGGTGTTTTCTGAGCAGTTCGAAGCCGTAGCCCGTGATGCAGAACCGCCAAAACTTGGGCAAAAGTGAATTTTTCAACTTTCTCGCACACTTCGAAATTAATGTAATTTCTGTTTATTAAACATTACAAATTCAAGTATTTTTTATACACATATTTTTAGTGTGTCTTTCTTAACATATACGAATGAAATGAAACGAAGCTTCATTAACTTATCTATTTCTATTGAATGAAGTAGAATTATTAACGAAATACAGAGGTACGAAATGATAGCACACTTAACGAAAAACTTCAAATATAACAATTAAATTAAAAATAATTTTAATAATTTTCAGCGACCCAAAAAATATGGAAACACTAGATTTCAAGGTAATCCGACAATTTCTCAAGTAACGCATCTGCAATATTAAATCCACCATTATAGTTTTTTGAGATTTTCAAATCAGATATATTATCAGCGACTCGAAAACCCTCGGAAAATGGGGAACGAAATTTCCATAGTTTCGCAAATATTTCTGCTATCTGTCATGCTGTCCCATAAACGAGCCACGGAGGGCACTTTCCGAGACACAGAGTGTAGTTTCTCCGCAGGGACGCGTCTAGATATCTCCGTCGGCCCGGAATGGAAGCGCAAACTTCGAGGACCTTTGGAATAGCCGATTATTCTCTATGCTCTCGCAAATTAATGTTTATTATTATTTATGCACACACGGGACCAAAACGTCCCCTACTTTATATGCTTAGAAAGACGTTCTTCCTGCTTCATGTTCATTAACACTAACCGGACCGGCTACAAAATGTGTCGGATACACATTGTTTTGAGCGCCCACGAAGATTACGTCAATATAGTTTAGCGATGCACGCTTTTATTTATAGTCACTAGTGTCTAAAAAAATTATTTTCTCCTTTTTAGTGCATTTTAATATAAGCGCGGTTTCAAAAAAGTTTTTTTAATATATTTTTTGCATTTATAGAGGATTTACTGTATATTGATGCTATTCAATTCTTTCAATCTGTACACCGTGTCAAATGGCAGCTACTCATTCCTGACATAAATGCATAAAATCCGCGGTCTACTAATAATAATGCACAATTTTATAATAAGAACAATTTCTGAAGGAAGCATCTGTATAATTTCAATAATTAAAATATAAAAAACGTGAAACCGGTGGTGGAGTAATAATACGTGGTTAAATAAAGAAGTTTACTGAATGATTTCTGGTGGAAGCACATCTTTATAATTTTAATAATTAAAATATAAAAAAACGTGAAACCGGTGGTGGAGTAATAATACGTGGTTAAATAAAGAAGTTTACTGAATGATTTCTGGTGGAAGCACATCTTTATAATTTCAATAATTGGACCGTTTATTTTGAAAGTGGTGTAAGTCCATTTTTGAAAAAAAATGAGATATCACGTAATTCATGCTTAATTTAATGTAAATAAAATTTTTAAAAAATAAAAAAAACAAGGAAAATGGACTTACACCACTTTCAAAATAAACGGTCCAATTAATAAATAAAAAACGTGAAACCGGTCGTGGAGTAATAATACGTGGTTAAATAAAGAAGTTTACTGAATGATTTCTGGTGGAAGCACATCTTTATAATTTTAATAATTAAAATATAAAAAACGTGAAACCGGTCGTAGTACGGTTAGTGTTAAGCCCTCGTGGCTCGAACGCAGTATGTAATAATGTTCTCTTCACAGAAAAACGTTTGTTATACATAGTTAGTATAACAAGTCCGAATTGTACATACATTCGGACTGAAACGCTAGAATTTAAGTTTTAAAACCTGAAAATTATGGTTGAGTTGGGCGTCCGCTACGTTGACCGCGTTCCCTTTGTTCCATTAGCGAATTTATGAAGGCGCGTTTTGCATATCTCGCGGAAATATTTCGTCGTTTATTCTGAAGTAATTAGAACGAAATGAAAACGAGGAAACCGGGGGAAACTTGTCTTTCCAAGGCGTAATTAATAGTTCGGCGAAGCTGCAGTCGTTCGAGGTAAATTAAGAAGTAATCCTTTTAAGTTGCTCGCCTCTCGCGTTCGAGTAAAACTACACTATTAAATGGTTACGTTTGAGGAAATGGAACTTCGGGAATTTTGCTTCAACTTCGGCGCTGTGCTGCTGTATTATTTATCCTTGCTGAGAGAGAAACCCACAACAAATTTCAGTTGAAATATTCTACTTATTTATTGATGCCGTAAACCATGTTTGGTTTATATAGCATACATTAGTCTAACACTTTCCAAATAATAACAAAGTATATGAAATTAATATGTAGTTAAAAGTAAATATTAGCTCTGTACAATAAATAAACAAGTATTAGCGCCTCTCACGTTTAGAAAAAAATTAATAATGTAGGGAGGGTTGTATTTACGATTGAGGAGCAGTTCAAACAAGTGTCCTCGATCTAAATCATATTCTGGATTTTTAGTTGAAATACCAGAGTAAAGCTTTGATTTAAGGAAAACCCACGGGTCCGTGCTGTTTCTTAGATCCTGTGGTTCTACCATTCCTTTGCGACCTTGACTAATAGAGGAAATTTTTATATTTCGTTTCGTTTGAAGAAACACGATTATGAAAGTTAAAGTTCACGTGTAAAGAGACATTGGGACGAGTGACGATAAATTAATAGCCGCCGTCTTGCATTTAATTGCTTATTCATCTCTTAACTGGGACGGCACGCGAATCGATTGAGTGAATGAATGAGTCACTCTGTGTCTGTGCTGGTCGTCATTCAAAGAATACCGTAAATAATAACTTCGTGCCAAGTGCTTATTACGGTCGATCTTGTTTACGACTTTTGAATTTCTTTCATGGCACCCCTCAGAATTGTGTTACAAATAATTAAAAAATAATCTGAGCAGAGTTTGAGCTCGACCGGGTAACGGGAACACGTGTCCCAAGTGTATTAAACATTAAAATATGTTAATTAATGCGAATGAAATCGTTTTTCCTTAGAATAAAACTTGAAATTTCCCTAAATTTGAACTTGAAAGTGCCCTCAATTTAAATCATAGATTAATTTTCTATAAAAATTAACTTAAATCGAATTTATTAAAGGAATTACTCTTAATTTTTAAAAATTAATTTAAAATTTAAGTTTCCCTTTTAAACCTGAAATTTCCCTCAATGCAAAACTTGAAATTTTCCTCAATTCAAAACTTGAAATTTCCCTCAGTATAAAACTTGAAATTTCCCTTGACTTAAACTTGAAATTTCTCTCAATTTAAACTTGGAATTTCCATCAAACCAATATTTGAAATTTCCCTTAATTTAAACTTGTAATTTCTCTCATTTCAAAACTTGAAATGTCTCTCGATTTAAATCGTAAATTAATTCTTTATAAAAATTAACTTTAGTCAAATTTTATAAAGGAATTTCTCTTAATTTTTAAAAATTAATTTAAAATTGAAATTTCTCTCAATATAAACTTGAAATTTCTCTCGATGTTAACTTCAAATTTCTCTCAATTTAAACTTCAAATTTCTCTCAATTTAAACTTCAAATTTCCCTCAAATTAAACTTCAAATTTCCCTCAATTTAAACTTGAAACTTCCCTCAATTTAAACTCCAACTTTCCCTCAATGTAAACTTAAAACTTCGCTCAATGTAACCTTGAAACTTCTAACGATTAATGATTCTTATCAGTAGACAATAGATCTCTATGCAAAATCAAAATTTTCCCTAATTTAAATACCTATATTATGTAACAAGTAAACCATTTTTTAAGTGTAATTTGAATGGTACCACGTGGTCAGTATCTCGTAGTAGTTTTCAAGGTCATCGATGTTTTCAAATAACTACGTATACCATCGTGTTGCGTCCCGTAGCTAATAAAAAAATACATTCAAATATGAACATTGATATGACGTTCAAGTGACCTTGAGAATTAAGGATGAAGGTCGAACTTAAATTTCATTTTTAAGGAGAAAAGGAAGCGTCTCTTTGATGATCAGTTATGATATAATTCAAATATTATTATTAGACTGCGGATCTTCATGCAAAATACAAATATTCTACCTGAATTGCAACAAACTTGAGTGAAATAGGAATTGATTTTCTTTTTTTATATGGTTAATATAATGTGTAGGCTAGAAATAATAGAACAGTATTCTTAAAATCTTCTAATGTTCTCGCTGTTTTAAATTGCACCTACCCAATTTTAGTTATAAATAGATCAAATCCGCTGTCTAAATCTAAACGCAAAAAGGCTGTACACACAGGATGCAAAAAATGTCCCCTCCACTGTAGTAATCTGATCTCGGATCGGGTGTATCGGTGTGACGCTACTAATGCGACGCGGAGTCGCAGTCGTAATATCAATATAAAACCTTTTTTATGAAACTTCCACCAATATATTTATGGCAAACACGATATAATTTCAACTGTATTTAGTGGTTTAATTGAGGATGAACGTTTCGGGCGCAAGGAAGGACAGCGTATGGGAAAGAAAGAGACACGGAGAGTCGCAGTCGTTTCGGCCGCGCGCCGTCTCTCTTTACACGCGCTGCCTTTCTCTACGTTCGGCTCGGTCTTTGAAGCACAAAAAATAGTGTCCCGTCTACGATAAATGCAAACGAATCTCCCCGTGGCTTTTGCGTTTATAGAGGATTTACTGTACATCTGATAGGATTGATCCGAGTTGGATGTTCCTTAGCAATGTAATACACGCGAAGACGAGCAAACAGAAAGCGCCTAAGAGCTATTTAGCGATGCTATAGGTTTTCCATGTAACGTTTAACTCGAGTACTGTAAGTGAATGCAATTTACTGTGAGTGCTATCGACTCGAGCTACTAATTAGAAAGTTTAATGTGCTCGGAGCGTCGTTCTTGTTGCTGAGAAATTTCATTCGACGGTGTAAATGCAAGTTTCGTACCGCTTGAATTAATCGAATTGAATTCCTTTGCTCTTGAATCAGCTTTTCACGATGAAATTTTCTAAAAAGAAAGGACTACCGAGGAGTATAACCGTTTTCAGAGAAAAAGAGAGGTTTATTTAAATAATGAGGAAATGGCGGTGTTATCTTATCCTTTTTTCGTCAGGGTGGAAGGAAATTACGATACTTATCGCGATAACAATCATCTAAACGATTACCACGGGAAGAACTCTCATTACCGTTCGCCCAAGAACCAATTTCTTTTTATACAATCATCTGATAGCTCTTTCGCTGCCTCCTACGGTCGTGAAGGGGCGGAATAAAATCTTGTGGGGCGAATAAAGAAGCCGCAACTTTCGGATCGTTAGGTTTTTACGTGGTCGCAATTGCATTTACTTTAAACGGGTGCCATTTTTGCGGAATTCTTGCCCCGGAAAACACAATACACATTACTAGACAGATAGTGTTTCTTTTTTATCTGGGTTACACTATGATTTATTTCTCCTGCTCTGCTGGAGAAAAAGTGACGAAAAAATTCCTGAACGTTCTACAAGCGGGAAAAAACAACGGTGAATTATTTCAAAATTTTCGGTCGCACCGTCGATTTTGAAAAAAATCCCGAAGCATAAGATAGTGATAATGTCCCCGACCTTACTATCTTGGTGAGACTACACGCGTATTATCCTCCATTTTTTGTTCTGCTCAACAAACAATTACGAAGAAATTCATGTACATTCTACTTAATAACACGCATAACAGTGAATTATTTCAGAATTTTCGGTCGCAGTGTCGATTTTGAAAAAAATCCCGAAACATAAAATTGCGATAAGATCTCCAACCTCGCTATCTGGGATAAACTACGCACGAATTATCCTTTATGTCTTCCGTTCTGCTCGGCAAACAATTACGAAAAAATTAATGAACGTTCTACTTAATAGCATAGATAACAGTGAATTATTCCAGAATTTTTCGTTGCAAAACCGTGTTTCCGAAAAATCTGTAAGTCTTCGGGGTACCGGAGAATTGGCAATTCTATGCTTCCGGATTTTTGAAAAATGGATTTTGCAAACGAAAAATTCTGAAATAATTCACTGTTATATGTGCTGTTAGGTAGAATGTTAATGAATTTTTTCGTTATTTTTTCTCGAGAAAATAGCTCGTAAACAGATCTGTTTACTACTTCGAACGACTTCGAAATAGCTACAGAGTGAGTACGGTTCCTTTAATTATGTTTTATTTCTTCTGTTCTGTGAGAGAAACAATTACAAAAAAATTCACAAATATTCTACCTAGTGACACACACGACAGTGAATTATTTCAGAATTTTTGACTGGCTAGACATTGAAGCAAATTAGGGTACGCGTCCACACGCGTCGAAGGGTGCAACAGAGATTTATGGGGGACGTTTCCTACACCGATCTGCGGTACAACAATGGACAGCAGGGGTGGCGAACAATGAGTCGAAGAGTCGAACTGGGAATTGTTACTCGCGAGGGTGCCGCTGCAATTTCGTAAATAGGGAATAGTCGGATTATTCTAAGCAACGATGATTCAATTCCGGGCACCCTGGCAGCTGCGCCGTTCTGTTGGGGTTAAAGTTACGCATCATCCGAAACCATTGGGTTGTTAGTATAATACGTTCGACATGGACATTCCATAAACTGATCATTTATCATTGGATCATGCGGGTCCGTGCGATCAACCATCGTGAGAGAACAATCCATCCCCTCCTCTCAATTCCTCGAACGTACTTCCCCCTTTTTTATAGCATTTTGAACACTAGGTTTACGGAGGTCTAGAATTAATTATTTCACATTATTTTATAAACATAACAAGAATGTGTCTATCCAAATGTTTTGGCCATTTTTCCAATAGTAATATACAGGGTGAGTCACCTAACGTTATCACCACAAATATCTTTGTTGTTTTCAAAGATACATTAAATGCTTGAAGACAAAGTTGAATGGTAAAATGGGGCTTATATGATACCAAAAAAATGTTCGTTTTTATGTACTCTTTTTTAGAGATACCAAGGTCACCTTCATTTCTTTAAATGGAACCACCCTTTTTTATAAACATCTACATTGATAGTCCCTTTCATTACGAATTCGGTGAATATAATTACTCAAGGTCATTCAAGGTCACGGACAGAAACAACCTGTAAAACTAAAACATGGAAGCAGAATACGTTTATCACCAGTGAGACTTGCAGTAAACATACTAGCTTATACTACATTAACACTAGATTTACCAGACCAGTCATTTTGACTGGTTCCAGATTTTTTCTTTTAGAAATATTGATATTATAAATATATTTTTCTGAGAAATTTTTTTAGTGAACTTCTTTACTGAAGCACATATTTAAACAAAACTCGAACGAGATCTAAATAAATGCAATTTTGTCATTAATATAAGGCAATGTATGCCAATTGCGTTTAGTGCTCGGTAGATCTACTGTTAATATATACAAGCTAGAGAAATTTCGTTTATATTATAACAAAAATAACCAATTAACGCACTTACCCCACTGCACCTTAATTTTCATGTATGCTTTCCAAAGCTTCTAAAATTGCTGGTTTCAGTTCGGATACTGTACTGTACTACTTTCCACCTTCGTATAATATTCTTGACAGTTTTCCCCAAACGTTTTCGATAACTTTTTGGTCAGGAGACCTAGCAGGCCATTTCAAAACCTTTATATTTTCAGCTTCAAAATAATTTTTTACTATGCGAGCAGTATGCACAGCTGCATTATCTTGCTGAAATATATATTTTCTGCCAGCAATTCTGCGAGCGTATGTTCCAATTTGCTCTTTAATTAAATTTAAGTAGCTAGCGCTATTCATAACGGCCTTGAATAAATTTTATTTACATTTTTCCTCTATAGCCGATTCCTCCCCATATCATTACTGTACCGCCACCACATTGTCGACGAGTCAAAACCTTTTGTTCCTTTCTTAAATCATGGAAATAGTACTTGTATCCATCTGGACCATTCAAATTTAGTTTCTTTTCATCCGTGAATATAATTCGTTTCCACTCAGATATTTCACGACATATCGCACCTCCGCAAGAAAAGTGACAGAAGTAAAAGAAATGGCAATGTTGAGGTTATGTCGTTGAAACATATATATGTAGTGCCCCAACATGCACGAAAAGCGTCACATCTCTATCTCGTAATTAGGGGAACTTAAAAGAAGCTTAAACAATTTCAATATGAGTGTTATTGGTATTCTTTAAGTTGATTTTTCTCAAATGCTGCATTTTTGAGTTGTCACTTTTTTTGCGGGGCCGCGATATGTATACAGGGTGTCCCAAAATTCCTTCAACAGCCGGAAATGGGAGGTTCCTGAGATCATTTAAAGCAACATTTTCCTTTGCAAAAATGTTATCCGCGGCTTTGTTTAGGAGTTATTAACGAAAAACACGGACCAATCAGAGCGCGATCTAGACGCGAGTTGACACAGCCGCACAGTGGACCCGATTGAAAAAGTACACGACATTTTTGAATAACTCTTAAACCACTGAAGATATTGCAATGAAATTTGAACTGAATATATAAAAAATAATTCCTTTTCAATGATTTTTAATGTAATATATTTCACATTAGTTTAACCGTTTTTATTAATTTAAAACAGCTTTATAAATTATTTATTCTATAATGTATTTAATATTTTCGCTATTTAATGCAAATAGATACAATGTTTAAGTTTTACATTCTTGAGAAAAATTTGTTATGGCCGAAAATATTGAAAAATTGCAATTTTTACCACTTTTGATCGTTTGTAATTCGTAAACCAATTAACCAATTTTAATGAAATTTTCAGAACGTATATAATTTATAACAGTTGATAAAACACATTTTTTAAATTTTCGTTATTGGCCCAGCTAAAAAAGTTGTAAAAATCAATTCTTAGTATTGTTTTTTACAATTCCGACCAAATGCATTTTTTCAACTTATTTATTAGACGTCATTTACTAAACTAATTCTTCTAGCCTTACAGAGAAATTCAAATCGTGTGGTCCATTCATATAAAAGTTATTCTGATTTAAAGTGTGTGGAATCAGTTATGTTTCTTACTGTATATGAAGTTCTAAAAATAAAATATAATTGATATATATTAACTTACTTGATGTATTATATTAAATAATATGAACAGAAAACGTATAAAACAGAAAATAAAATCGGAATCACAGTACTGCTCAGGCTGATATTTCTGGTCTGACTGACAATAATTCTGTTTCAATCCACAATTTGTGTCGACAAAACAAAACGTTTGAAAAGAAATTTCAAAAGATTTGAAGATCGATTTCGTAAACAATTACAATGTAACTTATGCACTGTCGAAAAGAATTCGTCAAACTCAACACAGTCAAAATATCAGAGATGAAAGACTGACTTATTTCCTGCAAAATATAAATTAATATTAAATAAAAATATAATATAAATATAAATATTCAACAAATATAAATATTCAACAAAGTCAGACTTTCAGACGCGGACAAGATAACGCGACGCGGATGTCTTGAGACAATAATATCTTGAAAAAGGACTCAAAGGAGAAAATCATTTTTGTCACATTACATAGAGGAAGGTTCACTGAAAAGATCCTTACTTGTTAAAAACTGGGATCTCCTGGGACCTGAAAGATCGCGCATGTCAAAGATACAAATTGTCGACGATTATTTTAATTTTGCTCATTATTCTTTTTAAATATGTTATATATCATAATTGTCATTGAAAAGTATGATTTCTTATCAATAAAGTGTGCATTTTGATGTAGAAAAAAATTCAGGGCAATAAATTGATCACAGTTATCAGGACACTTTAAGAATGAACAGCCAAATTATGTAGGGAAATCGATATTCTTAAACTGTCTAACTTCATGCGTGTATCACAACTAGAACTGCTATTGTATTTGATTAATTTTATCATTTTCGTGGTCAGTGGACATTTAGAAATCGATATCAATTGAAAAAATATCAAAATTAGAAAGTTGATTTTTTCGCAAAATGCCGCGTACTTCTTCAATCGAGCCCACTGTGAGCCGGCCCGGCGCGTTAATTGTTTATTGGCCGACTGTGCCAACTCGCGTCTAGATCGCGCTCTGATTGGTCAGTGTTTTTCGTTAATAACTCCTAAACCAAGCCGCGGATAACATTTTTGCAAAGGAAAATGTTGTTTCAGATGATCTCAGGAACCTCCCATTTCCGGCTGTTGAAGGAATTTTGAGACACGCTGTATATGAAATTTTGTGTGTGTTCAACGGTGCCTTATCATCTTGTCCACCAGTGTAGATAAAAATCAGCTATATCAGAAAACCCGGACCACGGGTACAAACGGACCGCGTCTATTTAGAGAATGTTGCGGTGCGATGACCTCGAGATTATAAATACATACATATATTTGTGCCGCATGAAATACGCTGAATAGTCTGAATAACTCTAAAACGTCTTATTGAGAGGCGACTCTCTTTCTTTCCGTGTATTCACGTCGTCGCGTCGTAACGAAAGAAAGGGTAACTTGTGTGTCGCGACGAGACGCGAATACTGAATTTTCAAAGAGAAATGTCGCGTCGGCGCGACGGCGCTACAACATTGGCAAAAGTGAATTTTTCCACTTTCTCAAAAACGAACGAAATTTCTGCCAATAGGTTCTTACATCTGCAGACTAAGATTTAGCATAAATATAAATTGCTATAAGTCGCACACTAGCTTTTGAGAGAAATTTCAAGACAAGCAACAACGCAAATCTTGGAATGATCGCGCTTCTTCCTCAAAATTAACGTTGTTTGTTTCGTCATGCTTTTTTATGAGTAATCATTTCAGCGAAACTAGATACACAGCGTTGAAGAGCGTACTTTCAGCTGCGTGTACATATCATAATTAACAGCATAGAAATATTTTAAAACTTTGGAAATTGTCTTTCGCGAACCACCTGTTTTTCTGTCTCTTTTTTCTTTAATGACGATTAGAAAATGGAGTTTGCGAGAGTTCACGATGAATTTTGCATAGAGGTATTTGTCAGAGCCTCGTTAAGATGGCGGCGTAAAAATTTCTTGCAAAAACTGGCAAATGTAAAAGTTAAAACAGTAAATAGGAGACGCGTTGGTAACGACCGAAATTTTTCGAAGTACTTTATAGAGAGTTTGAATTCAATCAATCAAAGTTCGAACCTGTTTGCGGGGTACTTGATCCCATCCCTAATTATTACAAAGTATGAGAATAAGTATGTACAGGTATTTTGCATCGTAGCACGCGTTCGCATAATCACGGAACAGGGTGCACGAGCTGCAGGCATCACGCATGCTCGTGTCACGGCTACTACTACTATAATATTGGTCACGCCATATGGCGCCGATAGAGCGTAAAGGGTCGCCGGTCCTCAAGCTCTCCTGAAAGCAGTTCGCTTACCAGTCCTTCACCTTGGCTCTCTCTCCCTCTGAAGAGAGAGGGAGAGAGAGAGGTCGCCATTACAAGGAGATCCCGCCCTTTTGTTCCAGCCACATCGCTCCGGTGCGGTGTGTTTCGCGCGCATTCTCATTTTGCGCATACGTGCTCTCGCGACGCGTCGAAAGATCTTCAACCTCGTCCTCGCTCCCCTGGGCAATTAACGCTTTTCTCCCTAACCCTCCGCCGAAGGGTTCATGTAAATGAACGGTAAACGACCGGCTACTGCGGGAAATATCGACCACGTGACCCCTTCGCGCTTCTTGCCACGTCGACAAGCAAAAAAACACAACGTTCCGCCGATTCTTCAAAAATCCCATCTTCCATTATTGAATTTATTATAGTAGGAGCTCGATTAACATGTTCAATGCGGATCAGTTCTGGAACAGGCTTGCGAACAACTCGACCACGTGAGTCCGTGCTGGAACTGACAAACGGACCTAGCGATTTGCGCTCAAAATGTATTTTATTTTTAATAAACGTGATTTCCAGAGAAGTAATATTTAGTGGGAGTACAAATTAGTCTCCGCCGTTTTTCATCTTAAATTGGGCATTTATTGCGATGGAACGGTACCTTATGTTTTATTCAAAGTATTGTCCATCGCTGGCTACTAAATTTTTCCCATCATTCTGACAGCATCCGGATACCGCGTCGGAAAAACGCTTCATCTTTAGACGCTATCCATGAATCGACCCAATTTTTGGTATCTTTATATGATGTAAAGTGCTACTCAGACAGGCCATGCGTTATCGATCGAAGTAAGTAGTAATCAGAAGGAGCAGTGTCTGGTGAATACGGCGGGTGGGGCAAAACTTTCCAATTAAGTGTTTCCAAGTAGGTTTTGACCGGCGCGCAGTGGGCGGGAAACCGATCTTTTTGGACAAAAATCTGTCGACAACTCAGTTTTTCATCGATTCAATTGGAATTTTTTCTTAAAATGTTCGTAAAGGACTATACTTTGATGACGTGCTGCGCGAAAATCGTTAACTGTCACAAGAAATCACGAATCCTTATCTACGAAACCCAATAACTCCGATACTTCATCCGCCCATACCATAAATTTGGATGTCCCAGCTGAGGTGCCGACACTTCTTAACCCTAAAATCTATTCAATTGGTAATTCTCAGGGCCAGATTTACAGTTTAAAATTGTGCGGTTTAGGGTTTAGGGTTAAAAAGTGTCGGCAATTCAGCTGGGACATGCAAATTTATGGTATGGGCGGATGAAGTATCGGAGTTATTGGGTTTTGTAGATAAGGATTCTTGATTTCTTGCGACAGTTCACGATTTTCGCGCAGTACGTCATCAAAGTATAGTCCTTTACGAACATTTTTAAAAAAATTCCAATTGAATCGATGAAAAACTGAGTTATCGGCAGATTTTTGTCCAAAAAGATCGGTTTCTCGCCCACTGTGGTTTTTTCGTGTCTGGAGTAACGTTCTTAAACTTTTGAAACCACTTAAAAAACCAGATAAAACCACATAAAAAATTCGTTTTTTGTAGCATATTTCCCAGTGGAATGGGTTGGCGAAGTGAAATAGATCTGTCTCCTCGACTGGACTTAGAATGGGATATTACTGTACATATGTATTTACTCTCGATCTTTTGTTCAAAGACTCTTTGCTTAAATACTTACTTCCAATATTCGATGCGTCATCTGACAAGTGAAAATTGAATAATTATTGAACCATGCTAAATCATACTTTGACATGCTAGAGAGTAGAAAAAGAGAGGAGAAATGAAAAGTAAGTTTTTATTTATCCTTATCCTCCGCGAATGTTCTCGCCAATAAATGTAGGAGTTTCTCTAGCGTGGAAAATATTCACTCCGACAAAGACCAGTCTCAAAGCTGACCCTTCAAAGGGTTGAACGGCAGAATAACAGGACGTGAACGCAATCAACGACGAATACGCGACGTAAAAGGCGTCAGACACAATGACGCAGTGGACTCAGCTCTGCTTCGATATTGTTTTCCTTTGATCCCCGACTAGGAAGGTTAATTATTAAAAGAACCAATTTACGTTATGCTGCAAAACCGGGAATGTCGGCTGGGAAATCCTTTGCGAACGAGCAAACGCAATTATTAAATATGAAACATTTTTTAACCATGTCCAACAATTTTCATCTGTTTCGCTGTACGTAGATTGTTCCATTTCAGTAAATAGAAATTTACAAGACAGCAATGAACTTTTAATCTTGTATACATGAGCCGTTCATTTTGAAAGTGGCCTAAGTCCATTTGTCAATTGTTTTTTGTTGACTGTAGTAACGTTTACAACTTAAACTTAGCTGTCATAAACAACATTTTGTGGTTAAGTATATTCAGAGTATACGATAATTTTTGACCCATCAATTTTCGCAGTTATTCCAATCATTAAAAACATTAGTTTGAAAGTGGCCCAAGTCCAATCCATTATTGATAAGATCCGAAAGTGCGGATTTTCAAATGTCTGTAACTGTAAAATAAAAGGTACGGCAAGGGGTTAATGACTTGGTTGCATTCGAAACATCAATAACAGTGTTCTGAAATTTTTCTGATCGTTTACTGTGTTTATCTGTAGTATTTTCGTCTTTCAAAGGAGTTCAATATTTTTCGGTATTTTTACTTTTATTTGTACTTTTGTTTGATGATCTTTTGCCAAAAAGAATAAATAGGAAAATATTTTGTTGATTAAAGTTCATTGCTTGAATAAAGAAATTCGGTTTTTTTTCACCTTAAAATTCCGAAATGACTTTCTTGCCAACCCAATATGTAGCACATTTTAGACTTCAGTCTAGCTCGTCTAATTATAGACACCGTAATCACGTTTCAGCTGTTCGTCGCATGTGCGTCCAGCGTCGGACGTCCAACGTCCGGCATCCCGAAAGTTTGAACGCGACAGAGGTGCCAGGTGCACAACAACATCCGGAAACTTTGTAGATTAACTGCCCCTAACAATGACTGCTAGAATAGTAACGGTGGAGGTAGGAGGAGACGGCGAGAGTGGCTTTAGGCGCATAGAGCCGTTATCGATTGACAAGCACGCTTCGTCCCGCCCGCCAGACCGCCATAGTACATACTCCCCGTAGTAGTAGTCGGAGTCGGAACCAGCGCGCACCAGCCACTCTCGCCCTTTCTCTCAATCAATTCGAGTGTCTTCCTCTTCTTTCTTCGTTCTTCTTTCTATCTCGTTCGTGTCTGTCTCTAGATGAGGCTGCCTTGCTTCTTCTTGCTCCTTTCTTCGTTCTCTTTATTGCTCGTTCGTATTCTGTCTCTTGCTGAGGCTGCCTTCTTTCTCTTTTCTTCGTTCTCATTTCTGGAATTGAATTTGAATTAACAGTAATTTCAAGTTTAAATTAAGGCGAAATTTCAAATTTAAATGTAGAGAAATTTTACGTTTTGAATTGAGGAAAATTTCAAGTTTAAATTCAGGCGAAAATCAAGTTTAAATTGACGAAAATTTCAAGATTAAATAAACAAAATTCCAAGTTCGAATGAACAAAATTTCAAGTTTTGTATTGAGGGAAATTTCAAGTTTAAATTAAGGGAGAATTGCAAGTTTTTAATTGAGGGAAATGTCATGTTTAAATTGACGGAAATTTCAAGTATAAATTGAGGGAAATTTCACTTTAAAGAAAGAGAAATTTCAAGTATTGAATTGAGGGAAATTTCAAGTTTAAATTAAGGCGAAAATCAAGTTTAAATTGACGGTAATTTCAATATTAAATAAGCAAAATTCCAAGTTCAAATGAGCAAAATTTCAAGTTTTGATTCTGATAAATTTCAAGTTTAAATTAAGGGAAATTTCAAGTTTAAATGTAGAGAAATTTCAAGTTTTGAAATGAGGGAAATGTCATGTTTAAATTGACGAAAATTTAAAGTTTAAATCGAGGGAAATTTCAAGTTTTTAATTTAGGTAAATTTCAAGTTTGAATTGTGGGACATTTCAAGTTTAAATGGTAAATTTCAAGGTTAAATAAGGAAAATTTCAAGTTTGGATTCTGATAAATTTCAAGTTTAAAGTAAGGGAGAATTTCAAGTTTAAATCGAGGGAAATTTCAAGTTTTAATGCAGGGAAATTTCAAGTTTTAATCGAGAGTAATTTCAAGTTTTTAATTCGGGGAAACTTCAAGTTTAAATTAAAGGAAATTTCAAGTTTAAATTAAAGGAAATTTCAAGTTTAAATTTAAAGAAATTTCAAGTTTTTAATTGAGGTAAATTTCAAGTTTAAATTAAGGGAGAATTTCAAGTTTAAATCGAGGAAATTTCAAGTTTTTAATTTAGGTAAATTTCAAGTTTGAATTGTGGGACATTTCAAGTTTAAATGGTAAATTTCAAGGTTAAATAAGGAAAATTTCAAGTTTGGAATTCTGATAAATTTCAAGTTTAAAGTAAGGGAGAATTTCAAGTTTAAATCGAGGGAAATTTCAAGTTTTAATGCAGGGAAATTTCAAGTTTTAATCGAGAGTAATTTCAAGTTTTTAATTCGGGGAAACTTCAAGTTTAAATTAAAGGAAATTTCAAGTTTAAATTAAAAGAAATTTCAAGTTTTTAATTGAGGTAAATTTCAAGTTTAAATTAAGGGAGAATTTCAAGTTTAAATCGAGGAAATTTCAAGTTTAAATTAAGGGAGAATTTCAAGTTTAAATCGAGGAAATTTCAAGTTTTTAATTTAGGTAAATTTCAAGTTTGAATTGTGGGACATTTCAAGTTTAAATGGTAAATTTCAAGGTTAAATAAGGAAAATTTCAAGTTTGGAATTCTGATAAATTTCAAGTTTAAAGTAAGGGAGAATTTCAAGTTTAAATCGAGGGAAATTTCAAGTTTTAATGCAGGGAAATTTCAAGTTTTAATCGAGAGTAATTTCAAGTTTTTAATTCGGGGAAACTTCAAGTTTAAATTAAAGGAAATTTCAAGTTTAAATTAAAAGAAATTTCAAGTTTTTAATTGAGGTAAATTTCAAGTTTAAATTAAGGGAGAATTTCAAGTTTAAATCGAGGGAAATTTCAAGTTGAAATTAAGGCGAAAATCAAGTTTAAATTGACGGAAATTTCAAGTATAAATAAACAAAATTCCAAGTTCAAATGAGCAAAATTTCAAGTTTTGATTCTGATAAATTTCAAGTTTAAATTAAGGGAAATTTCAAGTTTAAAGTAAGAGAAATTTCAAGTTTTGAAATGAGAGTAATTTCAAGTTTGGCTGCCGTCCTTCGTCTGTCTTCTATCTACTTTCTCCTTCCTCATTTTTTCGTTCACTTTCTTGCTCGTTCGTATTCCATCTCTAGCTGAGGCTGCCTGCCTTCTTCTTCCTTCTATCTTCTTTCTTCGTTCTCTTTCTCGCTCATGCATATTCTGTCTCTAGCTGTGGCTGGAGTTTCCATCCGCCCTTATATATTTCCACCTTCCACCCTCCCCCTTCACTCTTCTTTCTTCGTTCGCTGTCTTGCTCGTCCGTGTCTGTCTCTAGTTGTGACTGGAGCTTCCCTCCACCCTTCGCTTTAGATTCTAGAGTCTGGGACGTCTGCAGCGTCTCCTTCCTCGTTCTCTTCCGCGGTGAAATTCCACGAAGATATTCTCTGCTCCCCTCTTTCTGTTCTCTCCCGTGTTCTTTGAGCTCTCTTCCTTTCTTCTATGTCTTTTTTATTCCGTCTTTGATCGTGTCTCCTGTACAGTACTGTTTAACTGTCTCCCCCATCTGACTCTTTCTTGCTCCAACGTCACCACAGTGGTTCGGAATCGTCAAAACGTGGCCAGAAATCGGAGACATACTCGAATTTTCTTTAAAATCGATATTCCAGGGGTTTTTGAGTCGCTGATTTTGAATCTGATTGGAAAATTTCAAAAAAATAAATGGCGGATTCGACATTGCTGATGTGTTACTCGAAAAATTGTCAGGTTACCTTAAAATCTGGTATTTCTATATTTTTCCGGTCGCTGAATATGAATTTGATTTGAAAATTTCAAAAAACTAAATGGCGGATTCAATACACAGCGACATGGAATCACCGGAGTATTAAGTTTTAAATAAATTAGAGTGCTTCTTGTATTGGCCATGCTTTCACAATTTCGGTCGTTACCAACGCGTTGCCTATTTATTGTTGTAACTTTTACATTTGCAAGTTTTTGCAAGAAATTTTTACGCAGACATCTTAAGCAGGCTCTGACAAATACTTGTATGCAAAATTCATCGTGAACCCTCGCGAACTCCGTTTTCTAATCGTCATTAAAGAAAAAAGAGACAGGAAAACAGGTGTTTCGCGAAAGACAATATCCGAACTTTTGAAATATTTCTATGCTATTAATTATTATACATATGTACACGCAGCTGAAAGAACGCTCTTCAACGCTGTACAAAAAAGTATGATGAGACAAACAACGTTAATTTCGGGAAGAAGCGCGATCATTCTAGGACTGGCGTTTTTGCATGTCTTGAAACTTCTCCCAAAAGATAATGTGCGACTTATAGCAAGTTATATTTATGCTAAAACCTAGTCTGCACATGTAAGAACCTATGGGCAGAAATTTCATTGATTTTTGAGAAAGTTGGATAATTCACTTTTGCCCACGTTTCGGCGATTCTGAACCACAGTGATCGTCGCAGCCTTCGCACTCAGCGTTTTCCTAGCGTTGCCAAAGAACCTCCTTCAATCCTTTCCCTGAAACGAAGCCTCTTTTCCTCTCACCGCGACTTCCTCTCTCGCTCTCCCTTCCTCCCCTGACCCTAGGTCTGTCTCTTTCGACGTTCACCCCCTTCCTGGCTCAAGAGTTTGTCGTCCTCCGCGTCTCGCTTGGCTCTTCGCTGCGGGATTTCTTCCGTGAACCCCGACACGAGGGCTCCCCTTACGTCGAGAGGCGACACACAGACGTAGAAACAAGATGGGGGAGACACATAATCGAGCAAGGAACGTCGCGTCGTGCGACGCGAAAGAAGGAGGAAGACCAACGGGGAAAAAAGAAGACAGACAAATAGCGGCGGCGTCCTCCAATCAGGATCCTCCGAAATATTTCACGAGCTAAACTGCACCGGCGGCGGATTCTCCACGTCTGACAGCTTTGCGATCAATGCAAATTAGCTGGACAAAACTAACAACGTAATTCCGTAAAAAATAGATGCTAGTCGTATGAAGTAATGTCTAAACAGTAAGAATATTAACATTTCTCTGTCGGTGAAGCAGCCGAAGTCTTTTTTGTCGACAGAACTGCGTAAGCATTTTGAGCTGATATTTTCCTACATTTTGTAAGGAGGTGCATAAACTATCAATCGATGTTTTTCAAATACGTTTTATATCGGGGCAGAAAGAAAGTTCTTGGCGTTTACAAATTAACCTTCCGGTGAGCACGCGTGTGCACGGAGTGCACGTCTTTCTCCTATAAATTATGTGTTTGGTATGTAATCCAGTAGATTTGTATCCGGGGCGACTGCAGATCGAAGTTTCGATCCTGTCTGATCAATGGTTCAGGAGTTATGATTGCTTAAAGTTGAGCAATCTGCAGTGTTTTCGACAGGTAAGGGCGCCGCCATAGTGGTTTGTAGTGACGACCGCTTACCGAGCAGAACCGCCGGTCCTTGCCACCCCCTCCCTCCGTCATCACTACAAACCAATATGGCGGCGCCCTTGCCTGTCAAAAACACTGGAGATTGCTCAACTTTAAGCAAGCATAACTCCTGAACCATTGATCCTACAGGATTGAAACTTCGATCTGCAGCCGTCCCGGGTACAAATCTACTGGGTTACATAATACAGTATCATTCATAGGAGAAAGGCAGAAATTTTGAGTCCGATAAAGTAAAGTTTACCCTTCCATTGAAAGCCAGATTTTGTATAATCTCGCTTTCTTCAAAATTGCTTGCAAAAACTTAATAATTGCGGATGCTCATACAATTTGCAATTTTTGTCGACAAACTTGAAGAAAGTGGAATAAAGTGCAATCAGATTTTTAATGGGAACAGCCTATGTAGATTGAAAACAAATGGAAATTCTACAAAATTCTATCTAATTTTATAGTCTAGCCTTCTTTGAACATTTTAATGAGCCATAACAATGCATAAACACCCGGAGTCTTGTAATAAATACTATTTATTGTAATTGTTAGACTGCGGTTGTTTAACTAATTTGCAATGGTTGTCGACAAATTTGAAGAAAGTGGAATTATTTCCATAAAATCATATTCTTAATGGTCTTTGTAGATTGAAAACAAATGGAAATTCTACAAAATTCTATCTAATTTTATAGTCTAGCCTTCTTTGAACTGTATATAAAAAGACAGTCCTGACTCATTCACTCACTCACTGATCAACGATCAGGCTAAACCCTTGGACCTAGAAAGTTGAAATTTTGCACAGAGGTTTCCTTTATGATCTATACAAGGGATAAGAAAGGATATTTCGAAGTTCAACCCCTAAGGGGGTGAAAAGGGGTTGCAACGTTTGTATGAGGAATATTTTATTTGTGGTCGGATTTGCTTGAAACTTGATCTTAATGCTCTTTAATATAATTAATCAAACACATATTTCGCCATTTTAAAAAGTTCAAGCCCTGAGGGGGTGAAAAGGGGTTTTGAAATCTAAGATGGCGACATGACATAAAATTAAAACTCTATAGGGGTGAATGGGAGGTTAAAAAGTTTTATGGAGAAACAATATCAATTCCCGAGGGCATTAAACGGTTTCCTGTGCGAGCGAAGCCGCGGGCAGAAGCTAGCGAGCCATAAGAATGCATAAACACCCGGAGTTTAGTAATCACAAAGAAGGTTTTGTCCAGCTAGCACCTCGAATCGCAGGACTGTGCGTCCGCGTCGGTGATTCCCCAGCATTGCTCGTTCGATAGCCTGTTACCAGAGAAAGTGCAGCCTCTTGACCGTAAGCCGGGAAAAGGGAATTTTCGATTTCCGATTATCTCGAAAGCGCAAGCCTGTGGGCCGTTGTCGCGTCGCGTCGACCCCATTACACCTTCCGGCAGCTCGCGACCGGAACTCTAGCCGATCGTGGAAGAGGCCGTCTAACGAGGCGTGTCTCTCGTCGAGAAACTGGGTTAAGCAGCGAGAAAACATGGCGAAGGCGGAAAAACGTAATTTTCAGTAGCTCTTTCCCTGAAAATATTCTTCCTTGGCGGTTGCAGACATTTATTTTCTTTCTTAACACTTTATTTATCTACCGGTAGCCTATCAATAGGCTTTTCAATAATCGTGCCGCACCAAATGGAAGCCTAAAAATCTTCTTTTACACAATAATCCCGGACGGAAATTATTTGATTTTGTTATTGAGGCTGAGTTGTTGGTTTATAATTACAATTGCTGTTGCCATTCAAGGATTTGCCATTTAAAAATCCAAAGACTTTCGTTCTGTAACAACCATAGACTTCAAACAATTAATGGGATAATCACCGGTAGGTGATATGTTCATGGTAATTTGATCAACGCGATCGCGCGCTCTCTCTCTTTCCCTCTCTTTTTCTCTGAACTCTTGAACTCCTATGTCGCAATGTTCTATTTCTGATCCTCGCTGTCACTGAAAATTAGCGTCCCGTATGCAAAACGAGTCCGACGGAATTGAGCGGTGCGATGGAAATGTCACTTAGAATAAATTGAGCGCCTCTGCTGTTAAGAGCGGACAGGCAAATTACGTTTGTTTCAACTTAAACGCGGAAGATTAAAACAGCTAAACTCGCGAGACAGCTAAATTGCTTTCGACCAGAATCGAGTGTCCATCGCTATTCCTGGGTTTCTGATTTTCTAGCATCGGTTTTCGCGGACGCAGCGGCGAACTCGGCCGAAACCGTGGCTAAAATACATGTCTTTAAATCTATGATGAATCATGTATTTGAATAAATGACAATGGTAGGACTTTGTAAAGGACAATAGTGTACTTTTTTATGAAAAATATTGAATTTGTATATATACAACTTGCTGAAAAGTAATATACCAATATTTAAGGAAAAGAGAACGATTACAATCGAAAAGAATGTAATCGTTAACCGCAATTAACGAGCAAAGTAGGAGTTTAATTGTTAATTGCGATTAACGATTGAAATAGAAATTTATTCGTCAATCGTTAATTAAATTTTGCCCAACTCAACTAGACTGCGGATTTTTATGCAATTTTACCATTTTTAAGTTTTATAAACAAAACTTGTTTATTTTTCATTATTTTTTATGGGACTTTTACTAGCTTATTCCTGGCCTTTCTCTGAATAAAATGACACCAAACACGACATAGTTTCAACTGTATTTAATGGTTTAATCGACGATGAAAGTTTCGGACGCAAGGAAGGACAGTGCCGGCGACGGCGACTGTCCGCGTTTCTTTCTTTCCCATACGCTGTCCTTCCTTGCGCCCGAAACTTTCATCGTCGATTAAACCCTTAAATACAGTTGAAAGAATATCGTGTTTGGTGCCATTTTAATCAAATTTAATAGAAAAATGCCAGAAATAAGTTGGTGAAAGTCCCATAAAAAATAATGAAAAATAAAGAAGTTTTGTAATTCGATTAGTAGTTGTTCACGCGCCGATATGCCCGAGCCAAGATCAATCATCGCCGCTCTGCGGCGCGGCGCACAGTGGGCCATATCGGCGCGCTAGCTGTTCACGCGTATTTCACCATTATTTCAAAACGTAAAGACCACTTTAAATATATCGTCGGATTCGTCTTGGCATCAGCTATAATATTATTGAATAAAAAATATATAGTTATAAATAAATTATGAAGGTAAACACCATTTTTATTAAAAAAAAGAAATTATTGAAATTTTTTGTATTGAGATTTGTAGAAGACTGAGTACTGATTACTTTTTGTAGGAAACATTTTTTTGTTACATCACCGGAAATGTCTGTAAACTCGTGTGAATAATGAATAATATTTGAAAACTGGCTATTCAGGCATTCAAACAAGAGTAATTCATAATTATTGAATGAATGAAGTTTATTATATTTAATGAAATAACAAAAATGTGTTATTACTGTCTTATTTAAAAAATTACAAAAATTCAAACAAGATTAAGTATTATATTTTACAAAGTTCCTGACTATATTCGATTGATCATACGGATTTTCTGCTTATAACTCTGTTTATCTATGAATAAACAAAAATCTATACTATAATTCCTCTTAACAAAGGTAAAATACAGGTCTTGAATATGGAAAAACTTCTCTGATGCTATACTACGATGCTATTACTATAATCTCTCAAATACAAATGATTCAACTGTGAGCTAGTAATAAGTTCGAATGTTTATCAATGGTCGTATAATCTAAAAACTTCATAAGATAGGTCTGGGTTAGATCTTTACACTCTTAAGAGCTGTTGAGTGGTCGTCAATGCGTCTCGCGCAACGCGATTCGCCGCGGAATTGCGTGACACGCGACGCTTTAAACCATCATAATTTCCAAGTTTGGATCGATTTGGATGTGAAATTTGCAGGATCTTTTAGAGGAGACGTTGCTGAAAATGTTTCACTTTGTTAGAGCACGACACTATATAACACTTTTAACTTATCCCTTGTCAAAGGTGAAAAACTTTGACGGTATTCCTTGGTTGACTAAGTATTTTTTTTTATAACAAATTATGAACATTAATGTTTAGTTCCTGGTGCGTTCTCAACATAGATATACATTCTTCATACAAAAACAAATTGGGCACTTAATCTTTAGTAGGTTTTCCAGGACATCGTTATGAAGAAAAGGAATTTTTTCGGTGATAAATCGTATCTGAAAAAGTTTGATCTTTGAACGCTTATTGTAACGAGAGTTTTTAATAACTTTAATTAATATTATCGTTTTTGAATGTAATGGACATTTAAGAAACATTGTACATTCGTTAAAAATCGATATGAGGACTTCGATTTTTTAGCTCATGAACAGCTAACGCGTCGATCTGGCCCACTGTGCGGCGCAGCGTTGGCCGGCAGTGAAGTGGGTAGGCACTGGATAAATTCTGGGTAGAAGGTCGCAGGAAAAATATCGAGAATTTACTGTAGTAGCCTTTTTAGATCTGAAATAAATAAAAATCGTACTAAATTCTGTCATACTTTGTAGCCCAGCATTTTTTGAAAATTTGTGGACGCCATAATTGCATAAAAAAGAAAATATCTGTAGCATACTTTTCTCGTTTATTGGAGCATGTGGTCCAGTAAGCTTCAAAGCTTCTTTTAAAACAAAAATTACTGCCTGACCTCGATTGTTGGATAATTATTTCCTTGGAGGAGCATAGAACTTTATATTCTAGCATTCTTTTCAACATTTTCATAAGCTGTAAATGCATAAAGATCCGCAGTCTATACATAGACACATGTATATCTCGATGGAAGAGCGATAAAATATTGCCTCGCAAACATTATCGGAATTCTTTAATTAGACAAAAGTGAACGACACTATTTCTATTAATACCGCGATCTTCCTCGAAATAGTTCCTTTGTGCAATTACGTACTTTGATTCAGCTATTTTCGCGTATCAATTTCTTCGTCCATTTTCTCGCAGATAAACAACAATTACGTAGATAGACGCGACAGAACATTGCAGAACATTTTTCAGCTTTGAATATTCAAGCTGCGAATATTGTAACGCATGTAATGAAACGTTGAAATAAACTAGAAGATTGTCTCAACTTAACCTTGAAATTTCCCTGAATTCAAAACTTGAAAATGCCCTGAATACAAAACTTAAAATTTCTCTCCATTTAAACTTGAAATTATTGCTCAATGCAAAACTTGATATTTCCCTCAATTTAAACTGGAAATTTCCCTCAATTTAGATTGTTAAATATATCAGTATCTAATATATTCTACTTTAATTTTTCAAAGTTATTTTCAACTTGAAATTTCCCTCAAATTATACCTGAAACTTTCCCCGACATAAACTTGAAATATTTGCCCAATTTAAACTTCAAATTTCCCTCAATGCAGAACATGAAATTTCCCTCAATTCAAAACTTGGAATTTCCCTCAATACAAAACTTGACATTGCTCGTAAAGCAAACGGTTAACGCATGTAATGAAATATGTTTGAGCGTGGACCAATTGGGGTCCCGTCCTGGTTAGAACAGGCCGCCTATTCACAGGAAAAGTGTAGGGGAACAAAGGTGGGTGTCGTTAATGCAGGTAGTGTTTGTCTTCGCCGAGAGAAAAGCTAGGGCTCGTTCCAGTTGTATTATCGAGCGTTCCTCAAAATAGTGTCGTTCAAGTTCGTATATTAGTTGATTCGAAGAATTGAACTTCAGAGAACGCTGCACAATGCACGCGACGAGGTTTTTCAGTATTGAAAAAAAACGCTAGATAAAAGATCAATCTAGGCCGCTGTTGCCCTCGAAAGTTCTATTTTCACGTTTACCAGGAGTAATTTGCATTATTCGGCAGCAGTTACAGTAAAGTTCCATTCTAACGACGTCCCATGCACGGACTTTAACAACGCCGATCTGGAAAGTCCCGAAGAGTCTCATTTGAAAATTTTAATTGCATCAAGTTCAAACTATTTAGTAGGAATTCCGACAAGAATCAGCTGCGACTATGCGCTATCCTGCCCGTCGCAATTTTATAAAGTTACGATGAAACTTTCGCGAGGCATACATATAATCGATACAGTTTCCTATGCCGTTTACTTGACTTTAACAACGCACATTAACAACAACATCTTGAAATTTTTAATAGCTGCACGCGCAGCTGCGTGCTTCTGAATAATGCAAATTACTGCTGGCGAATAGTGGAGAATTACGTCTGGTAAACGTAGAAATAGAACTTTCGAGGGCGATCGCAGCCTAGATTGTTCTTTTATCTAGCGTCTTATGATGTTACAAGATTTGATCGATTACGTGCAGCAACAGCGGCTATAGTGAAATACAATATTTGCCAGGCCAACGAACTCGAAACGTCAATATTGTGCAGGATACCTATAGTATAGGCACTCGGCTGTTATTTCAGGAGGAAGGAATCGATCGCGCGTGCCTGGTCCGATGATCCTTGTCTCCCTCGTTCGGTGAACGTTGCGACCTGCGCCGCAACCCCTCATTAACCCCTTTCAACGATTCGAGTAATAACCCCTCTGTTATTACCGGTTTTTTCGCCCTTCCTTCTCGGTTGTCCGTTAAACGGGCAATTCTGCCGACCAGACACGGCCACGTCACTTTCTTAGAAAACATTCGGCACGACTCGTTAGTATGCGAAGCTACATCCTTCTAATTGGCTTAATTAAACGGGGAGTTTTTATTGCTAATCACCGACACGCCGCCACTTCACGCCCCCTTGAGTTTCTACACTTTCCGCGGGGACTTCCTGAAGCGTGCAACAACTTCACGTATCACGTATCACTCGAATATCTTCTAAACTATTTATCGCGTCGAAAAATATATTAAACGAAACCTGTGGATCTGGATAAGGTGCTATTTTATCTCCGATCACTTTTTTTTGTGAAACAAACAGTTTTCGAGAAAATTGAGAAAAACGTCGGACAAAATGAATGAAATATTGAAATATCAATTTAATGCTGGTAAAATCGTTTTTCTCGTATATCTTCGAAATTATTCACCACGTCGAAAAATGTGTTAGACAAAATCTATAGATCTGGATATTCTGCGCCTTTTATGTCGTATTACTTTTTCTCGTGAAACAAACGGTTGTCCAAAAAATCGAAGAAAACATCGACACAATGAATTAAACATCAAAATAATTAATTTAATGATTGTAAAAAATCGTATTCCTTAAATATCTTTGAAACCATTCACCGTGTCGAAAAATTTGTCAAACAAAACCTGTAGATCTGGACAGACTGCGTTTTCTATGTTCTATCACATTTTTTCGTGAAACAAATGGTTTTCGAGAAAGTTGAGAAGAACGTCGGACCACATGAATGCTATATTGAAATCGTTTTTTTCGAGTATCTTCGAAATTATTCACCACGTCGCAAAATGTGTTAGACAAAAGTTGTACATCCGGGCAGACTGCGTCTTTTATGCCCTATCACTTTTCTTCGTGAAACGAACGGTTTTCCAAAAAATCGGAAAAAACGTCGACACAATGAATTAAACATCAAAATAATTCATGCTTGTTAAACATCGTTTTCCTCAAATATCTTTGAGACCATCCGTCGTGTCAAAAAATATGTTAGACCAAATCTGTAGATCTGGACAAGTTAAGTCTTTTATGTCCTATCACTTCTTTTCGTAGAACGAACGGTTTTATAAAAAATTGTAATAATCAAATATTAAAATTATCAATTTAATGCTGTTTTTCTCGAATATCTTTGAAATTATTCACCGCGTCGAAAAATATCTTAGATAAAACCTGTAGATCTGAATAGGCTGCGTCTTTATGTCCTATCACTTTTTTTCGTGAAATAAACGGTTCACGAGAAATTTCAGAGAAATGACAGCCACGTATCACTTGCTGGTCGGTCGGGCGAGATAAGTGACGCGTCGCTGACGTTTTTCTCAATTCTCTCGAAAATCGTTCGGTCTACGAAAAAAAGTGTTCCTACATAAAAGACGCGGTCTGTCCAAATATACAGGTTTCATTTAACATATTTTTCGATACGGTCAGTAATTTAGAAGATATTCGAGAAAAACGATTTCATCAGCATTAAATTAATTATTTTAATATTTTCATTCATTTGGTTCGACGTTTTCCTCAATTTTCTCGGAAACCGTTTGTTCTACGAAAAAAAGTAATTGGGCATAAAAGACGCAGCCTGTTCAAATGTACAGGTTTTGTTGAACACATTTTTCGACATCGTGAATAGCTTCGAAGATATTCGAGAAAAACCATCTTATGAATTATTTTGATGTTTAATCCATTTGATTCGATGTTCTTCTCAATTTCTTCGGGAACCGTTCGATTTACGAAGGAAAGTGATATGACATAAAACACTTAGCCTGTCCAGATCTACAGGTTTCGTTTAACACATTTTCCGATACTGTCAATAATTTCGAAGATATTCAAGATGAACGATTTTATATGCCCAAACATTTTCTTTTAATTATTTGGGACAACCCTGAGGGGTGCCGCGGAAGAATGTCAGAAGTCGAGAATAAGAGCCACCCAAATACACATATACAAATTGTCGTTAAGTCGATAAGCGGGCTTTTTACGTTCCACGAAGGCAATACACATAATAAAATAGCGGTGTATCAAGGGAAACCGCGACCGGTCAATCGTCCGAAGCCATCGAAAAATTTTCAACACGGAAGACAATGGCGAGAGACTGGTTTCTCACGACGAAGTAATCTTCTTACACAGGGCATTACGAGACCTGGCCTATAGCCTGTTTCTTCGATGGCATCGTCCCGAATGCGAGTTTCTCATATTAAACCGTGACATAAGCCTATTAACCGAAGAAGATTTATCATCGAACAAAAGTATACTCCACGGGGGGCTTGTACACCCACACGCGATTTCACGGCGCCTAAACCCGAATGATTTTCTAAATGTCGAAAGGCACAGAGTCATTCTCTCTTGGCGTAGCATATTCAATAAGTCATTCTAAAAAGGTGAATCGCCGTGTATTTTTATCCAGACTCTTCCTCGATTGTTAACGCCGACGCACCCCCTCGTGTTTTCTAAATATTTTTAAATCACCCTTGCGTTTCCTCGAGGCTTGCTGATTAATCGATATCGTTTACCCAGCCGATGCAGCATTAAATTAATACGTGACGTGACGTGACGTAACAGCCAAAAGAGTCCGCGTAACGATACGGATCCGGCAATTAAATCGTCGAAAATCGGTAACAACGATATCGAAAAAGGGTTATCAGCGAATTCGAAGGATACACGCGGAATGAGTTGCCGGCAAATTGCCACGATATACATGTATGGCTGGCGGAGCTGGTCGTGCAGCAGGAATCGACAGATCGTTCGTTAGCGTCAGTATCAATTTTCAGATTGAACGCGGAGCGCTGCCGGTTATACATACAACGGCGGCGGCCACGTTACGAAAACTATTGAAACAGACTCGTTCACCGATGCACAAGCACGACGAACCAACCAACCCATCATCGTCGCGGTTTAAATGTGATAGAATTCAAGAGAGCCAGTCGCGGGCTCTGATTATTTCGTAATTAAGAATTTCAACCGGATATCGAATATTGGATATCCGACGCGGAACACTGTCGTGCCGCACCGCAACGGGAAAATCAATCGAGCTCTTATTTTCGACTTCTGAATTTCTTTTACGGCAACCAAGAGTTGTTCCATATAATTCAAAAAGAGTCTGTGCAAAGATTAAATATTAAAATAGTTAATTTAATACTCATAAGATCGTCTCTCCCGAATATTTTCTAAATTATTGATCGTATCGAAAAATATGTCGGACGAAACCTATAGATCTGGACAGACTGCGTCTTTTATGTTCTATTACTTTTTTTCATAAAACAGTTTTCGAAAAAATTGAGAAAAAGTTTGGACCAAATGAATGAAATATTGAAATAATTAATTGAATGCTGATAAAATCGTTTTTCTAAAATATCTTCGAAACTATTGTCCGCGTCGAAAAATGTGTTAAACAAAAGTTGTGGATCTGGACAATCTGCGTATTTTATGTTGTATTACTTTTTTTCATAAAACAAACGGTTTTCGAAAAAATTTAGAAAAACTTTGGGCCAAATGAATGAAATATTGAAATAGTTAATTTAATGCTCATAAGATCGTCTTTCTCGAATATCTTCTAAATTATTGACCGAATCGAGAAATGTGTTAGACAAAAGTTGCGGATCTGGACAATCTGCGTCTTTTATGTCCTATTCCATTTTCTCGTAAAACGGACGGTTTTCCAGAAAGATGAGAAAAACGTCGTACCAAATGAATGAAATATTAAAATAATTAATTTGTAATGCTGATAAGATCGTTTTGCTTAAATATCTCCTAAATTATTGACCGTATCAAAAAATATGTAGCATGAAACCTGTAGATCTGGACAAGCCGCGTCTTTTATGTTCGAATACTTTTTTTCGTAGAACGAACGGTTGCCGAGAAAATTGAGAAAAACGTCAGCGACACGTCACTTATCTCGCCCGGCCGATCCGCGAGTGACTGACATTCTCTCAATTTTCTCGAGAACCTTTTGATTCACGAAAAAAGTGATACGACATAAAGGACGCTGCTTGTCCAGATCTACAGATTTGGTCGAACATATTTTTCGACACGGTGAATGGTTTCAAAGATATTTGCGAAAAACGATTTTTTACAAGCATTAATTTTAATTCATATGGTCCGACGTTTTTCTCAATTTTCTCGAGAACCGTTCGTTCTACGAGAACAAGTGATACGACATAAAAGACAGCCTACTCAGATCTATAGATTTGGTCTAGCATATTTTTCTGAACGGTGAATGGTTTCAAAGATATTTGAGAAAGACGATTTTTTACTAGCATTAAATTAATTATTTTGATGTTTAATTCATTGTGTCGATGTTTTCTTCGATTTTTTGGACAACCGTTTGTTTTACGAGAAAAAGTAATACGACATAAAAGGTGCAGAATATCCAGATCTACAGGTTTTGTTCGACAAATTTTTCGACGCGGTAAATAGTTCGAAAGATATAACATCATCTTCAATTTTGAATGACTTTCTTTTAGCTCTCGTATCATATATCAATCATAATATCGCGACGAATTCCGAGACCCTCCGAAGTCTAGACTTTTCAAGATCCCCGAGCATCTTAAAACCTCCACACCCCTTCTAAGACTTACGGTACACTTTCCGGGACACTAGCTAACCCTTTCGGCCCCTTCTTCGACGTTAGCCCATATCAAATTCGAGTCTCACGCTCCCGCTACTGTAGAATGAGCTGAGTTTTTTTTAGAGGACGTGGGGCTACAGCCCAATGTATCGTTTTTCTTGCTCGAGACCCACTGGTACTAGTCCAAGCGAAAGGAAGTCATTTAATACGTTCCAAAGAGGGATTGGGTGTCACATTTCAAACGGACTTAACCGTGTACGATTCTCTTTCTGACCCAGGATCATACGTTTATCATTAGACTGCGGATTTTATCCAATTATGGCAAAAATGGGTAGATACAATTTCAAATAGAACAAAGATTAAGAGAATTTAAAATCATGAACTTACTATTTTCAACGTATTATAATGATTAAAGGATCAAAGAATTTTTTACGTGGCCCCTCCTTCTTAAAATTAATGCACAAAACGTTTATTTTGCATATATCTTTATAATGTTACAATTTTAATATTGATGTAATAGTACTACAATTAATATTTATCCCTCTACAGTTAGAATTGACTATTTTTTAAATGAATTTTAGTAGAAATTTCGTCCAGATATCTTCTATGGTTCAAAAGTTATAATTAGGTCTTCATGCAAAACAAATATACTCTGCATCGATTGCAGGAAATAGAAACGAAATTCAATGTTATTTCTTCCCTTAATGGTTTTAATAGAGGGGAAATCCTACATAAATTACCGAAATCTACAAAACGCATTTCTTAAATTACACACTCGGATAAAAAAAGTTGGAGAAACATAATTCTTTAAATTTGGTATGAACCCCACCAATTGCAATCCAAGCAAGTTTTTATTTACTCACATTCTTTAGCAGACTAGTCGGTCTAACATCATAAAAAAACAGGGCTTGAAACGGGCCCGAAAATAACTGTTTGAAACTGTTTCATTTCGGGCTTGATCGAAACAGTTATGAAGGACCGATATTCTGAATAACTGTTATGAAGGACCGAAATTTTGGTTGATATCGGTTTCGATTACGGTCCTTCGTATATGGATATCGGTCCTAGCATAACGGTCTAGGACCGATATTTTTTCGGTCCTATATCGGTCTTCATATCGGTTCCAATACTTTGTTGCTCGGCCGGTGCTTTAGGCACAGCGACTTCTAAGGGTCGGCCGATGCTTTGTAATCGGTGGCAAAGAGACCGATACCTTATTGTCGATTGCCGACGCGACTGTTGACTCGACGTCATCGGTGACACTTTTGCGGGGATACCAATCAGAATGATTTCTGGTAAAACAAAACACATCCTCTTGAACACAAGACTCACCACTCTGCAAGCGAAAACCTAGAGCCTAGCTACATAATGAAAATTAAAATTACAATAAAAAAAGTAAAAGTAAAAACTAAAAAATGCTATGAACTATGTCCCTTTCTTTTCCATACGCTCTCCTTCTTTGCGTCGCAAATTTTGATCGTTCATTATTTTTTCTATGATTTTCTATGATTCTATAATTGAAACAATTGCCTTGTGATAGCTAAAATATGATATAAATATTCTTGATTCAATTTTGTCTAAATATCTTGCAAATACTGCATCGAGAGTTGTTCCTGATCTTGTTGTCGCTTCATTAGGATTATTTACCATTTCCAATCTTAATTTACTTCTAAACATTACTAGGATATGCAAGAAGTTTCGCGTATGTTTTTTTTTTTAATTCAAAAGACTACATACGTCATGTGGTTGGGCATATCCTATATGCTTTTGGGTTGAGCCTTTTGAAAATTTCGTTGTTTTTGCGGTAGGATGGACCGTTCCCGAGATACAGCCACTTTTTATTTACGACTAGCTCGGCTAACCATCCCCACCACTTCCGTTACGTATATTCGTGTCGCGAATTCCGTGACGCAAATTAGGCCTACACCCTGCCGAAAGAAGTTTCACTTCAAAAATAGTTAATAATGAATACATTTATTGTTATAATAAAACAACTTTCAATTATGACCAAAATATAACCGTTTTTAATGTTAGTAATTATTTTCGGACCCGTTTCAAGCCCTGATTGCTATAATTTGAAACTTAGAATTTAGAACCGATATGAGGACCGATATAGGACCGAAAAAATAACGGTCCTAGACCTTTATGCTAGGACCGATATCCATGTACGAAGGACCGTAATCGAAACCGATATCAACCAAAATTTCGGGCCTTCGTAACAGTTATTCAGAATATCGGTCCTTCATAACTGTTTCAAGGACCGAAACCGATATCATAACTGTTTTCAAGACCTGTAAAAAAATTCCATACCATTCCATAAAAATAGACAAGAGTCCATTGGACTAATTATAAAAAAGTTATGCGATTTTTATGAGTGTCCAGTTAACCCTGACTGTATATTGCCATCTTCAATTTGAAAAATATTATAACAATTTTGAATTTCATCCACTCAATTTTATACAATAATTTTTATCGACTAAATTTTCACAAATCTCCGTCTGGAATTTACAAACGTCACAAACACCATTCTCTGTTAACGTGTCGTAGTCGAATTATCATTCAATATCGCATCTACAAAATATGAAGACCGCAATCAACAACGCCGATCGTCGCGTCACCACCCCCTACAATAGATGCATAAAGATCCGCGGTCTATTTATCATAGAATTGAGTTCAATCATAGAATTGAGCAAAGTCAAAGTTGTCTGCACCATTTGCAAGAGACTGGAGCCAGATAGACGTTTAATTCTTACTGCAATAATTTTAACAAGCTGAAAACATTTTACATTCCTCAAAAGAATTAAGGGATCTGTACGTGGCGCGCTAATTTCTGCGAAGCACTAACTTCAAACACAGCTGCCATAGGTAAAAAATTGTCGCAGCGAGTTCATGGGGTACTCAATCGAATTGGCAGAATCTTTGCTTCAATTTAACGTTCGGATCATGGTATTACGATCATTTCTCGTCGAGATATAGCGAGTTAAAGGAAAAATGGAAATTGTGCATTTTTCAAGCATATTTTCAGAAACACCTGGTATATCGAAATGTTAATGGAATTGAAAAAACACAAGATGTGCCTTGAAGAGAAAGAAACGCTCTTTCTATTGCTTTTTTGCACAAGATTCTACGATAATTTCTTCGCTTTCTGGACCCAGTTAAAGTTAAAATGCCCATATTTACTTCAATGTTGAATAACTTGAATAAAAAAAATCGCACAATATTCAACAACCACACAATTTACAAAGGAAAGATAGCCCTTCCAAATGATATTAACGCGATTTATCAAAAAAATTTGTTGCTCCCCGTGTGATGTTCCAAAGTTGCACAAAATTTTTGTTAACCGTCAATGTTGTCTTCATCCCGCTATCACATTGTAAAAAATCAACATAGAAACAATTTGAAACAGAGCATCTGAAACTAGAGGTTTCAGGTTTTCAAAACATTGTTTAACGATATCGATACGGCAAAATTTTACGGAGTTATGATCACGTAAAGTGAGAGCAATTTTTCGGGTTCGCACAAGTGATCCCTTAAGTCTTTTGAGGAGTGTAGATTGGCATTATCAGATCATTGTAACTTTTTCATTGTTTTAAACGGCACCTATTGATTTTTCCCATAAGTGTATAAAATCCGTAGTATGTATAATGATCAGACATGCAAACGAGTAAAAGCATCTTTTCTGCGCGGAGAGATTTATCCAGAGGAACGACGCGACGCAATGAACAATGTCCACTACGTTGCACCGGAAATAAGAACCGGCGCGTACGAGTTGACCATTGTCATTTAGTAACCCCCCCTGTTCCATTTGATTCTATTCACGCCTCGGGAGAACCGGACGTGAGGTCAGCCGCGGCTCGTTTAAGTTCAAAACTACCACAACGAAAAAAAAAGACCCACGAACGACCAAACTTTTTCGCGACGCCACGCATCGTTGTTTCGCATTCGAGCTGCATTCGAAACTTTTTCTACGAGCTTTCGATTTCTAGAAGTTAGACGAAATTAAGCTGTTCTGTGTTAGTCACTCTGATCAAAATGATTTTTCAATTACCTTTATACGAACTTTCGTTCACTAGCATGTTGATTGTCAAAATAAATAATTCGTAATCGATATTTTTCCGGCCATAGTTTTGTGATGAATTAGCGCGACGTGGCCGGCACACTTCTCAAATTTTAGAAAAAATGTTTGCACTCCGGCCGACGTTTTCTTCAATTTTTGCGAAAACCATTCTTTCTACGAGGAAAAGTAATCCGACATAAAAGACGCAGCCTGTTCAGATGTGCAGGTTTTGTTAAACACATTTTTCGACATCGTGAATAGCTTCGAAGATATTCGAGAAAAACCATCTTATGAATTATTTTGATGTTTAATCCATTTCATTGGACGTTTTTCTCAATTTTTTCTAAAACCGTTCGATTTACGAAGGAAAGTGATAAGACATAAAAGACGCAGCCCGTCCAGATATATAAATTTTGTCTACAATATTTGTCGACACGGTGAATGGTTTCAAAGATATTTGAAAAAACGATGTTTTACAAGCATTAAATTAGTTATTTTGATGTTTAATTCACTGTGTCGATGTTTTCTTCGATTTTTTGGAAAACCGTTCGTTCCACGAAGAAAAGTAATACAACATAAACGATACAGTCTGTCTGGATCTACAACTTTTGTCTAACACATTTTTCGACGCGGTAAATAATTTCGAAGATATTCGAGAGAAACGATTTCAATATTGCATTCATTTGGTCCGACGTTTTTCTCAACGTTCTCGAAAACCGTTTGTTTCACGAAAAAAGTGATAGGACATAAAAGACGCAGCTCTTCCAGATCTACAGGTATCGTCTAACACATTTTTCGATACAGTCAATAGTTTATAAAATATTCGAGAAAAATGATTTTGTTATATCAGCATTCAATCATTTCAAAATTTAATTCATTTGGTCTACGAGAAAAAGTGATAGAATGTAAAGGACGTAATCTGTCCAGATCTTCGAAAGATATTCGAAAAAAATTAAGATTTTATGAGCATTAAATTAATTACTTTAATGTTTAATAGATTTGGGACACGATTTTCCCGTTACCCGATCTTGCACAAACTTTGCCCAGATTTTTTCAAGTTACTTGTAACTTATTTGTAACATCAGGCCGTTTGGTACAATTATAAACAAGTTCTACTGTTTTAAAGTGCGTTCAAATACTTTCGTGGCACACACACACGTGTGTGTGGGTTGCATTGTGTACGCGCGCTCTGTTTAAAGGGAGACATAAATTCGAATCAGGGACACAAATTACACTTGTCGAAATAATTCATCGCCAGTTCAATGCTACCAGTGTCTGCGCTGCAGTTTTGCAGAACGATTAGCCTGGGAACGTGGCAGATTACTTTCAGAATCAGGCATTACTCTCGAAACCTCACAGATTCAAACAATTTTTACGCGTTCCAAATAATTTAAAAATAATTCAGGTGGCACACTTAGGTCAAGTACCCTGCGCATGTATAGGTGTCCATAAGTAACAAATAAACAATTTAACATTTTCTTTTAAGATAACAAAATTAAAACAATTAATTAAAAAATGTTTATAAACATATATATATGTTACGAGAATTATCAGTGGATAAGAAACATTTTATAATGAATTTCAGTGCAAAATTATAGAATTTATCATATATTTCAAGTTTAAATCGAAGGAAATTTCAAGTCTAAATCGAGGGAAATTTGAAGTTTAAATCGGGGGAAATTTGAATTAAAATTTGATTTAACTTAGTCTTTATAGGAAATTATGACTTATGATTAAAAATTAGGAAAATTTCAAGTTTAAATTAAAGAGAAATTTCAAGTTTTTAATTGATGGAAATTTCAAGTTTAAATCGAGGGAAATTTGAATTAAAATTTGAATTTAACTTATTGTTAGTTTTTATAGGAAATTATGAATTATGATTAAAAATTAGGGAAATTTCAAGTTTAAATTAAAGAGAAATTTCAAGTTTTTAATTTAGGGAAATTTCAAGTTTAAATCGAGGGAAATTTCAATTTTCAATCGAGGGAAATATAAATTAAAATTTGATTTATCTTAGTTTTCATAGGAAATTATGAATTATGATTAAAAATTAGGAAAATTTCAAGTTTAAATTAAAGAGAAATTTCAAGTTTTTTTATTGAGGGAAATTTCAAGTTTAAACTAAGGGAAAATTTCAAGTTTTTATTGAGGGAAATTTCAACTTTCAATCGAGGGAAATATAAATTAAAATTTGATTTATCTTAGTTTTCATAGGAAATTATGAATTATGATTAAAAATTAGGAAAATTTCAAGTTTAAATTAAAGAGAAATTTCAAGTTTTTAATTTAGGGAAATTTCAAGTTTAAATCGAGGGAAATTTCAACTTTCAATCGAGGGAAATATAAATTAAAATTTGATTTAACTTAGTTTTCATAGGAAATTGTGAATTATGATTAAAAATTAGGGAAATTTCAAGTTTAAATACCGAGAAATATCATGTTTTTAATTTAGGGAAATTTCAAGTTTAAATTAAGGGGAAATTTCAAGTTTAAATCGAGGGAAATTTGAATGAAAATTTGATTTAACTTAATTTGTATGTCGAATTTAGAATGACCCTAATACAAATTGAATTCAAATCCCGTTATACTAACAGAATCCTCGTCTTTCTATTTCCAGAATTCTCCAGTAATGCTGTAGTCCGACAAGAAACCAACTAGTGCGAGGGGCGAGGACAATCGGCCGAAGATGTTTCGCCTACTACTCACAACCCTCTTGCTATTGGCCAAATCATCTGGTCTGAGCGATGCTGCGGTGGTCCTACCTCACGATGTCTACCCAGGCTACGAAATCACACAATTCCACACAAAACGTCCATCTTCGTTCCGTCTTCTGGAAAACGATTACTCAAAATATTTCACAGTTCTTCGAAACGGATTGGTGATGACGACATCCAGTTTATCTCCATTGGTGGACCAATCCTTAACCCTGCTCATTTTCGAGGACATGGCAAACGGAACAGAGACTCATTTCCTGGGTTTGCACGTGATCGATCGGAAAAATCTTCTCACCTTTTCTCACGATCACCTGGGCGAAGGAGAAGTTTCGGAGAACTCCGCGCCGGGAACTTTGGTCTCCGGATTTCCCGTTTTGAGAGCGCAAGGAGTTTTCCCGGTGCATTACGCTATTCTCCCCGACGAGGCCGGGGAAATAGCATTCGCTTTGAAAAAGGAGGATTCGGAAGACACGGGGTTCAACATGATCTTGAGCAGTCCAAAAGTTGGAGTTAGGGTTGTGACTGCGAAGCCTCTGGATAGGGAAGCGAAGAAGTTGTACACGGTGGCGATTTACGCTTCTGATGGGAATTATGTTAGCAATTCGAGGATCAATGGTGTTGTGTACGTGGTGGATGAGAATGATAACAGTCCGGTGTTTGAGAAGGAATTGTATACGTTTGAGATTAGGCCAACTGTTGGGGACGATGAAGAGAACTCTTTGACGGGGTGGAAACGGTTTTCCACAGTGGGGAAAGTCGCTGCGAAGGACGCCGATGGAGATAAGGTTTGTTTAAATAATAGTAAATTGGTTATTCAGTTTTGTTTAGAAGTTTTATTACTAGACTGAGGATCTTTATGCATTTATGACAAAAATGGGTACGTACAATTTGAAACAGTGGAGGTTTTAAAAAGATTTATGAACATCAGATTATAAGTTTCAACTGTATAAGATAATCGAAAGTGGAATGAAATTTTTATTTGGCTTCTGTGTCTTGCGATCATTGCAAAATGAAAATTGTCGATTGCTTAATGATTTGAATGGAGGAGAAATCATATATTAACATTTTAAATTTGAAAGATTTTCCAACAATTTTATTCAATTTGAAAACATTTCCAATTTTATTCAATCTGAAGAATTTTCCAACAATTTGATTCAATTTGAAGAATTTTCCAACAATTTGATTCAATTTGAAGAATTTTCCAACAATTTGATTCAATTTGAAGAATTTTCCAACAATTTGATTCAATTTGAAGAATTTTCCAACAATTTGATTCAATTTGAAGAATTTTCCAACAATTTGATTCAATTTGAAGAATTTTCCAACGATTTTATTCAATTTTGAAAATCTTCCAACAATTTTCTATTTTATGTACTCAATTTTCCTACACTGAGAAAAGAAAGTAGTTACTTCAATAACACGCGTGTTATTGTAATCTTTTACTTCGATGAATATTAATGTAGTCTTTTCAATAGTATGAAAAGAAGCAAATCGTGATGTATTTGAATTGTCTATCATGAAATGATTGAAAATATTATTTGATTCAATACCGTATATTATTATTCGTAATATTTCTTTTTTTCCTTCAAGCAGATATGTTAAAAAAATTTGGGAATTGGTTTGAAGCCATATCTTATTTTTTTGAAAACATTGATGGTCAAGCTATTGGCTTATATGATTCGCGGAAATGAGTTTTGCTATTGAAATTCAATAGTATTAAATATTAAAATAAGTTCATATGATATTGGCACTATTCAATAGTACATCTTATTGAATCAACATATATTTTTTTTGTTTCGACAGGATTTTTTTCTCAGTGTATAAATGCATAAAGATCTCCGCAGTGTAATTATTACACGTCCGGGACAAAAAGATAGCACATCGTCTATTTTGTTTCTCATTCGGTAGAATAATACCAAATTGTTACAATATTTACCCTAACAGAATTCTAGAAATCAAAACACACGTAAATATTGTGGTAAAAATGATAGCACAAGATTTTCGCTTCTCAGTTGTGTAGAAGTCACCGAAGAGCAAATAATCATTGCAGAACGCAATTGATAAAGTGTGCACTACTCTCCTTCGTGCTCATTAAATAAAATAAGGTGGAGAGGGGTAAGTGCGCCCTAGTTTTTGCAAAGTTGGACTTTAAACTGATGTATTTTCAGTCTGGTATGTAAAAACTTAATGCTCTTGGTATCAAACTCTTGCCACAGTTATTACTGATGAATTGGTATTCTGTAGGATTCTAATTTTGCTTGAAAATTATCATTTTGATAGGATATTGTTCAAAGTGGCAACTACTACGCACTTGCCTCGAAAATGGGGCACTATCATGATTTCAGTAAAAACAACAATTTTTCAGCCGTCGCCAAACGGGAGGCGGCTCACAGTGGTCCGGATCGAAGAATTTAGGGACATTTATGTACAACTTATATACCGTTTGAGATATTGACATGAGGTTTGAACTAAAAAATATTATAAAATCATCTCTTTCGAATAATACATGTTAGAGTATATTTTTTGTTTAATTCATTAGTTAGTTATTTTTATAAATTTTTATGTAGTTGTTGAATCAGTTGCTTTCCTCATTAAAACCATTGTATAATAATTGGAAATTCAAATCTTATAGTCTTCTTATACATAATGTAATTATGTTATTAGAATTTTTTATAAAATGTACAGGTATATAAGGTATCTAACGTTACAAATATATATTGCGAACAAAAGTAATATTAATATTTTATTTAATTGATAAAATAAAAAGTATACTAATTAATCTTACCAGTTTGTTGTTGAAGAAGTAGGTACAAGCGGCTTTTGTTTTATAACAATTTGTGAAGATGTTTATAATCTTTAAGAGTTCTCGGGTTGCCTCGCGCTCAGCAACGACCAACGCGCGGCGTCCATATTCGCCGGAACATTGTCAGCTTTAAGCAACTATAAATTGTAAAGTAGGACGTAGTAGGAAATGATTCTTGTACGATCATTTAAAGGAAGTTGTACCGAAAATGTTTGTCTTTGTTAGAGCCTGGGAATTTTTGGGAAAAAAAAGATATCCTTTGACAAATATTCAACATTTTTTTAATCTGTCATGTATCATTCAGCATTATTTTTTAAATATATTATTATCAGTTATTACTAAAAAAATATATGATTTCTTATTGGGAAGGAATGCTCTATATCATACAAACAATACTAAGAGAAAATATGGGCCGAAACGATGAGGACATCGCAAAGAACTTAAGCAAAAAAATAATGCCTGGTGAAATATGCTACTTTTTCTATACGCACAAAAAATGATCATAGTAATTAAAATATTTATTCAATTTCATTAATTTCTTCATTTTAGTTTTCAATTTCGAAAAGTCGACTTCTTGGTCAAATGTCCCTAAATTCTTCGATCCGGACCACTGTGCGGCTGTGCGATTATTTCGGTCGATATTGAACATTGGGGTAAAACCGAAATCAAATTCACAAAAGGACGAATGAATAGTGTTCGGTATATTGAAATGATAAATAAATGAAGAACTGAACACGTACGCTGTAAGAACTGCTGCAAATAAATACATTTTACAACAAGTTAATGCCGCAGTCGACGCGACGAAAGCGGTAAAGAAATACTTTTCTTAAAAAATTATCCGTGTTTTCGAGAGGCCAGCAAGATCTCCGACCTCGACATTATTGAAAATTGTCGGGAACATCTTGTCAGAGCTGCGCACCAAAATGGCAGACAATTCCAAAACATTAACGATTAAAAACAGTGCATTTCGGACGAATGGGAGAATATTATCCAAAAACATATTAAACGAATTAAAAAATCGTATGAATCTTGATCAAACCGAATGATCGAACTGATTAGATGTAAAGTACGTTCTACAAAATATTGAGCATTGATCTTCATCGATTTATTCTGTGTGCTATCATTTTGTCCCACAATATTTTGTTAATAATTCTACTTTGTTAAATCAAAATAGATAAGTTAACGAAGCTTCGTTTCATCTCGTTCATACATGTTAAGATTAGGCACACTGAAAATATCATAAACAGAAATTATATCATAAGGGGGGTGTAGAAGGAAATGGAAGGAACAAAACTTTTAACTTTGGGACTTTGTTTAGACTAGTTAGGAGGCAAACATACTAAAAGTCCTAGGAGGTGAGCGGGCTACTGGAGAGCACGTAGAAGTCACCTTTTTCGGTTTTTCGCTTATCTCTCGGAAACTGTGTCCTAGCGATAAGACTATTCCATACAAAATTACAGCTGACAAAATGTGCTATAAGATTGATTCCATTCAGTTTTTCGCTATCTCGCATAGTTTCCGAGATATGCGGGCTCGAAGTTCACGAATTGTGAAAAAGAAATTTTTGCCTTATTTGACTAGCTAACTCTTCAGCACAATTAGTGAACTTTGAGCGCGGATATCTCGGAAACTATGCGAGATAGCGAAAAACTGAATCGAATCAATCTTGCGGAACATTTTGTCAGCTATAATATTGTATGGAATGGTCTTATCACTAGGACGCATAGTTACTGAGATATCCGCGCTCAAATTTGACTAATTGTGAAAAAGAAATCTTTGCCTCACGTTTTTTGCCGTACTTGACTAGCTTCAGCACACTTAGTGAACTTCGAGCGCGGATATCTCGGAAACTATGCGAGATAGCGAAAAACTGAATTGAATCAATCTTGTGGCACATTTTGTCAGCTTTAATTTTGTATGTAATGGTCTTATCGCTAGGACCCATAGTTTCCGAGATATCCGCGTTCAAAGTTCACGAATTGTGAAAAAGAAATTTTTGCCTTATTTGACTAGCTAACTCTTCAGCACAATTAGTGAACTTTGAGCGCGGATATCTCGGAAACTATGCGAGATAGCGAAAAACTGAATCGAATCAATCTTGTGGCACATTTTGTCAGCTATAATATTGTATGGAATGGTTTTATTTCTAGGACTCATAGTTACTGAGATATCCGCGCTCAAAGTTGACTCATTGTGAAAAAGAAATATTCGCCTCACGTTTTTTGCCTTACTTGACTAGCTTCAGCACAATTAATGAACTTTGAGCGCGGATATCTCGGAAACTATGCGAGATAGCGAAAAACTGAATCGAATCAATCCTGTGGCACATTTTGTCAGCTTTTATTTTATATTGAATGGCCTTATCGCTAGGACGCATAGTTTCCGAGATATACGCGGAAATTCTACGTGTCCCCCTGCACCCCGCTCACCTTCTAGGAGTGGGGACTTTTAGTATGTTTACCTCCTCACTAGTCCAAACAAAGACCCAAAGTTAAAAATTGTGTTCCTTCCATTTCCCTCTATAACTTTTCGTTGACTGGACTATAATTTCAAAGTGTGTTATCTGTTTATTTTAAAATGTATTTTCTTACAAGGTCGCCTACAAATTGCTGACGCCCAGCCGCCTCCTGGTGATCGTTCCCCAAACCGGGGAACTTCTGTTAGCCGACGAACCGGAAATCAACATGGACCAGGACGCCGAGCACGTGGTGATCGTCGAAGCTCACGATGTTCGAAGTCCAAGTCGATCCACAGAAAAGCACGCGAAGGTTATCGTCAGATTCGTCACCTTCGAGCCGGAAGAGGTGCAAACTCATCGAATAGAGAAGCGAAGAGTCACCAGAGCAGTCAGGCCAACCAAGAAAGTAGACTTCACCGAAGCGGATGGAAACATCGAAGGGAAAATCGCGTTCTACTTGGAGAAGGAGAATGAAAATGAAACGTATAAGATCAGGGACGAGAATAAATGGGTCAGCGTTGGGCCTAATGGGTCCGTTACTGTGAAACAGAAGTGGGACTACGAGGAATTGGGGTCGGAAAAGACCATTGATTTTTGGGTGACTATTACGAATTTAGGTATGGACGTTTTCATCACGGAAATCAATGACAGAAGAATTTGTTTTGATGGGGAAGGCGTTATGAATATTTTTTGCATTGGGTTGTTCTCTAATTCGTACCGGCAACCTCAAAACTTCCGTACAATCAAAGTAGATTGTTTAATGTTTAGACTGCGGATTTGATGGGTTTACGTATGAGAAAAAAGTACAATTTGAAGCAGTGGACGTGTTTAAAGATATTTAAAGATACGAATGTATTAGTTTCAGTTTGATAGAATAATTTTCAAAGGAGAATGAAATTTTTAATCAGCTCCTGTGTTCTGCAATCAATGCGAACATTTCTTATTTTGCATAATAGATCAAATCAAAGTAATTTATTTAATGATATACAAATTGTAAAGTGAAACAGATAATTTTCATATCTATTACTAGTCTGAGGATCTTTATGAAGAATAAAAAGTTTGTGCATCAGTTGCAAGACATATAGGAGTTGAATGTAAATTTAAATTTTTCATTAATAATTTTAACGTTGTGAAAATAATATATTTGATACTGTTAAAGTCTTTTCTAATCTTTTAACTGTTTTAAATGGTACCTGCTCGTGTTTGTCATAAATACATCAAATCTGCAGTCTAACAATTACAATAAATAGTATTTATTACTAGATTGCGGATCTTTATGCATCTGTGGCTCATGAAAATGTTCAAAGAAGATTAAAATATGAAGTTGGATAGGATTTTGCAGAATTTCCATTTGTTTTCAATTTACAAATGCAGTTCTTCATGAAAAATATGATTTTATTGAAATAATTCCACTTTCTTCAAATTTGTCAACAAACATTGCAAATTGCATAAACATCCGCAGTCTAATAATTACAATAAATAGTATTAATTACTAGACGGCGGATCTTTATGCATTTTTACGGCTTATGAAAATGTTGAAAAAAGGCTAGAATATAAAATTAGGTAAGATTTTGTACAATTTCCATCTATTTGCAATTTATAAAGGCAGTTCTCCATTAAAAATATGATTTTATTGAAATAATTCCACTTTCTTCTTTGTCGACAAACATTGAAAATTACATAATCATCCGCAGTCTAATAATTACAATAAATAGAGCACATAAGACAACCCAATGCTTATATTTAAATTGCTATGTTAGTTAAACGACTGATCTTTTAAACGGATAGAATAGCAAATATTGAACAAAATTGTTGATTAATTTTTATTTTGATGTTCGTTCGGTGGCCGAAGATAGGTGTTTACGGTACCCGCCGTATACTCGGTGTCCATTTTACGGTACACATTTTTTATTTTATTTCTATTATTATTTTCACATATACTACGTATGTACATACATAGATCCGATCGTTCATACGATACATCTGTACAGTCACATATGCTATGGCTGGGTTCTATTCTTTTTCTTCTAAACTGTGTTTCTTAGAAGGTATAATAATTAATCTATACTCTTCTTACAAAACTCTCATGCACGCTGCAATCGAATACTTTTACATTTCTATTGTACCATAATCATTAGGGTGGCTCTTATTTTCGACTTCTGAATTTCTTTTACGCCACCCCAAAGTTGTTCTAAATACTTCAACAAGAGTCACATTAAAAGTAATTAATTGAACTCAAAACAATAAAATAATTAATTGCATGCTGATAAAATCGTTTTTCTCGAATATCTTCGAAACTATTCACCGCGTCGAAAAATATGTCAAAGAAAACCTGTACATCTGGGCAGGCTGTGTCTTTTATGTTGTATAATTTTTTTCCGTAGAACGAACGGTTTTCGTGAAAATTGAGAAAAATATCAACGACGTGTCGCTTGCACGATACGACCCGCCGTTCACATTTTTCTCGAATATCTTCTAAACTATGCACCGTGTCGAAAAATATATTAAGCAAAACTTGCAGGTCTAAATAGACCGCGTCTTTTATGTAGTATCACTTTTTTCATAGAACGAACGGTTTTCGAGAAAATTGAGAAAAACTTCAGCGGCGTGTTACTTATCTCGCCCGGCCGACCCGCAAGTGGTACGTGACTGATACTTTTCTCAATTTTCTCGAAAACCGTTTGTTCTACGAAAAAAAGGAATTGGACATAAATGACGCAGCCTATCCAGATCTACAGGTCTCGTCTAACACATTTTTCGATACAGTCAATAGTTTAGGAGATATTTGAGAAAAACTATTTTGTGAGCGTTAAATGAATTATGGGCGAGTTGAGTAACACGTAGCGGAAATTTTTCTCAATTTTCTCGAAAACCGTTCGTTCTACGGAAAAAAATTATACGACATAAAAGACGCAGTCTGTCCAGATCTACAGGTTTTGTTGAACATATTTTTCGACGCGGTAAATAGTTCGGGAGATATTCGGAAAGAAAAACGATTTTATGAGCATTAAATGAATAAACGAACAAGAATCGTGCCGAAAGGGGAGAGCCGGGTGTAGGGAAACGTGGCGCGGCAAGAAATATGCAACGATCACTTCCGGCGCGGTGCGGGCTCGCACGTGGATACAATTTCCTTTTGAAATGGTCGACTGTATTCGAGCATTCCCTTCGTATCGTCAGTTCCACGCTAATTACAGTTTCGGCGGGTAGAATGAAAAAAGGACGCGCGCGTTCCGCACGGAGGGGCCGGAAACATTCAATTAATGTATACATGTACTCTTCGCTCTATTCGAAAAATGTTAGTTCGCAATCACATTCTATCGTAATTACTTCTGTTCAAATTCCTGTTCAAATTCCGTTTTATTTTTCGATCCTAGTTCCACATAGTTCGCTGGGAGAACAAGTATTCGTACGTCATTGATTTCTACTTTCCATTAAATAAGTATTAATACAATGAAATATATTGCTCTGCTCAAATCACAAATCAATTTCATAAGGTGTGCAGGTTGTTCATTTTAAGTAAGAAAGTAAGAACAAAAAAGCGAATGTAAGTTAATTTTAAGTACGAAAGTAAGAACTAAAAAAGTGAGACATTTTTCAATTTCACAATTTAACAACTTTAGAACTTTACAATTTTACAACTCTGGAATTTTCTAATTTCAACGTTTTACAACTTTAGAATTTTTCAGTTCCACAATTTCGCAATTTTACAACTCTATTTTTACACTTTTGCAACTTTAGAATTTTCCAATTCTACAATTTCACAATTTCACAATTTTTGCAACTCTAGAATTTTCTAATTTCAACGTTTTTCAACTTTAGAATTTTCCAATTCTACAATTTCGCAATTTTACAACTATACAACTTTACAATTTTTCAACTCTACGACTACAATTTTAAAATTTCACAACTTTGCAACTTTACAAGTTTAGAATTTTACAATTTCACGATTCTACAACTTTACAACTCTAAAATTTACGAATTCCAAAATTTCAACGTTCCATTACTATAGAATTTTACAATTCTACAATTTCGCAATTTTACAACTCTATTTTTACACTTTTACAACTTTAGAATTTTCCAATTTTACAATTCTAGAATTTTACAATTTCAACGTTCTACAACTTTAGAAGTTTTTAATTCTATAATTTCGCAATTTTTTCAACTCGACAACTTTGCAATTTTTCAACTCTACGATTACAATTTAAAAATTTCACGATTCTACAACCTTATAACTCTAAAATTTTACAATTCCACAATTTCAACGTTTTATAACTATAGAATTTTACAATTCCACAATTTTACGATTTTACGACATTACGACTTTACTACTTTACAACTTTACAACTTTACAGCTTTACAACTACTCAATTTTACAATTTTACCATTTTACATTTTGCGGCAAATTTCTCTTACAAACGTACGTGAACGTAGAAAATTGAATAAGTTCAACAATTATCCCTGCCTATTCAGATCATTAATTCTAGTCATTACTATACATAAGAGTACTAATCCACGATCATGTTCTGTCTTAAAATGAACACCCTGTATATATTATCTAAAGGTGTAGAAAAGCAGTTCGGAAAATATGTAAACTTTTTAGGCGGACCTCGAATCTGCTCTATCTTGCAACTCATGATTACTTATGCTTCAACATATCACTCATATGCTAATAACGAATGTTTTCTTTTTCCGCATTTCCGTCGGCTTCCACAGGTTTCCAATGTTAGTAGACATCTTCCATATTCATTTTTCATATATATCTAATCATTTGTACAGTTTCTATGTGAGCCGTTCGCTGGTCAAAATGATTTTTTCAATTTTTGTTGCCAAATCGGAATGACATGCCATTCATTTATATAGTATCATGATATCGAACAAATTTTATGGAGTTGGCCAACGAGTTGCTCGTATATTAATATAATATCTCTGCAGTAGAATCTTGATTATTGCGACACCGATCGATTATTTATTATTCGAATGCTATATTGGCATCATATACAATGTAAAACAAGAGAAAACTTGTCGATCTAGTACGAACAGCCTAGAGAAAATAAGTTAAGCATGAAGCTAATTTATTTACAGCTAATTGTAAGCATAAAGGCCGACGAATTGGGCCATGTTTCTGTTCAAACGCTTATGGTTTAACGTAAAACATGTAACTGTTTATGAAATACTTCAAAGTTTCGATAATCAAGATTTTACGACACCGTAGTTTTAGAATCTTTGTACATATGTACATACAGGGTGAGTCACCTAACGTTGTCACCTCAAATGTCCTTGTTGTTTTCAAAGACACATTAAATGTTTTTTCGACAAAGTTGAATGATAAAATGGGGCTCATACGATACCAACAAAATTTTTGTTTTTATGTAATTTTTTTAGAGATATTGTCGGACTTTTTATGAGAGTGATTTATTATACAAGTTGTTTCGTTTATCTGATAACGGAAATATCTTGTGACGTACTGAAATTACGAAAAAAATTTGTTTACAAAAATTGTTCGGTATGAAGGGTACAATCATGTAGTCTAATTTTTTTGAGGACTAGGATGGTGGGGAGGGGGATTACAAAGTCAAATTAAGTTTTTTAAATTGTATGTCCTTTTTCTATACCATAGATCGATAGAGTATCAAATTCTGAGTATAATAGTGTTGACCTTCATATGTCCTAAACCTAATAGTTAACGAGATAATACCGAAACAATTTAAATATCGCTATTTTTTCGAGATATTTTTATTAAAATATCTTCAAATACTTCATTCAAAATTCACATATTTCACCATTGCAAATACTCGTATATTTAATTCAAATATCTTATTATTATGTAATTCACGAACGCTTCAATTTTCGTAGGAAATAGGGTGGGGCAATAACAATGCCCACTTTGAATATTGTCGTTATTTGTAATAATATGAAAAAATGTTATATAGAAAACTCATACGGTATAGAGAGGGGCATAAAGCGATACAAACAATTTCTGCGTGGGCGGAGGCATAGAGGAGATTTCAAGGTCACCTTGATTTCTTTTAATGGAAACACCTACTTTCTGTATCGTGAATTGATAGACTATCGGAATTCTGAGTAAAAATGTATTGACCTCCATATATCCTAAATCTAATAGTTGATGAGATATTATCAAAATAATTTTCCTTCTTCTTTGGATAATATCTCGTTAATTATTAGGTTTAGGACATATAAAGGTCAACACTATTATATTCAGAATTTGACACTCTATCGATCTATGGTATAAAAAAATAGGATATTCTATTTAAAAAACTTAATTTGACTTTGAAATCCCAGCTCCCCACCATTTTAGTCCTCAAAAAAATTAGGCTGCATGATTGTACCCTTCATACCGAACAATCTTTGTAATATATTTAATTTAATGATGCTTTCGGCGCTACCGTTTCGATCACTTAGTGCTCGAAACTACCTTTCGAAACGGTAGCGCCGAAAGCATCGTTAAAGTAAATATTTAACATTTACGATCGGTAATCGGGATTATTTAATCTTTGTAATCAAATTTTTTTCGTAACTTCACTGCGTCACACGACATTTCCGTTATCAGATAAACGACACACCCTGTATGTTGCTCGGTTTACAGATGTTGATCTGTTTACATTCGGAAAGGTACTGCTGTCTCCTGTTTAATAACACTGTCCAACAAATTTCAACTTTTTTATGATTTCAATATACTGTTGGGTCCTTCTTATAGAGTTTTTTGCGCTGATTCCGAATCTGTCCTTAATTTTTCTCCTATACGCAGTTTTTCAGAAACATGGCTTGACTATAATCATAGTCACTGAATCAGCAATGAAAGGGACTATGATCGTAGATGTTTAAAAAAGGGTGGTTTCATGTTAAAAAATGAAGATGACCTTGATATCTCTAAAAAAAATTACATAAAAACAAAAACTTTTTTGGCATCGTATGAGCCCGAGTTTACCATTCAACTTTGTCCTGAAGAGATTTAATGTATCTCTGAGAACAACAAAGATATTTGAGGTGATAACGTTAGGCGACTCACCCTGTATACCAAGTGTGCCAGTGTGTGCTTCACTAAGTGTTTCCTAATAAGAAAAACAATTTAACAACTAGTCTCTTTATATTACACGGTGATGGCTCGATGAGCGTAAATAAAGTCTAGAGTGTAATTTCTACGATCTGTCTAACGAGACAAATGGTATACGATCACACATATGTAGACGTAAACGAAAAGCGATGCTAATGTATGACGGGGAAATCGCGATTTCATAATTATAGAGAGATGTTGAATGTTTTCATTTCATCAGAATGGTCTTCCCCTTAAGGGGTTGATGCTTATCGAGCGATTACTGTCGATGATAAAGAAGAAACAACAATGTAATAGATATGTATAACAGCTTTGGTAATTGAGTAGTTAACGTAGATCGAAGCAATTAGATATTATACAGAGTGTCTGAAAATTCCTTCAACATTTCCGGAAATGGGAGGTTCCTGAGATCATTTGAAGCAACATTTTCATCGCCTCAAATAATCTCAGGAACCTCCCATTTCCGGATGTTGAAGGAATTTTGAAACACCATGTAGATTAGAATGCTTGTTCGGTGTAGAGCTTGCAACCTAGTGTGCTGTTTTCCGGCTCGATAATGTTTAGAGGCGGTGACGGAAGAGGAAATTATGTTTTTCCTGACGTACATATATATCCTGAAAATACATATAACGAGTCTCGTTTCGAAGTGTTCCAGTTATAACATTGAAATGATATACGTAGACAGCGGATTTTATGATCTCTATTTAAAAATGAGTCGGCGTAATTCAAAAGTACTGTCGAATTACTTTCAAGCTATTAAACATATTCAGAAAGAAAATCAATTTCCATTTCACTCCAGTTTGTTGCAAATCCGGTAGATAATGTTTATTTTGCATAAAGATCCGCTGTCTGGATGTAAGTAATAACTGCGGATCTTTATAAATTTGTAGCAAAATTAAGAACATGAAATTCAAAATTGTTGAAAAATTTTAACGATTGAAGGTGTCAATATATTAAGGGAAGGAACGGCATTCAATTTAGTTTCTATTTCTTACAATCGATGCAGATAATTTTTATTTCTAGTATTATTAGATCCCGGATCTTTATGCATTTATGGCTTATAAAAATGTTCAAAAAATACTGCAGTATTAAATTTAACAAAATTTAGTGCGATTTTTATTTATTTTGCATCTACAAATGCTATTACCAATGAAAATAGAATTTTATTTGGTACCGCTTTCTTAAAATCTGTCCCGAAAAATTGAAAATTACATAAACATTCGCAGTCTAATAATAAATAATTGCGAGGGCAGATTAACGTAAAAAATAACACAGTTAGGAGACCGCCTCTGAGTATTGTCCGTCTATCCACCACTTTCTGTGAAATTGTGCGCGCACGTTGCGAATGCATATCAATAATCGATGGACAATTGCAGACACGGACAATCAGCGTGTCATTATCAACATGAAGGACGTTAACGACGAGCCGCCGTACTTCATAAATCGGCCTCTACCTATGCAAACAGTGGTGCAGCTGAATGCACCGCCGAATACTCACGTGTTTACTCTTCAAGCACGAGATCCTGACACGGACAGCAATATTCACTACTTCATTGTTCGAGATCGGAGTACGTATCGATCTTTGATCTACAAGTATTATATGATTTAGCAAATTGTTGATTTTACAGACGTGTGAAAAAACGTGTCACTCTTTTCATATTCAATGAAGTCTAGAACTATCAAACCGATGGAAATGAAATTTCCCCAAAATTTAAACGAAGAAATTTCCCCCAATACAAAACTTCATATTTTCCTCCATTCAAAACTTCAAGTTTCTATCAATTTAATCTTGACATTTCCTTCAACTTAAACTTGAAATTTCCCTTAATTTAAACTTGACATTTCCCTCAATACAAAACTTGATATTTTCCTCCATTCAAAACTTCAAATTTCTATCAATTTGAGTTTGAAATTTCCTTCAACTTAAACTTTAAATTCCCTGAATTTAAACTTTAAATTTCCCTGAATACAAATATTGAAGGTTTCCTCGATTCAAAACTTCAAGTTTCTATAAATTTGAACTTGAAATTTCCTTCAACTTAAACTTCAAATTTCCCTTAATTTACACTTCAAATTTCCACCAAGTAAAACTTCAAATTTCCCTCAAGTTAAACTTGAAATTTGATTGGAAATTTGCCTCAATTTAAACTTGAAATTTCCCCTTGATACAAAAATTGGAATCTCCTCATTCCAAAAGTTCAAGTTTCTATTTTGAACTTGAAATTTCCTTCAACTTAAACTTCAAATTTCCCTCAATTTAAACTTGAAATTTCCCTCAACTTAAACTTGAAGAAATTTCCTATAATTTCAACTTGAAATTTGATTGGAAATTTGCCTCAATTTAAACTTGAAATTTCCCTCAATACAAAACTTGATATATTCCTCCATGCAAAACTTCAAGTTTCTATCAATTTAATCTTGACATTTCCTTCAACTTAAACTTGAAATTTCCCTTAATTTAAACTTGACATTTCCCTCAATACAAAACTTGATATTTTCCTCCATTCAAAACTTCAAATTTCTATCAATTTGAGTTTGAAATTTCCTTCAACTTAAACTTTAAATTCCCTGAATTTAAACTTTAAATTTCCCTGAATACAAATATTGAAGGTTTCCTCGATTCAAAACTTCAAGTTTCTATAAATTTGAACTTGAAATTTCCTTCAACTTAAACTTCAAATTTCCCTTAATTTACACTTCAAATTTCCACCAAGTAAAACTTCAAATTTCCCTCAAGTTAAACTTGAAATTTGATTGGAAATTTGCCTCAATTTAAACTTGAAATTTCCCCTTGATACAAAAATTGGAATCTCCTCATTCCAAAAGTTCAAGTTTCTATTTTGAACTTGAAATTTCCTTCAACTTAAACTTCAAATTTCCCTCAATTTAAACTTGAAATTTCCCTCAACTTAAACTTGAAGAAATTTCCTATAATTTCAACTTGAAATTTGATTGGAAATTTGCCTCAATTTAAACTTGAAATTTCCCTCAATACAAAACTTGATATATTCCTCCATGCAAAACTTCAAGTACTACGAATTTGAGTTTGAAATTTCCTTCAACTTAAACTTGAAATTTCCCTTAATTTAAACTTGACATTTCCCTCAATACAAAACTTGATATTTTCCTCCATTCAAAACTTCAAGTTTCTATCAATTTGAGTTTGAAATTTCCTTCAACTTAAACTTTAAATTCCCTGAATTTAAACTTTAAATTTCCCTAAATACAAATATTGAAGGTTTCCTCGATTCAAAACTTCAAGTTTCTATAAATTTGAACTTGAAATTTCCTTCAACTTAAACTTCAAATTTCCCTTAATTTACACTTGAAATTTCCACCAAGTAAAACTTCAAATTTCCCTCAAGTTAAACTTGAAATTTGATTGGAAATTTCCCTCAATTTAAACTTGAAATTTCCCTCAACTTAAACTTGAAGAAATTTCCTATAATTTAAACTTGAAATTTGATTGGAAATTTGCCTCAATTTAAACTTGAAATTTCCCTCAATACAAAACTTGATATTTTCCTCCATTCAAAACTTCAAGTTTCTATCAATTTGAGTTTGAAATTTCCTTCAACTTAAACTTTAAATTCCCTGAATTTAAACTTTAAATTTCCCTAAATACAAATATTGAAGGTTTCCTCGATTCAAAATTTCAAGTTTCTATAAATTTGAACTTGAAATTTCCTTCAACTTAAACTTCAAATTTCCCTTAATTTACACTTGAAATTTCCACCAAGTAAAACTTCAAATTTCCCTCAAGTTAAACTTGAAATTTGATTGGAAATTTCCCTCAATTTAAACTTGAAATTTCCCTCAACTTAAACTTGAAGAAATTTCCTATAATTTAAACTTGAAATTTGATTGGAAATTTGCCTCAATTTAAACTTGAAATTTCCCTCAATACAAAACTTGATATATTACTCCATGCAAAACTTCAAGTACTATGAATTTGAGTTTGAAATTTCCTTCAACTTAAACTGAAATTTCCCTCAATTTAAACTTGACATTTCCCTCAATACAAAACTTGATATTTTCCTCCATTCAAAACTTCAAGTTTCTATCAATTTGAGTTTGAAATTTCCTTCAACTTAAACTTTAAATTCCCTGAATTTAAACTTTAAATTTCCCTAAATACAAATATTGAAGGTTTCCTCGATTCAAAACTTCAAGTTTCTATAAATTTGAACTTGAAATTTCCTTCAACTTAAACTTGAAATTTGATTGGAAATTTGCCTCAATTTAAACTTGAAATTTTCCTCAATTCAAAACTTCAAGTTTCTATCAATTTGAACTTGAAATTTCCCTGTATTTAAATCTAAATCATGTAAATTTAAAGTAAATTTATTGTAAGAGTTCTTCTCAATGTGTGACTGAATTTCGAATTACGAAATGATTGGACATAATATCATTGAATTACTTTCTAATTATAATTCGTCATGTAATGCAATTGATTAAGAGACCAGAATTACAAATTACATTGAAATTTAATTGAACGAAGCGACTGAATTTCGAATTACAAAATAATCGAATCACTGTGTAACTATAATTCGTCAAGTAATTCATTCGGACATTCGCAATTCATAATTGACGTTTATTCTTCATATTATGTATATTTAAAGAAATACAGAGAAATTTATAACGAAACACATCGGTGATTTAAGTTATCTGAAAAACTACGAAATAAGTAAGAAATTTAAAACAATTTTAAATTTTATTTTAAGACAACAAAATTTGAACAATTAATTCAATTATTACAAAAAATATATAAATATTATAAAAATATTTATTACGAGAAAGATCAGCGGATTAGAATAATTTTATAATGAATTTTGTTGGAAATTTCATCTTGATATCTCTTATGGTTCGAGAGTTCTAGTAAAATGTCACGATCCAGCCTACTGTGTTAGGCCGACGTGCACTATTCACTTCAAACAACTTTCATTTTGTCAATTTTCAAATGTCCATCTTTTTAAAAACAGCTCCGTAAAGGGGACTTGGGGCTATATCCTCATTTTTGTTAAATTTCTTAAAAAGTGGCCCGCTATGAAAACACAGCATTCGTTTAAAACAATTTCAAAATAAATGGTGAAAAAACATTTTTCTCAAATAACAACATTGTTAGTAGACACTCTTATCTTTCCACTACAAGCTCCCAAAAACTCATTTTCATCGGTTTGATAGTTCTGTTACGAGCCAGGGCCGCGAGCAGCACGAGTGGCCGGCGAAGGGTTGTTACCCTAGGAATATGGTATCAATTTGTTACACCCCTCGTCAAAAAGATAGCCCAGGTGTGCTATCTTTAATTTCTCAATGACCCATGTAAAATTTGTCGTCTGTAACGTATAATATCAAAAAATTATGAGCTCAGAATATGCGGCTTGCTGGAAATAAGTCACAATGTCGTACATGTTTGTATACAGCAAAGAAAAACTGTTCCATACTAAGGTCGAAATGATAGCACACTCTATTAATATGTTTAGAAATTGCTTAGTACTTCATGATCTATCAACGAGTAAAGATTACAGTACAATATTATGTAAATTTGTACGTATGGGACGCGGAAAAAAATTAAACGAGTCTGAAAAAAAGCAAATTCTTGAACTAAAAGAGCAACAGTTATCAGTAGCGAAAATATCGAAAGTAATAAAAAGAAATCGTAAAGTAATACACAATTTCTTAAAAAATGTTGAAGATTATGGCAAAAAGAAAAGTACTGGTCGGCCGTCATCATTATCCGATCGTGAAAAGCGAGCAATTTTGCGTGTAGCTTCCAACTCGCAGTTAACAACGAAGCAAATTATGAAAAAATCTAGTGTTAGTGCCAGTGTTTCAAGTGTTCGTCGAGTTCTACTATTCAGCAAAAATATTAAGAGGCTAAAATTGAAAAAGAAACCTCCGTTAACAACGAAACACAAAGCAGAAAGTTTACGCTTTGCAAAAGAAAGAGTGCGTTGGAAAAAGAAATGGAGAAGGGTGTTATTTTCGGACGAAAAGAAATTTAATGTGGATGGTCCTGATGGGTTCCAATATTATTTTCACGACATAAGAAAAGAGACAATGTCAGCAATTCGACGACAAATGGGAGGAGGCAGCGTAATGGTTTGGGCCGACGTCGGTTATTTCGGCAAGACAAGTATCAAGTTCATCAATGGGAGAATGAATAGTGTCCAATACATAAATTTAATCAAAGAACAAATAAATAATCATGCAGAACGCATTTCTGGACCTGATTACATCTTTCAACAAGATAATGCATCTGTACACACATCAAGATTGGTCCAATCATATTTTAATGAAAATAATATAACTGTTTTGCCGTGGCCTGCACGCTCCCCGGACCTTAATATTATTGAAAATTGCTGGGCAGAACTTGTTCGCGGTGTATACGCGAATGGAAAGCAGTATCAACACGTACAAGAATTAAAAAATGCAAGTGTTCGGGAATGGGATACGTTAAGTCAAAATTATATCTAAAAACTGTATAAATCGATACCAAATCGTATAATAGAAGTAATAGAAAATGAAGGGGGATGTACCCATTATTAAATAAGTATATATGTTTGATAAGTAATTATTGTTAGTTCAAATTTATGTTCATTATTATTTTCTTATTGTACATGTGCTATCATTTCGTTCTTAAAATAAAACAATTTTTTTTGTTACACACTAAACCTTATAATATTTTAAATTATTTTCAACGAACCGCATATTCTGAGCTCATAATGTTTTGATATTATACGTCACAAACGTAAAAATTTACATGGGTCATTGAGAAATTAAAGATAGCACACCTGGGCTATCTTTTTGGCGAGGAGTGTAGTTAAGGAATGCGGACGAACCCAATGCGAAATTGGGGAGCCGCTAGGATTATAGACAGCGAGGACGAACCTGACGCGAAGTCAGGGAGCCTCTAGGAGGTTGTATAAGAGCACAAACTAACCTGATGCGAAACCAGGGAGCTGTTAGAATGCGGACGAACCCAATGCGAAATTGGGGAGCCGCTAGGATGGATAAATCTCTGTTTGGACAATTGGAATGTCGCGAATGAACCTGATGCGAAATCAGGGAATCGCTTGAATAATTAGTAAGCCTCGTAACTAGTATAATTTAATTGATACAATCCGAGTGGTAAGATTGTATCGTGTGGGGACGTTCAATTACTTGATTAGGATATTGGTTAATAATTGTGGGTTTAATGAATTCGTGTTAATTATCAAAGAACACAAATATATTCTTACTATAGAATTCGTATGTATTACAGTTGTGTAATTGTCGCGAATTGAATGAATTTAGAAAAGAAAGAATTGAAAGATGGTATTACCTAAACTAAGATGCACGGTGTTGAAGCACTGGCAATGCGGGGGTCTCGGAACAACCTTATCACTGCCTAATAGATGTTATACCGAACTTACGGAATCCATACGGTTAAACTTTTGATTCGAAAGGAACAAACGCCCGATCTCACTGGTAGTTGACTTCCGAGATGCAGCACGACGCGACACGATTCGTGATTACGACAGTACTAGCCCACGAGAGTAGAAATGTAAGGGCTTATATAGGCCTGCAATGACGGGTGGTACTTGTCAGTACTCTTCAAGTGAACATTCGTATTTTGTCAACGACCAGTTGATCGTGCGTATGTTTGGGCCCTAAACTAAACTAAACAGCTATGTAGATTTTTCTAGGGTAGCTGTGTTCGTTTATCTAGGACGGTTCCTGCCAGAGATGATATTGAACACCTGTTCGTCATCCGTAACAGTTCTATATTTATGATTAAATGAAGAAAGGGTGACACGTTATTTTACACGTCTGTAAAATCAACAATTTTTAAGATATCGCAAGATCCCTTGAAATTCGTTCACGGCTCGCTAAAGGCTACAACATATTTAAATTTGAGGAGAATCCGAAATTTTGCTTGTATTAAAAAGATAATTTCATAGTAAAACATCAAATGATTTATATCTTGCAGCTGGAGGCCGTTTCGAGGTGGACGAACGATCCGGCGTCGTACGCACCCGTGGGACCGATTTGTTTCAGTTGGACATGGAATACGTTCTCTACGTAAAAGCAGAGGATCAAAACGGCCGTCTAGACGAGAAGCGTTACCAGTCGACTCCTGAGGAGCGACTATCGATCGTAGGTGGAAAGCGTGCACCGCAGTTTTATATGACTGCGTATGAAGCTGAAATTCCGGAGAATCAGAAGAAAGACTCCGAGTAAGATACATTTTCACTGCCCTTCTATTCTAAAACGATTAGAATGATTTTCCCGAAACTAAATTATTTGATGTATTAGGTTGTCCTAAAAGTTTTTCTTTCGGAATGTGTTCCTTTGATATTGCTAAATAAGTATTAGGTTGTCCCAAAAGTTATCCAGGAAAAATTTCTGCTGGCTCAGGGGCAATTAACGCTCTGATTCGCACAATAACTTATGTGTTTACATTTGTAACACAAGAACACTTATCGTGAACTCTTAGAAAGACCAAGGTTCACAAGTTCACAGTAAAGATTCAAAAGAAAGGTTCAGAAGAAAAGTTCATAGTAAAAGTTCATTAAAAAAGTTCATAAGAAAAGTTCATAGTAATAGTTCATAATAAAAGTTCATAAGAGAAGTTCACACTTCACATCACAGTCCAAATTGAAATCCAAAGTTAATCCTGTCCTAAAAAGAAGCTTCACAACGTTCTACGATTCAGTGTGCTATGGTATAAGGTTCGTACGATTCTCCTCGAAGGATCTTAAAGTTCTTAGTCCTATTTCTCCTGCAATTCCCTATAAAATAAAAAGAGGACCAATCACCAGTTCGGGGCGTAATCCAAAATCTGTGGAACGCCTACCAAATCCGTGATTTCATGTCTCACGCAAGACTCGTAAGACGTAGCACAAAGATACCTGGTTCAAAGATTTATCCCCAAAACTGGTGTCGCCTTTCCGCTGACAATGAGTGTGGGCCTGCGACGCGTCAATTGTCATTGACTGGGGTACGGCTGGTTTGTTTTTCTGATACGAAACAGGACACTTAACTTTCAACCGTACCCAAGTCCGTAACTAAAAAAAACCCAGACACGATGCCTAGACAATTCTAGACATACACACAGTAGCGCGTTACAGTGATGCCAGATGCGGGGAGTCACGGTGAAATGATGTACCCCCTCTCCGATGACGGGGAATGAGTGGAGCAAATGGGAGACACGTTGCACGTGCGCGATGGGGACCGTGGAGCGTGCGCCTGCGCAAGCTGCTGGAATGGAATAGTGGAAGGGGTAAGGAGGAGAGTACGAGAGCTCCGTTTGGAGCTCATACTGGCATCACTGGCGCGTTATAACTAGTTGGGGCCTTGGGCAAAGTAGAATTTCGGGCCCCCCCGGGGAAAAAAGGAAATGTTGGATCTTGGTTTGTGTTCGGGGCCCCAGGGCCGGATTAAGCCAGCGCGGGGCCTGTAGCAAATGTTACCAGGAGACCCTAGGTTTTGTATGATAATAAAATAAAACACAATGAATGACCTTTCTCTTTTTAGCAAGAATATCTGTTAACGGTAGCCAGGGCTGTTACACAACTTTACAAGCTAGACATTTTCTGCACCAAGCGTGGGGCCCGTAGAATTTGCTACTTCTGCTATTAGGCTTAACACTAGATCCACCGAGCACTAAACGCAATTGGCATACATTTCCTTATATTAATGACATAATTGCATTTATTTGGATATCGTTCGAGTTTTGTTTAAATACATGCTTCAGTAAAGAAGTTCACTAAAAAAATTTCTCAGAAAAATAGATTTATAATATCAATATTTCTAAAAGAAAAAATCTGGAACCAGTCAAAATGACTGGTCTGGTAAATCTAGTGTTAATCTGGCCCTGCGGGGCCCCTTTTCCTTGGGGCCTCGGGCATTTGTCCAAGTTGCCCATAGGGTAGCGCGCCACTGCATACACATAATGCAAATTCATGTTAGGAAGTTCTAAAACATTAACATAAAGATTGTCGCATTGATTGTATTTATTTAGCAACGTTAAAGGAACCCATTCCGAAAAAAACTCTTGGGACAACCTAATAAGACCCAATGTACATTGCTGAGTGCATTTATTGCCTTTGTATTCTGTGGTTGCAAGGAAAAGTTTCGAAAAATTTCAGTTTATGCATTAATCGAGCTTTATAGTATAGGGTTTACCTATTCACCAAAAAGAATCATGAAAACAAAATCGAAAGGCTCGAAAAAACAATGCAATTTAATCGATGTCGTATGTGAAAGCATTAATGATCAAAACTTTAGACGACTTCTTCCTGAAAACCACAGTACTCGAATCAGAATGATTTTCTCGCCAAACGAAATTGTTTTATGTAAAACCCATTTGTGTAGAATATATTTATGTTATATTGCCGAGTTCTATTTCAGCATCATATCGGTGAAAGCGAAATCATTCGCTGATCGAGAGATTCGGTACACGCTGAAGGCTCAGGGTCAAGGTGCAGCAGGAACATTCAATATTGGTCCCACTTCCGGTATAGTGAAGCTAGCTAAGGAATTGGACTTCGAAGATCTTCGACAACTTCATATTTACACTCTTACGGTCACGGCTACGGAAGATTCCGGCGGTTTTTCTACGGCTGTTGAGGTATTCTTGGTTCTTTTATTTCTCGCATCGATATAGAAAGCTTGTAAGGAAATTTGTTGCAATAATATTTGATTAGATTTTGCAGTATGTTACATTTTGTTGAGCAAATAATCTAATTTTAAAGTATTCCCTTGGAACGGAATAGATCGTAGCGTTTTTAAATGAAAATTCGAAGGTACCATTAAGATATTTATTCATAGATTTAGTCAACAACATGAGAAGTAGACTGCGAATCTGTATGCAAAATAAACATTGCCTTCATCAATTGCAAGACACAGAAGCCATATGAAACTTTCTTTCTATTTTCAACAATTTTAATAAATTGAGAATAATATATGGTCGTTCTTAAATTGCCTGAATGTTTTTACTGTTTTAACCCTTTGCACTCGGAGCTATTCTAACTCGAAAATGAAACATATCTTCCGACCCAGAATAATTCCAATCTATATAATTTTTTTTCATTTTATGGATATGAAATTGATATAACACGTCATACAATACTTAAATGTTTAGTAAGTGATTAGCCACCAAGATATTTAATACTGTAAACAATATTTTGAATAATGGTATCGCAATTTCTGGTGGTGACTCTGACTCACCACTCGAGTGCTAAGGGTTAAATTACATCCACCGATTTTTGTGATGTTGCATCAAATCCGCAGTCTAATTTTAAGTTCCCTCGGAAATGGCAAACAGAATGAAAAATATGTTATTGAATTTTACGAATAAATATCTTAATGTTACCTTCGAATTTTCATTTGTAAATCCTGTGAACTTTTGTTCCAATCCAATAGTAATCAAAATCTAACCGTGAGTATAATATCAGTACTCTGCGGATCTTTATGCATTTATGGTTTATGAAAATGTTCAAAAAATTCTACAATATAGAATTTAACAGAATTCAATAAGATTTTTATTTGTTTTCGATTTACAAAGGCTATTCTCATTAAAAATAAGATTCAATCTCATGACACTTTCTGAAAGTTTGTCAATAAAAATTGAAAATTCCATAAACATCCGCAATCTGAATATCAGTTCGAATTGTACAATGCTTGCGTGATTTTTAGTTGACTATCCGAGTGTCGGATGTGAACGACAACGCTCCGAAATTCGAATTGCCGGATTATCAAGCGCACAACGTGGACGAGGACATATCGTTGGGAACAAACATATTAAAAGTGAAAGCAACCGACGCGGATTCCGGTACAAACGCGGAAATAGAGTATCTGGTGTCGGACGATCACTTTAGCGTCGACTCGAAGGGGATCATTGTTAACAATAAACAACTCGACGCGGATAACAACAACGCTTACTACGAATTCGTTGTCACTGCCAAAGACAAAGGTATTTTCACTGTTTATAAAAATATTTCAACACATATCACACACTCCTCTGACATTTTCCTCCGTATTGTAGAAAATTTATATATTTTAATATGCTATATAAAATTTTCATCGAATAAATAGCACAACATAATTCATAAGTAAAAAAAGCATTCTAAGAGAACATGAATGCACTGAAACTCATAAAATTGTAATCGTTTCATGAATATAATTTTTTTAAATCAAGTGCTACTTTTAATTATAGTTTACTTGTATTGAGGCAAAATGAACCGTATGTAACAACACCGTTCTTTATGAATATTTAATATAAAAGTAAATATAATATAATAGTATAGTTGATAATTCTTGTCTCCAATTGGGAATATACTACACTAGGGTGGTCCTTATTTAATCTTGTGACAAATTTTTGTCAAAATTTCTCTTACTGGACCCCCAGAGTTGTGGGAAATAATTGACACAAAATCGGTGCAAAGTTTGAGCGTGAATAAACATTAAATTAATTAATTGAATGCTGATAAAATCGTTTTTCTCGAATATCTTCGAAACTATTTACTGCGTCGAAAAATATGTTACGCAAAACCTATCCCCCAATTTAAACTTCAAATTTCCCTTACTTCAAACTTAAAGATTCACTCAACTTAAACTTCAAATTTCCCACGATTTAAAAACTTGAATTATCCTCAATTTAAACTTGAATATACCCTGAATTCATAACTATGAAATTTCCCCCGATTTAAACTTGAATTATCCTCAAATTAAACTTGAATATTGCCTGAATTCATAACTTGAAATTTCCCTCGATATACAGAGTGAACTCGATAAAGCAGGACACCTAAATATCTCCGTTACTTTTCGTTGTACAAAAAAACTTCGTAGGACAAAGTTACACTGTTTGAAGGGCCACATATAACGGTGTAAAGGAAAAAAAATGTCAAGGTCATTGTTATGAGATTTCAAGGTTATCGATGTTTTTTTAAATGGAATGAGGTATTTTTTAATACATTAATCGATGAAGCTGGACATTCGTTATAAAAAAAGTACTAACCTATGTATGTCGAAAAGTTAGTAGTTCACGAGATATTTAGATTTAAATAACTCTAAAACACCATTACAGTCGTACTAAGACGTTACACAAGTAAGTAAACACTAACGCCTTAGTACGACAGCAATGGTATTTTGGAATTATTTAAATTGAAATATCTCCTGAACTACTAACTTTTCGACATACATAGGTTAGTACTTTTTTATAACGAATGCCCAGCTGCATCGATTGATGTATTAAAAAATACCTCATTCCATTTAAAAAAACATCGATAACCTTAAAATCTCATAAAAATGACCTTGAAATTTTTTTTTCCCTTACACAGTTATATGTGGCCCTTCAAACAGTTTAACTTTGTCCTACGAAGTATTTTTGTACAACGAAAAGTAACGGAGATATTTAGATGTCCTGCTTTATCGAATTCACCCTGTATACTTGAAATTTCCTTACATTTAAACTTGAAATTTCCCACAATATAAACTTGACATTTTCCTCAATTTAAACTTAAATATTCCCTGAATTCATAACTATGAAATTTTCCACGATTTAAACTTGAATTATCCTCAATTTAAACTTGAATATTCCCTGAATTCATAACTATGAAATTTTCCACGATTTAAACTTGAATTATCCTCAATTTAAACTTGAATATTCCCTGAATTCATAACTTGACATTTCCCTCGATATATACTTGAAATTTCCTTAAATTTAAACTTGAAATTTCCCACGATTTAAACTTGAAATTTCCCTCAATTTAAACTTGAAAATTCCCTGAATTCAAAACTTGAAACTTCCTTCGATATATAATTTCAAATTTCCCTTAATTTAAACTTGAAATTTCCCTCAATTCAAAACTTGCAATTACTCGTAAAACTCGTACGGTTTCTGAAAAAAAATGAGAAAAACGTTCGTTTTACAGAAAAAAGTGATAGGACACAAAAGATGCAACCTATCTGGATCTACAGGTTTCGTCAAGCATATTTTTCAACACAGTAAACAGTTTCGGAGATATTCAAGAAAAACAATTTTAATCGCATCAAATTGATATATTTCAATATTTAATTAATTTGTCTCTCATTTTTCCGTTATCCGTGGCCACTCAAACGTCGCACGGACTCTTTCAATTATTTCCCCCAACTCTGAATTGTTGGAATCTGTATTCAAACTCGAAATTTCCCTCAAGTTAAACTTGTAATTTCCCCTTAATTTAAACTTGAAATTTCCTTCAATTTAAACTCGATAAAGAAAACAAAATAAGAGCCACCCTCGTACTACACTATCTCTCCTCACAATACACTAATTTTCTTTTCTAATTAAAAACAGGTGAGCCACCGAAGACAGGCACGGCGACAGTGCGAATTTACACGAAGAACAAAAACGACGAGGAGCCAAAATTCTCTCAGCAAGTGTACACACCAAACGTGGATGAAAACGCTGGACCAAACACTCTTGTAACAACTGTGGTCGCGTCTGATAAGGACGGTGATAACGTGCGATTTCGATTCGTCGGTGGAAACACGACTTCAGGTCAATTCGTGATCGAAGAAATCACCGGCGTGATTCGACTTCACGGAAACAATATCTCTTTGGACAGGGATAAATATGAATTAAATGTAACAGCTCTGGATGATGGAGCTTGTTGTTTAAATGGACCATCGACCACGCACACTAGCACGGCTGTAGTTGTGGTTTTTATCACTGATGTGAACGACAACAAGCCGGTTTTCAAAGATTGCAGAATGTACAATCCGAAAGTTGAAGAAGGAGCGCCGAATGGTAGCACTGTGATTAAAGTGCAAGCTACCGATGAAGATAAAGGCGTGAACGGCCAAGTCAAATATTCTATTGTTCAGCAGCCTAATCAGAAGGGAACTAAGTTTACGGTGGACGAGGAGACCGGCCAAGTTTTGACAAATAAGGTACCATTTATGCATTTAAGGGGTAGACGATAGATAACAGATCAATCTAGACAGCTGTCGCCTTCGAAAGTCCTATTTTTACGTTTGCCAGGCGCAATTTGCATTATTCAGCAGCACGTAGCTGTCGCAGCTACATGAAAATAGATGCAGTAAAGTTCCATTCTAATGAAGTCCCATGCATCGACTTCAACAACGCTGAACTGGAAAGTCCCGAAGAGTCCCATCTTGAAATTTTTATTGGATCAAGTTCAAACTATTTAGAAGGAACTCCGACAAGAATCAGCTGCGACCATGCGCTACCCTGCTCGTCGCAATTTTTTAAAGTTACGATGAAACTTTCGTGACGCATATAATCGACAGAGTTTTCTATGCCGTTTAGTTGACTTTAAGGCTGTTCTTTACTTTATCGGACTCAAAATTTGTGCCTTTCTCCTATAAATTATGATGTATTTGGTATGCAATCCAGTAGATTGATACCCGGGGCGGCTGCTGATCGAAGTTTCGACCCTGTATGATCAATGGTTCAGGAGTTATGCTTGATTAAAGTTGTGTAACCTGCAGTGTTTTTTACAGGTAAGAGTGCCGCCATATTGGTTTGTAGTGACGACCGCGAGCTGCTTACCGAGCAGAACCGCCGGTCCTTTCCGCTCCTTCCCTCCGTCGTTACTACAAACCAATATGGCGGCACCCTTACCTGTCAAAAACACTGCAACTTGCTCAACTTTAAGCAAGCATAACTCCTGAACCATTGATTCTACAGGATCGAAACTTCGGTCTGCATCCGCCCTGGGTACAAATCGACTAGATTACATACCAAATATATCATAATTTATAGGAGAAAGGTAAACATTTTGAGTCCGGTAAAGTAAAGTTTACCCGACTTTAACAATGCGGAACTAGAAAGTCCCGAAGAGTGCCATCTTGAAGTTTTTAATAGCTGCATGCGCAGCTGTGGGCTTCCGAATAATGCAAATTACGCTGGCGAATAGTGGAAATTACGCCTGGTAAACGTAAAAAATGGGATTTTTGAGGGCGATTACGGCCTATACTGATCTTTCATTTAGAAAAATGAGAAGGCAAAGATGAAAAGTGTATGATTGAAAAAATTCAAGAATGTTGTAATGTTGTTTTCAATGTGAGAAAGTCGTTAAGTCTAATTATAATGGTGTGAATAGATTTCCAATCGAAACGTGAAAATGTTAAATCATGAGCTGATTATTTCAGGTTTTTGATCGCGAAGGAGACGATGGGAAATTTGTATCCGTTACTGTAAAAGCGACGGATCAAGGTGAACCTTCTTTGGAAGGAGTTTGCTCTTTCACTGTTGAGATCACTGATGTCAATGACAACCCGCCATTGTTCGACCGTCAGGTGAGTAAACATATAATAATTGAATGTTAATAAATATTGTAGAATACTTCTTTGCTCCTGGATTTCTTTTATGGCACCTTCTAGAGTTGTTCCAAATAATTCAGGAAGAGCCTATGCAAAGTTTGAGTGGTCAGAGATAACGGGAAAATGTGTTCCAAATGGATCAGACATTCAAATAATTAATTCAATGCTGATAAAATCGTTTTTCTCAAGGTTCTTCGAAACTATTTACCATGTCGGAAAATAGTTAAATTGAGGGAAATTTTCAATTTTAAATTGTGTGAAATTGCGAGGTTTAAATGGTGAAAATTCCAAGATTAAATCGAAAGGAAATTTCAAGTTTTTAATTCACTGCAATTTCAAGTTTAAAGTCACAATTAGGGAACTTTCAAGTTTTTAATTGAGGGAAATGTTAAGTCTAAATTTAGAGAAATATCAAGTTTAAATTGAGGGAAATTGCAAGGTTTAAATTGAGGGAAATTTCAAATTTTAGTGGAAAGAAATTTCAAAATTAAATCGAAAGGAAATTTCAAGTTTAAACTTACAATTAGGGAGCTTTCAAGTTTTTAATTGAGGGACATTTCAAGTCTAAATTTAGAGAAATATCAAGTTTAAATGAAGGGAAATTTTAAGTTTAAATTGTGGTAAATTTAAGTTTAAATTGAGGGGAAATTGCAAGGTTTAAATTGAGGGAAATTTCAAGTGTTGAATCGAAGGAAATTTCAAGTTTAAGCTTACAATTAAGGAGCTTTCAAGTTTTTAATTGAGAGAAATTTCAAGTTTAAATTTAGGGAAATATCCAGTTTAAATTGAATGAAATTTCAAGTGTAAATTGAGGGGAATTTCAAGCTTAAATTGTGGGAAATTTCAAGTTTTAAATTCACGAAAATTTCAAAAGTTCATATTGAAAGAAATTTAAAGTTTAAATCGAGGAAAAAATTTCAAGGTTGAATTTAGGGAAGCCACCTTAATATATGTATTTCATCAGTGTCACCGTGTACGTACAGGTTTCATTGAATGAAAACCCTAAATTCGAAAAAAATGCGAAAATTGCAAAGTGTTAACGTTTCGAGTCTCTTCTTTCAAATTGATTGTACAACTAAAATTTTCATCTATTACGAAGTGTTAACATTTCGAATTACTTATTTCCATTGTCACTATACATAAATAAAATTCAAATTGATTATATAACTAAAACTTTCATATGCTTGCAGCGATACATTGAGAACGTGAAACAAGATGCGAGCATTGGTACAAATATTCTAAGAGTGTCGGCATCGGACGAAGATGCCGACAATAACGGGGCCATAACATACTCATTGAGCTCGCCTAACAATGATCAAGGCTTGGAGTACTTTGAGATTCAACCAGAATCTGGTTGGATCGTTTTAAAGAAGCCTTTAGACGTGAGTATTTCTATTATCACTCATCCATTACAGTACAATATATCTTTATCAAACAGTAACAAAAGATTCAAATTACTCTCCGATGGATCGCCGTATGTTCTCGATCATTTTTCGTGATTTTGCAATTTACTGAGCCTTGAAATGAAAATTCGTACTGAAAGTTGCAATATTAATTAATATTAATCAATAGACTGTGGATCTTCATGCAAAATAAAAATTGCCTGCATCGATTAAAAGCAATAGAAACTAAATTGAATGTTATTTCTTTCCTTATTCATTTTAATAGAGGAGAAATCATATATGGACACCTTCGATCTGAGAAATTCTGCAACAATTTTATTCAATTTGAAAAGTTTTCCAACGATTTAATTCAATTTTGAAAATTTTCCAATAATTTAATTCAACTTCGAAATGTTTTCCAACAATGTTAATCAATTTGGTAAATTTTCCAACAATTTTATTAAATTTTAAAACTTTTCCAACAATTTTCAATTTCGTCTACTCAAAATTTTCCTACAAACGCATAAAGATCTGCAGTCTGTTAAACAAAATCATTATTAAAAGATATTAATTAATATTAATCGACAACACAAACTGTTATAAATCGACAGAGCACAATATTAATATTAACCGAGAACACACGTTGTTCCATTAAACGCTATTGTTACGCCCGTACGCACTCACACATATAAAACCAGGAGAATAGAATTCTTCTTGGCAAATATGTATGTGTGCGTCTATATACTCTATACGATAGAATATATATATATTTATTGATATTTATACTATATACTATAATACTATAATACTTTGCTATACATATAAATACAAAAACTTAAGTGTACACCTTCTGCCGATAAATATTGTACGTTTTTACTTTTGACTTACGTTCTTTACCACGACTCCGTTTTTGTTGCTGATCGGATATATACATATATAAATTAATTCTCTTCTACTAATCATATATATATATATACGTTTTTGGTCGGTAATTATTTCGTCTGATTATATATATATATCACTAACATATATTTGCAACGACAATGAGTTACCTTTTTACGGCACATGTATAGTAACTTTTTAATTCCCATTGATATGCACAATGTGTTCACTATGGTAAATACTTAGCTATGCCTGATTTCCTATCAAACGCTTTCATGTACCTGAATCGATCGACCGTTCGGGCTATTTTTGCAACAGAACACTTCTCTCTCTGTCTTTCTCATTCTTTTTCTATCGAGTATACATACTCGCGGCGCGAGTACCTGTTTTTTAACAAAGTTTTCCAATATTTTTCGAATAACAAACACACCTCTCTCTCTCTCCAATGTTTTTTCGTTTGAAATATCCGCGGTCGGTCGCCGACGAACGTCTCTCTCGTTTCCCCTCTTTTCATTACCGATCATTTCTCCGTTATTCTTCTGTTGCTCCTTCGCGCAGTGCGGACAAACGATAATGTGCTTGCAAAAGCGCTAGATGAAAGATCAATCCAACAATTTCCACTATTCGCCAGCGCAATCTCCATTATTCGGAAGCACACAGCTGCGCGTGTAGCTATTAAAAATTTCAAGATGGGACTCTTCGGTACTTTATAGTTCCGCGTTGTTAAAGTCGATGCATTGGACATCAAATTACAAAATTAAGAAAATTTATACGAATTCTTGTGCTATATTTGATTCAAGTTAATTTTTATATAAAATTGATTTGAGATTTAAATAATTGAGGGACATTTGAAGTTTAAATTGAAAAAAACTCCAATTTTAAGTTAATTTGTAGAAACTAAGAGAAATTCTTGTACTAAATTTTACTTATTTATATATAAGAGCTGTTTTAAATAGAAAATTAAACATTTCTTCCGAGCTAGAATAATTTTAAATTGATATATAATACCTCATGCAATACTTGAATGTTTAACAGCTGTTTCAAGTTTAAATTGAAGGAAATATTTTTTCAAGTTTAAATTGAGGGAAATTTCTAGTTTAGTTAAAATAATTAAGTTAATTTTTGTAGAAAATTGATTTAAGATTTAAATTTAAGGAAATTTCAAAAGTGTTGAATTCAGGGAAATTTCAACTTTAAATTGAGGGGAAATTGCAAATTTTTAATTGAGGGAAATTTGAAGTTCTAAATCGAGGGAAACTTCAATTTGACAAATAGGATTTTCGAAGTCGACGGCGGTCTAGATTGATCTTTTATCTAGCGATCTTGACTATTGAGAAAGCTCATCGCAATCCTGGAAACCAGTCTAGCCGTTTAACAATATTTAGAAGTTTCATATGCGATTATAATAAATAAAACCATCGTTGAATATGTATACTAAAAACAAATCTACTTTTTTAATTGTAAAAAGAATGCGTATATCTTGGCGAACACGTTCCATTGTACAGAATTATTATTGCAACACTGCTCTACAATTAATTGATTAATATTATTTGAATTCAGATGGCCAAATTTTGTCGAAAAATCTAAATTTCTTTACTAATGTATATGTATATGTGTAATTATTCGCTATAAATTAAATCCATTAATAAAATCAACAAATAAAAAAAAAATGAACAATACTTCTGCATAAAAATGATTAGAAACATTGTTTGTCAGCAAAATTATTCGCTAAAAATGAAATTTAACAATAAAATTAATAGATTCGACTAGAAATTAACAATTTTGTTATAAAAAATTTATTTTCCATCTTAATACGCATTTTTTTGACAAAAGAAATATATTTCGTATCGTGATACACACGAATATTGAATTTTTCTAGTAAATTCTGCAAATTTTTGACAAAAATCGAAATTTCTTTATAAAATGAATGAAAATTAACAATATTGATGGATAAAAATGATTGTTATACTGTTTGTCCGCACTGAGCTTCGATTCGATTCGTCGACCGTTCGAAATCGTTTGGTTTCTCCTTTTTTTTCCACGGATTCACCAAAAAACTGAAAAGAAACGGTTCGCGAGTGTGTGCACTTTTTCTCATTTTCCACAAACCTAGCCAAAAGAGGAGAACGACGTCTGCGCAAAATGAAAAAGAATCTTTTTGTTCACCTGTTTTTGGACACACGTGTCACAACCGAGAGAAACAACGGGAAGGAACGAACAAAACGAATAACAGAGCAAAAGGAAGGGAAACGGTCGACTTTTACCCCCCTCTCGAAAAAAAAACTAATCAATCTCACCTATTTTTCATATTATTCTCCTTTTAAAACTGAAATACTAATGTGAATGTTTTTCAAAAGGGAAGTGATGTTTTTTGAACTTCCAGGAGCAGGTGGGAACGACATTTTTTGAGCCCCACGTACGGTGTACTTCAACCTCTACGCATTTTGTGGTGCATCAGACATAAACAATTTTTGAAAATGCTTGCATATTTTATATGAATGTGTTTTTGATTCCTTTACAGGAACGGATCTCGCTCTCATTCCTATCCTTCATGCTCTCTCAATCTCTCAATCTCTCTCTCTCTCTATCTTTCTCTCTTTCTCTATCATTCACTTTCTCTCTCTTTCTCTCTCTCTCTTTCTTTCTCTTTCTCTATCTATACTCTGTTTATGTCACGTCCTCCTCTCCCCCCTCTCTCTATTTTTACTTTGAATTTTTCTCTTCTCCATTCAGTATCTTTCGTTCGTTCTCAATTTTCATTCTACTTTGCATCGTGACTAATATTTCGACAGCGGATCTTCATGCGGAATAAACATTTGAGATAAATCAATGCAATTTTCATTATACGGCAGCATGCAGCTGTCGCAGATTTAACAAAGTCCCATTTAAAATTTGAATTTAAAATTGAAGTTTCTCTCGATATAATACTTGAAACAATTTAAAGTTGAAATTTCCCTGAAATCAGAACTTTTGACATTTCCTTCGATTAAAACTTGAAATTAACCACAATTTAAACTTGAAATTTCCCTCCATTTAAACTTGAAATATCCTTCAATTTAAACTTGAAATTTCCTTAATGTAAACTTGAAATTTCCTTCAATTTAAAGTTAATATTTCCCTATATTTAAACTTGAAATTTCCTTCAATCTTAAATTGATTTTCTTTAAAAATTAACTGAAAAATTATTTTAACATTCAAATGTCCTTGAATTTATACTTGCAATTACCCTCAATTTAAACTTGAAATTTGCCACAACTTAAACTTGAAATTCCCTTTTTAAAGTTGAAATTTCCCTGAAATCAGAACTTTTTACATTTCCTTCGATTAAAACTTGAAATTAACCAGAATTTAAACTTTAAATTTTCCTCCATTTACACTTGAAATTTCCTTCAATTTAAACGTAAAATTTCCTTAATGTAAACTTGAAATTTCCTTCAATTTAAAGTTGATATGTCCCTAAATTTAAACTTGAAATGTCCTTCAATCTTAAATTGATTTTCTTTAAAAATTAACTGAAAAATTATTTTAACATTCAAATGACCCTGAATTTATACTTGCAATTACGCGCAATTTGAACTTGAAATTTGCCACAACTTAAACTTGAAATTTCCTCAATGTAAACTTCAAATTCCTTCAATTTAAAATTTGAAGTTTCCCTCAGTTTAAACTTGAAATTTCCCTCAATTGAAAACTTGAAATTTCCCTCAATTGAAAACTTGAAATTCCCCTCAATTTAAACTTGGAGTTTCTCTCAATTTAAACTTGAAGTTTCCCTCAGTTTAAACTTGAAATTTCCCTCAATTTAAACTTGGAACAACAGTTCAACATTTAAGTATTGCATGAGGTATTATATATCAATTTAAAATTATTCTAGCTCGAAAGAAATGTTTAAGTGTCAATTTAAAACAGCTCTTATAAATCAAATTTAGTAGAAGGATTCCTCTTGATTTCTAAAAATTAATGTCAAATTGAACATTTTTTGTTTTTAACTTGAAATTTTCCTCCATTTAAACTTGGAATGTCCCTAAATTTCAACTTGTAATTTCCCGTCGATTTAAATCTTAAATTAATTTTCTATAAAAATTACCTTGAGTCAATTTTTTTATATGAATTCCCCTTAATTTATAAAAATTAATAGAAAATTGCAATTTCTCCGATTTTAATTAGAAATTTCAAGTCTCTTGCATCGACTTTTACAATGCGGAACTATAAAGTCCCGAAAAGACATTCAGCATTAAATTGCACCTTTTCATTTTCGTGATAAACGTTTTCCGCATCAAATCCGCTGTCTACTGTCCGCTCTCCCCGCAAAATATTTTTCTTTGATTTTTGCGGACGTTCAGAAAGGAAATATCTTTTGAGCCGGCAGAGAAAGCTAAAAACAGTTTGCATTTTGTTCCAGTAAAGCTGAACGGTGCCTAAACATTTTGAGCTTTTCCTTTTCGATTTTTCCGAGTCAACAATTTTTCTCTCTTTCCTTTTTTGCATTTTGTAATCTCCTCTGTTCTTTTTCTCGTCCTTCTAAAACACGTTTCCCCACTTTCCTCCTCTTCTATCCATCAAACCACGACGTGACTGACAATAATCCAAAAAAAATAATGAACAAGAATTTTTTGCCGAGGGCGCAATAATAAGAAATCTGTCCGTGGTGTGACATTTTTTCTTCTGTGATTGGGGCGGCATACCAGTGTCGTTTTGGGACAGAAAAAAGCGAAATAAAGAGCGGATCCATAAATAACGCAAAACGATGAGAAAAACCGTACAAATGAAACGAAAAAAAAAGTAAACGTCCATCGGTTTTTGAGTGTCGTTAAAACGAAAGAATCAGACGAAGGGTCGTCATCATTTTTTTTCCTTCTCTCTGTAAAAAAAACTCCGGATAATAAAAACCCGATTCCTTTATTCCAAAATCCGCAAAATCTCAGCAGCTCTCCTCTCTTTCTCTCTCTATCTCTATCTTTCTCTCTCTTTCTCTCTCTCTCTATGTATTCCCTATGGCCACTGAGCTTTCTAATTTAACTCTCTCTTTCTCTTTTCCGCTATTCTCTACTAGTTTCTATCTGTATATCTATGTCTATTCTGTTTCTTTCTTTCTCACGTCGAAAACCCCGACAAAATTCCATAATAATCCCCGACGCCTAAAAAAATCTATACTTTATAAACGCATTCTTCTCGCCTTGCATGAATCAAAATCAATTGCCTGCATTGGTTGATTTGTTCGTATATAAAAAGGAGAACTAATTTCAGATTTTCTTATTGTTTATGTTTGTGTTCATTGCACCATTTACTTTCTTCGGATTTCACGATGACAAAAATGTAAAGGGCTGTTTTCCAGTAAGTAGGAAAAACTCGCTACTCGTTCTTTGCGTTTTCCGACACTTCGCATCGAGAACACGGGTATTATATATATATAACATTATCAATGTAATAATAAATAAATAGAAAACGAATGTTATATACGGGCGCAACAGAGACAAAAAAAGAACAGAAAAAAGGAAAAAGAAAAGAAAATTCAATCAAAACAGATCATACGCGTATGATATACATATATTCCGATTCGACAAATAGGTTATGTAAAATTAACCGTACAACGAATCTATAATATATTCTCGTTAAATTATATTATAAATATTATATTGTAAGAAAAAAAAAGAACAGAAAAGAAAGAAAAAGATAAAGAAACAAATCATACGCGTATAATAAATATTCTCGTTCGTTGTCATTGTAATTAATATCATACAGAGCGCAATTTTTCCGTTCGATTGACTGATTGAAATTCATCAAAATTTATCAACTATGTGTAAAAATAATTCAATTTTACGTTTATTATGGATATTTTCGAATTCGTTTGTTTGTTCTCGCCTCTGTTTGTTGTTGTTGTTCTAATTCGAACTTGTTTTCAATTATTACTTGTCACTCGGAAACGTCACTCTTGTTTTTTTCTTTTTTGTGTACATATTGCTCTCTCTCTCTCTTTCTCTCTCTCTCTTTCTCTCTCTTTCTATCTCTTTCTCTATCTTTCTCTATCTATCTCTATCTCTTTCTGAGAACGATTACTTTTCTTCTTTAAGTTCACAGTCGGTGTACAAACTATTCTTTCGAAAACGAATCACTTTCCCAAAATTCGACCCAACAGCTTGAGCTTCCTTTCAAACGTTAGAAGGATTGGTTTACTAAATAGTTTTCTCGTTTAAATTCTTATTGGTCGCAATTTTTGCGGAGGAGAAAGTGAAGACGACGATTTCAAAATTTTTCGTGCATTCCTGTGATGAAAGTTTCAAAAAATGTGCTTTGCGAATCCAAGTCGGTTCTACGGGTGTACAAAGTTTCATCGAAATCAATTGAGGTTCCTATGAAATGGAATTAATTGGAAGGGTAAACTTTACTTTACCGGACACAAAATTGGTACCTTTCTCCTATAAATTATGATGTATTTGGTATGTAATCCAGTAGATTTGGACCAGGGGCGGCTGCAGATCGAAGTATCGATCCTGTAGGATCAATGGTTCAGGAGTTATGATTGCTTAAAGTTGAGCAATCTGCAGTGTTTTTGACAGATACGGGCGCCGCCATATTGGCTTGTAGTGACGATCGCGACCCGTTTACCGAGCAGAGCGCCGGTCCTTGCCGCCCCTCGGTTAGCGGCGCGCGACCGTCACTACAAACAATATGGCGGCGCCCTTACCTGTCGAAAACACTGCAGATTGCTCTACTATAAGCAATCATAACTCCTGAACTATTCATCCTAGAGGTTCGAAACTTCATTTGCATCCGCGCCGGGTACAAATCTACTGGATTACATACCAAATACATCATAATTCAGAGGAGAATGGCACAAATTTTGAGTCCGGTAAAGTAAAGAGCAGCCAATTGGAAATGGGAGAAATTGTAAGAATCTGCGATTGGATAAGAGTCCACCGATTTCGATGAATCTTTCTATACTGACTTAGACGTACGAAATACGTCTTTTTTTTTATTTTCATTACAGACACGGATAAACAATTTTAAAATCGGGACCTTTACTTTTTCCTCCACGATTGCGACCAATAAGAATTTTTTAAAACACTTATTTATGCATTATCTAACGACTGAAAAAAATTCTAGCTGTTGGATCGAATTTTGATAAAGTGATTCGTTTTTGAAATCTGTACGAATACTTTGTGCACCGACTGTATATGTGTTCTGTCTTGATTTTTACCATGCGCGTTCTCTCGAAAACGGGTTTCTATTCGGTTCTCTTTTTTATGTCTATGCTCTATTGTTGTTTTGTTTCCTTTTTTATCGAGAAAGATAAAAACTTCGTTTGTTTCGTTGATAATTGTAAACTCGCGTCACCGCGATTTTTTGTTAGTTCTCTTGTCCTGGTCTTGAGGCGTATCCGCAGGTGAAGGACCTCTTTTTGACGTCGGGACGACAATTATGCCGATAACGTTGCCGATAACGATTTCCAACTTTAACGCCTTTGGATTACAATATGTTCGGAATATAATTTACTCTAACAAAGACGATAGCTTTTTTAATATTGTACTGTACGATTTGAACTTTTTTGGGAAGCTAGAGCAATTAGTTTGTTACAGGATGAGAAGACAAATTTTTTCAGAAATTGCAATTGATCGGAATTTTGGAAAAAATACAAACAGCTGCATATTACAATTTTTTCTGTGGGACTACATTAAAAATTGAAAATATACGTTTTGTAGATCTGTGTGAATTAAACATATTCTGAAAATTTCGTGAAAATCGGTCGACGTTTCACTGAGCTACAAACGTTTAAAGATGGTAAAAATTGCAGATTTCTGCGGTTTTCGCCCTCTAAACTGCAATAAATCTTATTATCTTATTTGACTATTTGAAAATTCGAATTTGAAAGTAAAAATATTGAATCTGAATTTGAGATTTGAAAATTTGAATTCGAAAGTAAAAATATTGAATCCGAATTTGAAATTTGAAAATTAGAATTCGTAAAAGTAATAAAGTATTTGAATTTCGAACTGGAAAATTTGAATTTGAAAATAAGATTTTTGAATATTAATTTCAAATCTGAAATTTGTAGTAGAAAATTTGAATTTGAAAGTAAAAATATGGAACCTGAATTTGAAATTAAAAAATTTGAATTTGGAAATAGAAATATTAAAACTGAATTTTAAATTTAAAAGTAAAAATAATTAATTTGAATTTCAAACTGGAAAATTTAAATTTGAAAGTAAGAGTTTTGAATATTAATTTGAAATCTGAAATTTGGAGTAGAAAATTTGAATTTGAAAGTAAAAATATGGAATCTGAATTTGAAATTTAAAAATTTGAATTTGAAAATAGAAATATTGAAACTGAATTTGAAATTTAAGAGTAAAAATACTAAAATATTTTAATTTGAATTTCAAACTGGAAAATTTAAATTTGAAAGTAAGATTTTTGAATATTAATTTGAAATCTGATAGAAAATTTGTATTTGAAAGTAAAAATGTGGAATCTGAATTTGAAATTTAAAAATTTGAATTTGCAAGTAAAAACATTGAATTTGAATTTGAAATTTGATAACTTTTATAATATGGTACTATACGATTTGAACTTTTGTGAGAACATAGAGCAATTAGTTTACTGCAGGATGTGACAAGAAATTTTTTCAAAAATTGCAATTAATCGGAATTGTAGAAAAAAAACTAAATGTTGCATTTCATAACTTTTTTCTGTGGGCCTGTGTTGTAACTTGAAAAAATACGTTTCGTAGATCTGTGTCGATTATATGCACTGTAAAAGTTTCATCGAAATCGGTTGATGTGGGAAAAAACGACAAGCATCGAAAGAAGAAAGAATCTTTAGATTGATTGCAGTTGGTATCTGCGATTTTTACCATCTTCAAACGTTTCTAGCTCGTTGCAACGTCGATCGATTTTCACGAAATTTTCAGAATATGTTTAATTGACACAGATCTACAAAACGTATATTTCAATTTTCAATATAGGCCCACATAAAAAAGTTATGAAATGCAACTTCTAGTATTTGTTCTAAAATTCTAGAATTCTTCCCAAGAAAATTCAAATCGTATAGTACCATATTTAAAAAGTTATCGTCCTTTTTAGAGCGTCCGAATATTAAACCGAGTCACTGAATGTCAATAATTTCCTATAACCGAAATCAAATTCTATTTTGGTTTTGTCAGTGCACAGCTATTGGAGAACATAGGTATACAATAGATACAAGTTTTCTTTTTTAGGAAATTACGATCGACAACAAAAGTTCTAATCACTGAAATCGAAAAATAAATCGTAGGGCATGGTGTTAAGGAAAAGAACAGATCTTTTTCGAAATCTTTTCGCTAGATAATTATTAACTTCGACTTCTTACTAATTAAAAGTGAAACGTTATCGGCACACGCAAGATTAACCAACTTTTATTAGGCTTTCCATTCCTCGCTTCGAAAAGCGTGCAACGTAATATTGTTTCTCCCCATTTCGAACGTTTTAAACCTCTGTCGGTATGTATATTAGAGTGGCTCTTATTCTCGACCTTTGAATTTCTTTGATAGCACCTCCAGAGTTGTCCAAAATAATTAATAACAAATCTGTGCAAAGTTTGAGTGCCCCAAACGGAGTAAGCATTGAAATAATTAATTGAATGTTGATAAAATCGTTTTTCTCGAATATCTTCGAAAATATTTTCCGCGTTGGAAAGTATATTGGACGAAATTTGTAGATCCGGCCAAGCTGCGACTTTTAGACCCTATCAGTTTTTCTCGTAGAATAAACGGTTTTCTAAGAAAATTGAGAAAAATGTCGGATCAAATGAATGAAATATTGAAATAATTCATTTAATGCTCATAAAATCGTTTTCTTTTTCGAATATCTTCCAAACTATTTACCGTGCCGAAAAATATATTAAACAAGGTCTGGACAGGCTGTATATTTATGTTCTATTACTTTTCCTCGTAAAACAAACGTTTTTCGAGAAAATTGAGAAAAATATTGGCCACGTATTCTCAATTCTCAACGTTTTCTCAATTTTTTCAAAAACCGTTTGTTCTACGAAAAAAAGTGATACGACATCAAAAACGCAGCCTGTCCGGATCTATAGGTTTTGTCTGACACATTTTTCGACGAAGTGGATAGTTACGAAGATATTCGGGAGAAACGATTTTATGAGCATTAAACTCATTATTTCAATGTATAATCCATTTGGTCCGACGTCTTTCTCAATTTTCTCAAAAACCGTTCGTTCTACGACAAAAAGTCATACTGCATAAAAGTCGCAGTCTGTCCAGATCTACAGGTTTTATTGAACATACTTTTCGACAAAGTAAATAGTTTAGAAAATATTCGAGAGAAACGATTTTATGAGCATTGTGTGAATTATTTCAATATTTCATTTATTTGGTCCGACGTTTTTCTCAATTTTCTCGAAAATCGTTTGTTTTACGAAGAAATGTAAGAAGACATAAAGACGCAGCCTGTCCAGATCTACAAGTTTTGTCTAACATACTTTTCGACGAAGTGAATAGTTTAGAAGATATTCGGGAGAAACTATTTTATGAGCATTCTATTAATTATTTCAATATTTCATTCATTTGGTCCGACGTTTTTCTCAAATTTTTCGAAAACCGTTTGTTCTATGAGCAGAAGTCGTAGGACATAAAAGACGCAGCCTGTCCAGATCTACAGTTTTTATTTAACAAATTTTCCAACGCGGTAAATAGTTCAGAAGATATTCGGGAAAAAACGATTGTATCAGCATTAAATTACTCATTTACGACTGAGACTTTGCACAGATTAGTTTAGAATTATTTGCAACAAATAAGAGCCACCCTAATGAACATTGCCATTCTCCATACGCGTAGATACTCAAAAGATAATCCGTTGGTAAGTATGAAGCTTATAGGACCACGTATCATCATCGAAAAATCAAACACGATCTTTCCATAAAAAAGAATCGATCCAGATATCCAGAGATCCCAACAGCACGACGAGAATCTTTCAGAAATTGACAGATGTGTCGTCGAAGACCAATGTTAAATTGGAAAAAGACCCAGTTAATTGTTAAAAACCAGTAGACAGATATCAACCCCGAGAAAAAAAAGAGGTCTGGAACGTTAAAGCGGATACACACGAGACTGTACGGTCCTTCACTCTCTTCTATGTCTTTCGTTTCGTTGTCGCGATCAAAGAGAAACAAAAAAATAAACCTCCCTCGGAGGTGAATCAGCGAACGCGACGTTGGTAACCGCGCTTGTTCACTGAGTGACATATCTCCTCGATAAAAAAAAACGTCGGTAACGAAAAAGATAAAGCAAAAACAATCGAAAAAAAAGTAACGGAAAGAAACAAAAAGAATCAAAAAGAAACAATGAAATTCATCCGCCAACAACAAAGTCCCGAAAAAGTGTCCTGTGAGTTGACGGCCGAATGTTTTGCCACTAGCGTGACAGCTATCGCCTGCGAGTACGGGCCTCCGACAGAGGGATGCAAGTCTTGTCCGCAGACGTGGACGTTGAGTTAGACGTCGTAGACAGAAACAATAAACCACCTGTGTGGGATCAGAATGTATACGGCCCCATTCACATCAAAGAAAATGTCACAGTGGGTACTGTAGTGACGTCGGTGAAAGCCAGGTTTGTATGCCACGACATGACCGAGACAAGACACGTGACATGCCGTGCCGTGCCATGCAGTGCTACTCCTTCTTTGTCACTTCTCTTTCCCCCACTCTTTCTCCTTCTCTTTCTAATTTTTCTCTTTGCTCCTCCCTTTCTTGTCCTTTTCTTACCCCAGTTTTTCTTCGTAATTCGATTTCCTTGTATCGTCTTTTCTCTCTCCCCCCCCAAACTCCTTCTCTGTCTCTTTTGCATCAGTGCTGGGCAAAATAGTATTCGAAATACTAAATAGTAAATAGCTTTATTTTATTTTTAAAGCATACCTTAGAATCATGCGAATAAATTCTTCTATTTGTAAGATAAAGTTTTTGAAACACCTTTTAAAAGTAGACTTTTATTCGAGATATATTGTGAATAGTGAGACTTATTTTGAAGGACTGTGTAAAAGCAGTAATAGGACAGGTTTTGTTTGACATATTTTTCGACGCGGTAAATAGGTTACTTGAAGGAAATTTTTAGGTTAAATTGAGAAAAATTTCAAGTTTTAAGTATAAGGAAATTTCAAGTTTTGGGTTCAGGGAAATTTCAAGTTTTGAGTTCAGGGAAATTTCAAGTTTAAATTGAGGAAAATTTCAAGTTTCGAGTTCAGGGAAATTTCAAGTTTAAATTGAGGAAAATTTCAAGTTTTAAATCTAAGGAAATTTCAAGTTTTGGGTTCAGGGAAATTTCAAGTTTAAATTGAGGAAAATTTCAAGTTTCGAGTTCAGGGAAATTTCAAGTTTAAATTGAGGAAAATTTCAAGTTTTAAATCTAAGGAAATTTCAAGTTTCGAGTTCATGGAAATTTCAAGTTTAAATTGAGGAAAATTTCAAGTTTAAATTGAGAAAAATTTCAAGTTTTAAATTTAAGGAAATTTCAAGTTTTGAGTTCAGGAAAATTTCAAGTTTAATTTGAGGAAAATTTCAAGTTTTAGATCTAAGGAAATTTCAAGTTTAAATTGAGGAAAATTCCAAGTTTTTAGTTCAGGGAAATTTCAAGTTTTAAATCGGAGGAGATTTCAAGAATTTTGAGTTCAGGGAAATTTCAAGCTTGAATTGAATAAATATTAATCAATAAATTATAAATTCATCATTTATTTCAAGTTTCCAGTCTCTCTTTCATATAATTTTTTCTTTCTGCTCTTTTCTTTGTTCCTTCTCGTCCTTTCCTTATCCAGTTTTTCTTCATAATTGGGTTTCTTTGTATCGTTAATGATCCTTATTGCTTATATACGTCATTTGTTCGTACATTTTGTTTGTTTCTACGCATACATGATGTATTTTCCATGGGAGCTAAAGCATGCATGGTTATGCGCGGCGCGGTAGATCGCTGATTGGTCGGACACTCCTACCTACTACTACCTACTACTACAACTACTACCATCATTTACTATGCTATTTACCACTACTGTTCTATCCCTTACTTATGTTATATAATTGTTACCACTCGTCGGAGTCGATTTTCCAGCGAACGTTTGAGAGTATCCGATACACACGGGTTTGTATCTCCGAGATGAAAAAAGATAGCAGACTTTGAAATTAATGTAATTTCTGTTTATTAAACGTTAGAAATTCTATTTTTCTTGTACAGATATTTTCGGTGTGCCTGTCTTAACATTTACGAATGAAATGAAACAAAGCTTCGTTAACTTATCTGGTTTGATTTAAAGACGTAGAATTATTATCGAAATAAAGAGGGACAAAATGATAGCACACAGAATTAATCGATAAAAGTTAATGACTCAATATTTTGTAGGACCTTCTGTACATCTAATCACTTCGATCATTCGGTTTGATTAAGATTCATACGATTTTTTAATACTGTTTTTGGATGATATTCTCCCATTCGTCCGAAATGAACTGTTTTAATCGTTAATGTTTTGAAATTGTCTGCCATTTTGGTGCGCAGGTCTGACAAGATGTCCCCAACAATTTTCAATAATGTCGAGGTCGGAGATCTTGCTGGCCACTCGAAAACACGAATAGTTTTTGAAGAAAAATATTTCTTTACCGCTTTCGCCGCGTCAACTGCGGCATTATCTTACATCGTATGTGTTCAGTTGTTCATTTATTTTTCGCTTCAATATACTTATAAATTGCTGTTCTTCACTGAAATCATGATAGTAATAACCTAGGCTGTCTGGACCATCCAAATGAAATCTTTTTTCGTCAGTAAATATCACTCTTCGCCACTTTGTTCTGATATTTATATGGTTTCCGGCAAATTGTATGCGGAACGCTTCACCCTCCTTCTTTGACCAAGGTTTCTTCGCATTTTTGTAAACCACGACGTACATACTTTCCGTTAGCGTTTACGCCAACACTTTCAGCGATTTGTCTCGCAGTTGTCTTCGAATTTGATGCTGCTCTCAATATTGCACGTTCCTCACGGGCAGTTAACCTTTGTGGGCGCCCAGAACTCTTTTATTTCCCGCAATTCTCAGGATTTCTTAACAAGTTTATAATAACTTTTCCGCTTCTATTTGCAACTTATGATGTTCGCGTAATTCAATATTGTCCTTCCTTCAGCTTCAATATCGTATGCATTTCACAATCACTTAGTTTCTTTCCAGGACCCATACTTTAGTGTGTTCTTTGGGTGAACTTTACTTTACTGGACTCAAAATTAGAACCTTTCTCCTGCAAATTATGATGTATTTGGTATGTAATCCGGTAGATTTGTACCCGGCGCGGATGCAGATCGAAGTTTCGATCCTCTAGAATGAATAGTTGAGAAGCTATGGTCGCTTAAAGTTGAGAATTTTTGACAGGTAAGGACGCCACCATATTTGTTTGTAGTGACGACCGCGAGCCGCTTACCTTGCCGCACCCTCCCCCTCGACCTAATCCTAACGAACTCGGTGAGCGGTGTGCGACCGTCACTACAAACCAATATGGCGGCGCCATTACCTGTCGAGAAACTGTAAATATGCTCAACTTTAAGCGACCATAGCTTCTCAATTATTGATCCTAGAGGATCGAAACTTCGATCTGCATCCGCGCCGGGTACAAATCTACTGGATTACATACCAAATACAAATTTTGAGTCCGGTAAAGTAAAGAGCAGCCTGTTATTTTCTTAAATGAGCACGAAACAAGCTAGCTCCCACTTTATCAATTACGTTTTCCAATGAACGTTTGCAGTCTTCAGTAACTTGTAAACAACTGAGAAGCGTAAATCTGCGTAAATTGTGCTATCATTTTCATTCCCAGAATTCAGTTAGAGCAAATATTATCGACGATACTCGGTAAATTCTGTAAACAGGCACGTCAGAAGATGTCGACATATGAAAATACTCATGCTCTTCAGTTTATTCTACCAAACAAGAGACAAAATATGTGCTATCTTTTTCTCCCGGTGTATTATTTATTCAGGAGCCCGATAGAAAAGAGAGGATTGTCTCAAAGTGTCCTGAAGCGAATCGGCTCCGACGATTCTAGCGGAAAACATCTTCAGATACGTACGAGATTTCGGAAAGCCCAGAGAGACGCCGGATTATCCTTAGCGCGATGATCCGTATAGGTTAGGCGAGGATGATAGCTCGAGCTGGTGTTATTTGGGTTGTTATTTTCTCTTTCACGAGCAATATAAGCAGGTGCAGAAGCGGCGAGCGATCCCTAGTCGTGCTTTGCTTATCCTCTAAGACTCTTAGAGCCGTGAATCATGCAAATCAGCCTAACAGAGACCGAGAGAAAGCAGCAGCTAAGGCAGACAGAGGCTCCGGTTTCACAATTTCATAAATCAATTGACACAAAACTGTCTCTAATAAAAAAAGCTACAACACACCAGGGTGCAAAGCAATGGCTGGCAGATTTGTAAAACGGGCGAGAAGAACGGAAACAACGGAAGTTTTACAACGAAGAAAAACAAAACAGAATGAGAGAGAGAGAGAGAAGAACAGTGCTTCTCCGAAGAATGAAAACAAACAAAAAAAAAACAACTGCCATAAGTCGTAACGACTGACACTAACGCCATTGTTTTCTGTTCCTGTTTGTTTGTACACGCGGTGTAGCGCGAGATGTACAAGCTGGAAGCAACGGCCCAAGACAAGGGTTACCCGCCCTTGACGCGAACGGTGGAGGTTCAGATTGACGTTGTGGACCGTGCGAATAATCCGCCCGTATGGGACCACATAGTCTATGGCCCAACCTTCTGTAAAGAGAACGTGTCCATTGGGGCTAAAGTTGTGTCTGTTAAAGCCAGGTCTGTCACACTGTGTTAACGCTCCGTGCGGCTCTGCACGAACCCGCCCTGCACGCAATCTCGTGGCAGTATTGTTCTTGTGCACGTTAATTGATATTGTGTACCGGTTTCTCAGACACGTTCACACATATACACATGTACACGCACACGTTCAAGCGTTTATTATACGTACAGAGTTATATACATTGATACACGGTGGACGTTGGGGAGGTGAACGTGTTGATCGTGGTGATAGTAATGGGCTTTACGGGGGTAGACTCGTTTCCAGGATTGCAATGGAATTTTTAGTAATAAAAGCGCTAGCTAAAAGATCAATCTAGGCCGCCATAGACTCCGGAAGTCTCATTTTTACGTTTACTTGTGACAGCTTTATCGAAACAGATACAGTAAAGTCACACTCTAATGAAGTACCATTTTAAATTTACATTTAAAATTGAAGCCTCCCTCGATTTAAAACTTCAAATTTCCCCTCAATTTACACTTGAAATTCCCTTCAATTTAAAATTTAAATCAATTTTCTATAAAAATTATTTTAACCTTGAAATGTCCTTCAATTTAAACTTGAAATTACCCTCTAATTTAAACTTAAAATTCTTTCAATTTAAACTTGAAATTTCCTAGAATTCAAACTTGAAATTACCCTCAATTTAAACTTGAAATTACCCTCGATTTAAACTTGAAATTTCCTACAATTTAAACTTGAAATTATCCTCTAATTTAAACTTAAAATTCCTTCAATTTAAACTTGAAATTTCCTACAATTTAAACTTGAAATTATCCTCTAATTTAAACTTAAAATTCCTTCAATTTAAACTTGATATTCTTTCAATTTTTTGTACTTGAAATTACCCTCAATTTAAACTTGAAATTTCCCTCAATTTAAACGTGAAATTTCCATATATTAAACTTGAAATTTCCTACAATTTAAACTTGAAATTTCCTACAATTTAAACTTGAAATTTCCTACAATTTAAACTTGAAATTATCCTCTAATTTAAACTTAAAATTCCTTCAATTTAAACTTGATATTCTTTCAATTTTTTGTACTTGAAATTACCCTCAATTTAAACTTGAAATTTCCCTCAATTTAAACGTGAAATTTCCATATATTAAACTTGAAATTTCCTACAATTTAAACTTGAAATGTCCTACAATTTAAACTTGAAATGTCCTACAATTTAAACTTGAACTTTCCTCTAATTTAAACTTAAAATTCCTTCAATTTAAACGTGAAATTTTCTTAATTTTAACTTAAAATTCCTTCAATTTATACTTAAAATTGTCTTCAATTGAAGCTTGATATTTCCTTTAACATAAATCTTAAATTAATTTTCTATAAAAAGTAGCTGGAATCAAATTTTTTATGAGAGAATTCGTCTTAATTTTCAAAAATTAATTCACTATTGAAACTTCCGCGATTTAAATTTGAAATTTGAAGTCCAATGCATCGATTTTAACAATGCGGAACTAGAAAGTCGCGAAGAGTTCCATCTTGAAATTTGTAATATACCTTAATACGTAATATAGTTATACATGCAGCTGCGCGCTTCCGGCTAATGGAAATTACGCTTTCGAATAGTAGATAATTATGCCTGGTAAACGTAAAAGTAGGACTTTTCAGGCGGTCGCGGCCTAAATTGATCTTTTATCCAGCGTTTTTGACTTTCGAAAAAACTGCTTAAACTACCCTCTTAAACTAGAGATTTTCTTCTCGAATCGAACAGTTCGTCGTATTTTATTATTCGTGCTCGAAATTATATCTGGATTGTTATAGGATGCGATTGTATTAACCCTTATGTAGTCAACGAAAATGTATTGATTATTTGAAAAGTTTTGTACTTAACATATTTGCACTAACTAATATGATTTTGCAAGCTGGATAAACATACGCCCATTACTACACCGTGACAATACAACGAACACACTCGCACAGATGGACACGCATACACGTCGGGTGGTGAGCACGAGTATTCATTTGAAGGGACGAAGAATGAAAGAAGAAAATATGGGGGAGTACGACGAGCGAATCAATTGTGAGAGCTCGTTCATTTTCACACAGGATGCGTCAATTGCGCGCCGAACCGATGCGTTTTTCGCTCATTTGAATGCCGAAAAAACGCGCTATGTTGTAGTCTTTAGTGACCTATGAGCGAATCTTAAAGGATTTTAAGATATTTTAAAAATTTTTGATTTTACAGACGTGTGAAAAAACGTGTCATCCCTTTTTTCATTGAATCATAAGCCTAGAACTATCAAACCGATGAAAATGAGGTTTTGAGAGCTTGCAGTGAAAACTATCTACTAACAATGTTGTTATTTGAAAAAAATATTTTTTTCACCATTTATTTTGCAATTCTTTTAAACGCGAGAAGCACCAATTGATTATTGTTATACATACCAGTACTGTTATCCTACCTTATAAAATACTACTGTAAAGTATACTTATTAATTTTTCAGAGTCTTTTGTTTTGATTTTGCTATTACACATCTTTCCAATTTTACAATCCTAGAATTTCAATATTTTCCAATTTCACAATTTCGCAATTTTATAACTTTACTTCTAAACTTTAGAATTTTCATGTTCTTCGATATTTTACTATTTTATAATTTCACAAGTTTACAATTTTACAACTTTACAATTTTACAACTGTAGAATTTTAGCATTTTACAACTGTACAACTTTAGAAATTTCCAATTTTTCATTTTTACGACTTTACAATTTTCCAACTTTTAATCTCACAATTTCATAACTTTGCAATTTTTCATTTTACAATTTTCAAATTTGGCAATTTTACAATTTTAAAACTGTACAACTTTAAAATTTTATTTTCTCATTTTCACAACTTTACAATTTTTCAATTTTTCCAATTTTTAATTTCACACTTTTAGAATTTTACTCTTTACAACTTTGTAAAATTATCAGACCCAGAGAAATTTGTAACTATACTTTACGTTAGTATTTCATAATAGTCTAGAACAGTGGTTCTTAAACTGTGGTCTGCGAAACAATTTTGAATTTTGACATTAACAGATATTTTTGCTAAAAAAGATCATTCAAATTATTTCCATGTTGAAAATGTTTCATGTTTTCACAATTTTCATGTTTCAAATTAAGTCTCAAGAACTACGTAAATGCCTAGGGTTGGAATGGAGTCCGCAAAAAAATGTTGTTCAAGAGGGGGGCCCCGGACTACATAAGTTTAAGAACCACTGGTCTAGAACTACCAAATCGATGGAAATGAGTTTTTGAATAAATGTCAATCATTTATTCAAAAAATGAAGAATAAATGTCAGTTATTAATTGTGAATGTGATTACTTGACGAATTATAGTTACACAGTAATTCGATTATATTATGGTCGACCATTTCGTAATTCGAAATTCAGTCGCAAATTGAGGAATTCTTATAATAAATTTACTTTAAGTTAATTTTCATAGTAAATTAATTTATGATTTAGATTGAAGGGAATTTCAAGATTAAATTGAAGGAAATTTCAAGTTTCAATCGAGGAATAATTCAAGTTTAAATTGGGGATAATTCAAGTTATATCGAGGGAAATTTCAAGTTTAAATTTGGAGAAATTTCAAGCCTAAATTTAGGGAAATTTCAAGTTTTTAATTCAGGCAAATTTGAAGTTCAAATTAAAGGAAATTTCAAGTTTAAATTGAGCGAAATTTTCGAGTTTAAATGTTGGGAAATTCCAAGTTTAAATGTAGGGAAATTTCAACTTTAAATTTAGGGAAATTTCAATTTTAAATTGAAGGGAACTTCACGTATTTTTTTTACACGTCTGTAAAATCAACAATTTTTAATATATCAAAAAATCCTTTAAGGTACGTTCATAGCTTACTAAAGACCACGACATATTTCAATTTCAACAAAACCCTAAATTTTACTCCAAAAAGTGTCCGTTTTCGCGGGGAACGACCCATTCCTGATTAGAAAAATCTGCGCTACACGATAAAGCAAAAGTTTTATGCGATTATCTTATCGGAAATCGAATGGCGGTTGAATGTAATCGGTCGCGCGCGCAAAACGCAGAAAAATATGCGGACAATACAGAACCACATTTTCATTTTAGCGATCACGTGGATGACTGCGGAAGTCGCATTTAGCCGCGGAATTCATACCGTTAGTGTGTGTGTGCCGTAAACAATTTTTTGGGCATGTTTTACAAATAGATGCTTCCCTTAAACACGGTACTCGAACCGATTATTATACATAATACGTTAATCCCTGACTTTGTCGAATTTTTGAGCGCGACACCCCATATTTTCCGTTTCTTCTCCATGAATTTTTCTTCTGTTTTGTACGTTTCTTGCACCGGATTGGCTTTTTTCAAAATTCTTTATCTCTCATTGTTTCCGTCCTCGTTTTGGTGTGGTCCATGGTCACCGCAAAAGGCAGTGACGACGCTGTGACACGCGAATCAAAGCTGTTCCGTGAAAATCTTTTCGTTTTTCGCGTGATACCTGGTTGGACTGCGGATCTTTATGCTAAATAAAAATTGTTCATCGACTGCAAGAAATAGAAACGAAATCCAATGTTATTTCTTCCCATAATAATTTCAATACATGAGAAATCATATATTGACATCTTCAATATTAAAATTTGTCCAACAATTTTAAACATTTTGCAACAATCTTGAAAATTTTCCATCAATCTTAAACATTTTCCAACAATTTTAAAACTTTCCCAACAATCTTAAAAAGTTCCCAACTATTTGAAACATTTTCCAGCAACCTTAATAATTTTCCAACAATTTTGAACATTTTCCAACAACATTAAAAATTTTCCAAAAATTTTAAACATTTTATTACAATCTTAAAAATTGTTCAACAATTTTAAACATTTTATAAGAATCTCGAAAACTTTCCAACAATTTTAAACATTTTTTAACAATCTTAAAAATTTCCAAAAATTCTAAACATTTTTCAGCAACCTTAAAAATTTTCCAACAATTTCAACACTTCTCCATCAATCTTACAAATTTTCCAACAATTTTAAAACTTTCCCAACAATCTTAAAAAGTTCCCAACTATTTGAAACATTTTTCAGCAACCTTAAATATTTTCCAACAATTTTGAACATTTCCCAACAACATTAAAAATTTTCCAACGATTTTAAACATTTTATGAGAATCTCGAAAACTTTCCAACAATTTTAAACATTTTTTAACAATCTTAAAAATTTCCAAAAATTCTAAACATTTTTCAGCAACCTTAAAAATTTTCCAACAATTTCAACACTTCTCCATCATTCTTACAAATTTTCCCACAATTTTAAAACTTTCCCAACAATCTTAAAAAGTTCCCAACTATTTGAAACATTTTTCAGCAACCTTAAATATTTTCCAACAATTTTGAACATTTCCCAACAACATTAAAAATTTTCCAACGATTTTAAACATTTTATAAGAATCTCGAAAACTTTCCAACAATTTTAAACATTTTTTAACATTCTTAAAAATTTACATAAATTCTAAACATTTTTCAACAACCTTAAAAATTTTCCAACAATTTCAACACTTTTCCATCAATCTTAAAAATTTGTCAACACTCTTAAAAATTTTCCAACAATCTTAAAAAGTTCCCAACTATTTGAAACATTTTTCAGCAACCTTAAATATTTTCCAACAATTTTGAACATTTCCCAACAACATTAAAAATTTTCCAACGATTTTAAACATTTTATGAGAATCTCGAAAACTTTCCAACAATTTTAAACATTTTTCAACATTCTTAAAAATTTCCAAAAATTCTAAACATTTTTCAACAACCTTAAAAATTTTCCAACAATTTCAACACTTTTCCATCAATCTTATAAATTTTCTCACAATTATCAAAATTTTCCTACAATTTTGAATTTCATCTACTCAATTCTCCTATAAATGCATAAAGATTCGCAGTCTAGTCATGAGATACAATCCTATCTTTAATAGGTACAGCTTTTGCAGATCCAAAACAAATTCAAACCTTATTCAATTCTGTTGAATTCTATATTGTAGAATCCTTTGAACATTTTAATTGGAATTAGTTCGCCGGGCATTCGTATCGACTAACGATTTGTCTCGAGCTATGCAATATTTTGGAAACTGAATTTCTTTGAAACTCAGCATTTTTTGAGTGTTATATCAGATACAGTTTATAAACACGGTTTACCTTTGAAAATGCTTTGCGTCGCGTTGTCAAGCTTTGTCCGCCACATTTTCCGTTCTCCGAACATTTTTCGTTTCAAATTCGTTGCGAGATTTTTGCATCGAGTATAGATCTCATGGATATATATAATATACATATACATATACATACATATTTATATATGTATTATTTAAGTGTTATATATTTATATATACGTATACACAGATATATATGTATATGTATATTGCATATACGAAATAGATCATGGTTATATAACTATACATATACATATATATTTATATTATATATTGGGACGGAGCGAAAGTTCATGGTGTTTTTAAATAAACGTTCAATGATAAAATTAAGTACTTATACTTATTCATACGTTTATTCAGTGACATGATAAGATACCTGAAAAATATGTAGCAAAAAGTAATAGAAAACAGAATGGAACCGTGTTATTGGAAAATCTATGAGTAAGTATTTTAATCTTATCTTTGAATTTTTAAATTTAAAAACGCTTCGAAAACTTTTGTTCTAACTCAATACATATGTATTTATATATATATATATACAGATATATGTATATGTGTATATGTATGTGTGTAAATGAAATACATCATACATACGTATATTGTACATTACGTGAATGCCGTATTAATTTTTGGGCATGTTTTGTCAGTTGCTTATATCTGCGGTAGATTACCGTATACTGTTTACTGAGAGCAATCATTTTCGTTTTTATCGTTTGATTTTTCATTTTTCTCCCGATTGTAATCGAACATTTTTTCCGTTCGACCACGAAATATTTTTATTTTTCTATTTCGCCTTACATTCGGGAGAGTAGTATCATATATAATTACTCGTAGTGGTTTTTTGCCGGTCGGACATTTTTTGCGCTAATCAGCGGCAAGCTCTGTATAACATTAGGGTGGTTCTTATTTTGCATTTTTGAATTTCTTTTGTGGCACACCCCAGAGTAGTTCCAAATAATTCAAGAAAAATCTGTGCAAAGTTTAAGTGCTACTTCCGAAAAGAAAAGAAAAAGAATGAAAGGGAAGTTTGAATAGAGGAAAACATCAATTATAAATTATTATTTGAAAATTAAGAGGAATCCTTATCAAAAATTTTATTCAAGTTCACTTTTGTAGAAAATCAATTTACGATTTAAGTTGAGGGAAATTTCAAGTTTAAATTGATTAAAATTACAAGTTCAAATCGAGGGAAATTTCAATTATAAATTAATTTTTGAAAATTAAGAGGAAATCTTATAAAAAGTTTGATTCGACTTAATTTTTACAGGAAATTAATTCAAGATTAAATTGAGGAAAATTTTAAGTTTTAATCGAGTGAAATGTCAAGTAGTGAATTTAGACAATCATCAAGTTTCAATTGAAGGCAATTTAACGTTCATTAATGAATGATAAAACAAAATGAAACCACATTTGAATTTCCAAATTTCAGAAAAAATGTTTGGATTTTGGTCCGGTGTTTCTCTCAATTTTTTCGAAAACCGTTTGTTCTACGAAGAAACGTAATAGGACATAAAAGACGCAGCCTATCCAGATCTGAAAGTTTTGTTTAACATACTTTTCGACACGGTGAATAGTTCCGAAGATATTCGGGAGAAACTATTTTATGAGCATTAAACTCATTATTTCAATGTATAATCCATTTGGTACGACGTTTTTTTCAATTTTTTCGAAAACCGTTCGTTCTACGATAAAAAGTCATACAACATAATAGTCGTAGTCTGTCCAGATCTGCAGGTTTTATTATAACATACTTTTCGACGAAGTGAATAGTTTAGAAGATATTCGGGAGAAACGATTTTATGAGCATTAAACTCATTATTTCAATATTTCATTCATTTGGTCCGACGTTTTTCTCAATTTGCTCGGGTAACATTTGTTCTACGATAAAAAGTGATACGACTCAAAAGACGCAGAATGTGCAGATCTACAGGTTTTGTTTGACACACTTTTCGACGAAATGAATAGTTATAAAGATATTCGGGAAAAACGATTTTGTGAGCATTAAACTCATTATTTCAATGTATAATCCATTTGGTACGACGTTTTTTTCAATTTTTTCGAAAACCGTTCGTTCTACGATAAAAAGTCATACAACATAATAGTCGTAGTCTGTCCAGATCTACAGGTTTTATTTAACATACTTTTCGACGAAGTGAATAGTTTAGAAGATATTCGGGAGAAACGATTTTATGAGCATTAAACTCATTATTTCAATATTTCATTCATTTGGTCCGACGTTTTTCTCAATTTGCTCGGATAACATTTGTTCTACGATAAAAAGTGATACGACTCAAAAGACGCAGAATGTGCAGATCTACAGGTTTTGTTTGACACACTTTTTGACGAAGTGAATAGTTATAAAAATATTCGGGAAAACGATTTTATGAACATTAAACTCATTATTTCAATGTATAATCCATTTAGTCCGCCGTTTTTTTCAATTTTTTCGAAAACCGTTCGTTCTACGACAAAAAGTCATACTGCATAAAAGTCTGTCTAGATCTACAGGTTTTATTTAACATACTTTTCGACGGTGTAAATAGTTTAGATGATATTTAAGCATTAAATTAATTATTTTAATGTTTAATCAATTTGGGACATGTTTTCCCGTTACTCGATCGTGCTCAAACTTCGCACAGATTTCTTTCAATTATTTGGCGCAACTGAAAAATTGTTGACAAGAGTAAATAAGAGCCACCCTAGTATAAAATAGTCATTCAACAGTTAGCTAGAACGTCTTGGGAAGGTTGATTAGCAGACCAAAAGTCTCAGAGGTTAAGTAAAAAGTGAATGCTCCATTAGTGTTATATACTATAAATGTTTTGTCGCGTTGCTATAGAAAACTGACTTCGACGGTAACTGTTGTCACACGATTAGTAAATCGAAGATCAGGTAACAAAAGAGTAAGTTGAAATCATGAAAACGGTGTTTTTTCCAAGAGATACATTATGGCAGAGCCGGAGAACTTGCTCCTCACTCTTTCAGAGCACCAGTCCTAACTGTTAAATTTCCGGAGGTGAGGAACTTGCTCCCCACCGTGACTGCACGACCCCCACTATCGATTTTATTTTCAGAGGCGGGAAATATCATTGGCTACCAATCGAACGTAGTGGGGGGAAAGTATTTCTTTCGTACGGACCATGAGCTGCCAGTTCTTCGGCTCTGCGCCATGCAATAAACCAGCGCTCGGATTTGTTTACTCGCGACGGACGAGTTTCGAAGGCTACGCCCCCTCGACCCGGCCGCGCGTCTCGCTCCTCGTGGCGGCCGTAGTTATCCTTTTTTTTTTAAAAGACGTGCGGAAAAAATACGGAAAATCCGGGGGACACTGATGGGCGGTGTCATACTGCCGAATAATGCAAATTACGCCTCGAAAACGCAAAAGTAGGCCACCTTGGGGATCATGCGCGTTAGGTTGATCTTTTATCTAACGATTGTGACTACGTAAGGGCTCCAAATGTGCATTGGCGAGACGTGATTCGACAGAAGCCGGTCCCTTGCAATCCTCGTGTACGTATACAGTGTCAAGCGGTGGGTGAGTGTGCCACCACACTCTCGCTCGAGCCGGACCTACAATTTGAGTCACCAGAGTAACGTAGAGCGCGAGAAACGGTTTTCGTTCGTCGCTGCGCATCTTCGCCCTGATTGGTAGTTCTTCCATTCCACACGCTCCCTTCCCAATGCACAGCGCATGCGCGCAGCGGCATTCTGTACACCGTGTATATCAGGCATGGGCAAAAATAGCACGCGTGCTAGGGAATTCAAGGAATACACGTGGAATACCCCCACTTCTCCCGGCCGCGCGTCTCGCTCCCCGTGGCGGCCCTAGTGCTCGATGCAACTACGGCTGCCAAGGGGATTGAGACGCGCGGCCGGGAAAAATGGGGGTATTCCTTGAGAATCACTAGCACGCGTGCTATTTCTGCCCATGCCTGGCGTATATGATACTCGCAGTCGAGACAGTGGGGAGTGCGTAGTGGAGTGGGGGTTCACGGGGTTCCTGCGTCTTCTCGCGATCACTCGAGCTGCCCGAAAATCTACGTTACTCTGGTGACTGAAAGTGTACACCCTTAAGAGCAGTGAAGGCTCAATTATCAGTATTCCTCTTGACCGTCTTGCTTCTCGGGCTCTGTCCACCCCTGTTCTTGGCTTGTGGCCATAGTTCTCCTAGGCGCCACGATTAGCGAGTATGGAACGCGCTTTTTTTAGTTTAAGGGCCCCGAAGGGGGGGGGGTAGTGTGGGACTCGGGGAAACAGATCTTCGGTTTCCCCAATAACCCATTACCCACTAAAATGCCACACGTCCACGACTTACGCCCTTTCCTTCCTCAACTTCTGGCTCGCTGGAGGGCCAGACGGGGCCCCGATTTTCGCATTTCTCCCGTCTGGTTTATTATGCGAGCTTAGCTCCACTCTTGTTCTCGTCTTGTCCAATGAGAATGGAACGCGCCTGAGGTGCTATGAACTAGGACCGCCACGGGGAGCGAGACGCGTGGCCGGGCCGAGGGCAGGGTTGCCATCTGCGAGTCCCGCCAGGCCCCTTACCCTTCTGCATCTCGCCCAGCTGTGCTGCGGAGCCCGCCTTTGCTTCCCCCACTCTTCCGCCAGCGGGAGCTGCTAGGGAAAATAACGGGTGTTCTTTTGTTCCACGCGACGCCACGTACGGCTTGGCTTGGGTCACGCAAGCGGTGTTTTTGGAACACTCGTTAGCTTGCTCACGTGGTACGCGTTAGTGGAAAGAGTGGGGGAAGCAAAGGCGGGCTCCGCAGCACTGCTGGGCGAGGGGCGGAAGGGTAAGGGGCCTGGCGGGACAAGCAGATGGCAACCTTGGTCGAGGGGGCGCAGCCTTCGAAACTCGGCCGTCGCAAGTAAATCCGAGTGCTGCGATAAACGAAAACAACGACGGAGATGTTCTGTCTTGTTTGATTTGTCAAGTCAGAGGATGTTTATTAAGATGAATTAAGGATGATCGCGCTCATACACGGCTACCAAACACCACGCACCATGGTTCAGGGACAGTTGAAGCACAGATTGCGGGTTGCAGCAGGTTCACGTTGCTCGTTTGTGTCGTAATTAATCCGATTTGGTTCCGTTATGGGAATTATTCGATATAGCGTTTTCTCGCTTTCTTAGTGTGCAGTCATGGGTAAATATTATACTAAATCACGTGTACGTTGCACAAATTGTGTGTGGGGATACGAGGTGAAATGTCACGCTCACTAACCGATACTAATCCGATGTACACCGAACGTTTCGTCCTTCTTCTACTCTGTATTTCCTTTTCGGTCGAGTGCCATCTGTTGGGACGTTATTTACCGAATCTCTTTATTGCAATATACTCTTCAAAGGATTTAGCGTACAAACAGTGCGGAACAGTTTCTCGTTTGAAACCTATTGATCAATATTTACACAGCAGCTCGAGAGGTCGATTCGCGACCGGACATGTTTAGGAAAAAATCGTCGGAATTTGTCCTTCCGTATTAATATTATCAGTGGACTGCAGATGTTTATGCAATTCTGAATTTTCCCAGGCAATTTTCAAGAAACCAGGCATAAATAAAATCTTGTATACGTCTGGGATAAATGAAAATCGTATTCAATATTGTGGAACTTTGTACTCTAGCATTCTTTGAACATTTTTAGAAACCATAAAAGTGCATAAAGATCCGCAGTCTAATTCTAACAATAACAATTACATCTTTGCTATATCGGCGGTAAATCCAGAATTCCTGATCTCTCTCCAATGTGTACAATTGGAATCATTGAAACGCGAAAGATTGCCAATCTTTTTTTTTGTCACGGGATTGTTTGTATATTTCAGTCATTGTGCAAACATAGTGACGCGAAACATCGACTCGTTACTACATATGTCCATACATACTGCACATATTGTATGTGTACAGTGGAAAAGTTGACGAGAGACATTTTTCCTAAAATCCAATATTAAACAAGAATCAAGGATGCAAACGTAAAATTTTTCTGTTGCCAGTTCAATCTCCGTATTTCGCTCTAACTTTGTTTTCTCTCCAAACAACTATTCTGCTTCAAAAGATTCTCTAGCAAACCTTGAAATTACTCTTCAGTTTAGTTCCCCGATATTTACCTCCGACGAAAAATATTTGTTTGAATTATTTGATTAGAAAATATCGTTTACCGACTAAAGATTTTGTAAATATTCGAGAATCTTTTTGAACACGACGTATCTCATTGATAGATTGGAATTCTAAACTGGAATTTCGAATTTCTTTTGTGGCATCCCCCAGAGTTGTTCTAAATAATTAAAAAACAAATCTGTGTAGAGATTCAGCGCCAACAATTAACGGGAAAACGAACCCCAATTTACCGCGTCGAAAAATATGGTACACAAAACCTTCTCCCCAATTTAAACACGATATTTCCATGAATTCAAAAACTTGAAGATTCTCCCAATTTAAACTAGAAATTTCTGCTTAATTTAAAGTTGCAACTTCCCTCAATTAAAAACTTGACATTTATCTTAATTTAAATCTTTAAATTTCCCTCAATTTAAACTTGAAATTACCCTTAATTAAAAATTTGAAATTTCCCCTCAATTTAAACTTGTCATTTCCCTTAATTCAAAACGTGAAACTACCCTCAATTTAATCTTGAAATTTCCCTCAATTTAAACTTGAAATTTTCGTGAATTTAAATCTTGAAATTTCCCTCAATTTAAACTTGAAATTTTCGTGAATATAAAACTTGAAATTCCCATAATTTTAAACTTGAAATTCCCCCTCAATTTAAACTTGAAATATCCCTCAATTTAAACTTGAAATATCCCTCAATTTAAACTTGAAATTTCCCTTAATTCAAAACTTGAAATTTCCACGATTTAAATTTGAAATTGCCCTCAATTTAATCTTGAAATTTCCCTCAATTTATACTTGAAATTTCCGTGAATTCAAAACTTGAAATTCCCATCATTTTAAACTTGAAATTTCCCTCACTTTAAACTTGAAATTTTCCTTAATTCAAAACTTGAAATTCCCTTCATTTTAAACTTGAGATTCCCCCTCAATTTAAACTTGAAATTTCCCACAATTTAAACTTGGAATATCCCTCAATTTAAACTTGAAATTTCCCTTAATTCAAAACTTGAAATTTCCACGATTTAAATTAGAAATTTCCCTCAATTTAAACTTGAAATTTCCTTAAGTTTAAACTTGAAAATTCCCTGGATTCTACACTTGAATTTGCTCGTAAAACAAACGGTTGTCGAGAAAATTGAGAAAAACGTCGGTCCAAATGAATGAAATATTGAAATAATTAATTAAATTATTTACATTGCTGACGTTTTCCTCACATTTCTCAAAAACCGTTTGTTTTATGAAAAAGAGTGATAGAATATAAAATACACAGCCTGTCCAGATCTACAGATTTGGTTTAACATATATTTCGACGCGGTAAATAGTTTAGATGATATTCGAGACAAAACGATTTTATGAGCATTAAAAAAATTTTTGTCAGGAGTAAAGTAGAGCCACCCTAATGTAGTACGCTACAATTGTATACAATTGCATATGTGTTTAAAGAAGAAATCGGTCAGTTGACGAATGGGAAATAGGAGAATATAGAAATTCCCTTTCCTTCTGGACCTTTAGGATTTTCTTTGGCGAGAAAACGTTTAATATCTCTTGCACTCGTTCCGAGGCTGCAAACATTCTCGTTTGGGAGTCGACATCAAATGGTATATTAATCGTCGAAAAATTAATGCAAAGCTGGATTTACTTTCGCTAAGCTGACCGTGGGTTCCTCGTGTATGAATCTCCTCGACCGATTTCTCTGGTCGCTGCAAGATTACACCGAAAAATCGCCGACTTTACACAGAGAGAGGTTGCAGCGCTGAGGATATGCGGATCGATGTCATTTGTTAGAATTATTCTCTGCTCCAACAGAATTTATGTCGTTAGAAGTAGACTCCGGATTTTATGCATTTATAACAGAAATGAGCAATTGCAATTTAAAACAGCGAAAATATTCAAAGACTTTAAGAGTGATAATATATTATTTTCACCACATTATAAAATTATTAATGAAGAATATACATTTTAATTATTAATAGAGAATATACATTTTTTTTATATTTAGCTCCTGTATCTTAATTATTAATGAAGAATATAAGTTTTTATATTCAGCTCCTATATCTTAATTATTAATGAAGAATATAAATTTATATTTAGTTCCTATATCTTGCTATTTTTAATTATTTATACAAACTTTTCATTTTGCATAAACATCCGGAGTCTAGTTATATAATCTTTCACGGGATATTCTTCGAAGTGTTTCATTTATTCGGCCCAGGCATTCAAACTACGCGACGTTCATTTTCAAACTCTTTTCGGAATTGTTAAATCTAAAATTCTAAAAATATTTTGATTGAAATATTTGGAATTTGGAAATTCTAAATGGTTTGTTAAATCTAATGGAAATTCTAAATGGGGTGTTAAATCTTTTGTTCGAATGTAGAATACAATGGGAACGCGGAGACACTCTCGAGCTTAACGCGATAAGACACCAAAACGTTGAAAAATTCGTTTGTAGGCTTAAACACTTCTCGGGCTTGTAGTTCAATTTTTTCGAAAACTATGTGTTCTACGAGAAAAAGTGATAGGAGAGAGAAAACGCAGCTGGTCCGGATCTACAGGTATCGTCTGACATATTTTTCGACACGGTGAATAGTTTAGAAGATATTCGAGAAAAACGATGTTATGAGCACTAAATTCATTATTTCAATGTTTAATCCATTTGGTTCAACTTTTTCTCAAATTTTTCGAAAACCGTTCGTTCTACGAAGAAAAGTAATATGACATAAAAGACGCAGATTGTCCAGATCCACAACTTTTGTCTAACACATTTCTCGACGCGGTCAATAATTTAGACGATATTCGAGAAAAACGATGTTATGAGCATTAAAATTATTTCAATATTTCATTCATGTGATCCGACGTTTTTCTCAATTTGCTCGGATAACATTTGTTCTACGAGAAAAAGTAATACGACATAAAAGACGCAGCTTATCCGGATCTACAAGTTTTGTCGAACATGCTTTTCGATCAGGCTAATTGTTTAGAAGATACTCGAAAAAAACCGATTTTATCAGCAATAAATATTTTAACGTTTAATCCATTGATCGTCTTACAAAAAAGAAAGTAATAAAACTAGTAAGTAATCAAGTAATTAATTAAACATTCGGACACTTCTCGAGCTTATAGTACGCCTAGGTTCTTAAGGGAATTAGTATTATTCGATTCGGTCGAATAAATTAGATGAACTTTCACGTAGTACGAGGTCTCTCATGTCGCCCACTGGATGGAGTAAACGAAGGGACTAAGATCGCGCACCTCCTAGCGACTTAGATCGAAACTCGACTGTATTTTGGAAAGACAAAAGGCAGGGTCCGACATCGGGAAGTGTAGTTGAACATTAGACGAATATTAGGTTAGAAGGTATTTCGTAAGGTATAAACAAAATGAATAACACATAGTCGGCGAATCGCATGGTGATACGTTTTGTTTCCTGTGAGACGGTGTACTTACATCACAATTCCATAATTTAGTATATCTCTTCTAGTCGGTAAATTTGTTCCTAGACAGATGTATTTTCCGATTTATGCACACACAATGTCTACCCTAGGAGATTTCCGTTCTCGTTTCTGTTTCCATTCGTTAAGCGACTAAGATCGCGCACCTCCCGGCGACTTAGATCGAGACTCGACCGTATACTGGGAGGAAAAAGGCAGGCTCCGTCGACGGGAAGTGTAGTTGAATATTAGGCGAGCGTTAGAAGGTATTTCGCGAGCAAGGGGAAAAGAAAAAGTAGAAAAGATACAGAGGAAAGGGCGCAGTATACAAAATGGACGGCACATAATCGGCGAATCGCATGGTGATACGTTTCGTTTCCCGAGACGGTGTACTGATATATCACAATTCCATTATCTAGTTATATCTCTTCTAGTCGGTAAATTTGTTCCTAGCCAGATGTATTTTCCGATTTATACATACACAATGTCTACCCTAGGAGATTTCCGTTCTCGTTTCTGTTTCCGTTTTCCCGTTTCCGTTCGTTAAGTCGACTCCACACGCAGATGGAGCCTGGATCAACGACCGGATGGGATTTTGTAACACGTGACTCTGGTGTGTGTCGACAGCTCGGGGATCGAAAATAATCCGACGGTGTTTTACCGGCTAATGCCCGGCTCCACGGCACAGACGAACAAGTTTCACACGTTTTACCTGCAGCAACGCAGCGAGCAGTCCGTCACGTGGGCAGACATCAAGGTTAACCATCCCCTGGATTATGAGAGCATAAAGGAGTACAACTTAACCGTGCGAGTCGAGGTATGTACTAGCCTAATGCTGCATTTTGCGGTTTATTCGAGGAAAAGCGCTCGTTCTGTATGTTCCATATTATCTCTCTCTCTGTCAAACCGCACACGAAATTCCCGAGAATACAGTCACGCGCATTATTGATCACCAGACGGCGAATTTTTATGCAAAATAAACATTTTCTCCAGCGATTTTAAAAATCACAGGCCAAGGAAAATGTTTACTTTTTCTTTTTGTAATCATTTTAGTGAGTTGAAAATAATATGAACACTGGTGTTTCTAAATTCTCTTCTATTATTGTAGTAAATGCATCAAATCCGCAGTCTATTGATCTAGCACAATCTAAATCAAATTAACTTTTTAATGAATGGACAGAATGATTTCAATTTCTCTGTAAGGCTAGAAGAACTAGTTTAGTAAAAACGACGTCTGTGATAAATATACAGTGGGTGTACAAAGTATTCGTACACCTTTTAAAAACTAATAACTTTTTTATAATTGTACCAAACGACCTGATTTTTTATAATCAATTAGAAGCATTAGTTTACAAACTGATATGCAAAAAAGACTTTGCAAAAATTACAATTTACAAGGTTGCAGGTAAAAATAAAAAAGCCATTTTTTAAAACTTTTTTATTTGGGCCCTTAATGAAAATTTAAAACATATGTTTTCTAGATCCATGTTCTTTATACACATGTTGGAAAGGGTATAGCCGGATAAGCATGGGCCAGCGGCCCCCGCTACGATTTTCCTGATTCCTTCTGAGATTTTTTTACAAAATAGGTTAGAATCATAGCAATATTTTAGAATTTTTTGGTAGGTGTCAACCTAGGGGAAGATAGTTAAAAAAATTCCCAAAAAATTAATTAATTATTTTCAACTATAAATAATTAGCAAAAAATTCTGAAAAAAATCTGAAATGTAGAGTGTATCTATATCTTTTATTTGCCGTTTATCCCATGTCGATATCTTTTCTCGTTTTAGAGCAAATTGCATTTAAGTGCGGGGGAATTTACCTCAATATCACCCCTATCGGTGGGGGTAGACATTTGAAATTTTACACAATGTTTTTTTAGACATAAAACAATGTTTTAAGACAGAAATCAGGAAAATCGGAGCGGGGACCGCTGGCCCATGCTTATCCGGCTATACCCTTTCATCGAAATCGATAGACGCAGGAAAAAACCACAGGCGTCGAAAGATGTACGATTCTGTGGATTTTAAGCAGAAACTGATCAAAAGTCGTGGAAAACTACGATTTTCACCATTTTTAACCGCTTGTAGCTCGTGTGTATGTTAATCGATTTCAATGAAATTTTCAACATGTGTATGACTAACATAGATCTACAAAACATACATTTTAAATTTTCATTAAGGACCCAAATAAAAAAAGTTTTAAAAAATGCCTTTTTTATTTTTGCATTCAACCTTGTAAATTATAATTTTTGGAAAATCTTTTTTGTATATCATTTCGTAAACCAATGCTTCTAATTGATTATAAAAATGTTATTAGTTTTTAAAAAGTGTACCAATACTTTGTACACCCACTGTATGTTGTACAAATGCGTTTGGTCGGAATTGTGAAAAACATTTTATAAAAACAAATTAAACCGACTTCGAAAAAACGCACTAAAAAGTATGAAATCACTTCCATTTAATTTACGTGAATATACGCGAACTTAAATACACAATACAATCTTTTCGGAGGCGGCGCAAAATTGAACATTTTCGACACTGCAAATTACGAAAATCCTTAAAAAATTCTTCTACATACTTTCACATATTAATGTATCTTCTCTTCCCACACGTACTGATTTCCAAGTCCATCATATTTCAATGAAAAAGGTGAAATTTATTTCTCGATCGAAATTGGATTACATGAATTTATGATTTCGGCGCCAGGTTCGATCATTCATAAAGAGACAGCAAATGTGCAATTATTTAACCGTGTATCTCGACGTTTCGATCCCTATGCGGATCATTTTCACAAAGAACATTTATTGCGTCTGAAAATAATGCAAGTAAATTATAATTTGGCAAAAATATTATAACACATCCGTGTAGATCCAAAAGATCAAACAAAAATAATACACTTACTTGCTGCGGCAAGAAAAGGAAAAAACATTTTAAACGAAAATTATGAGTTACGCAAAAACAAACTTCCATCCATGGTGGCAGATATGTAACTGAAATCATGTGTTAACCCAAAAGTAAGAGCGTGAAGTGTCATACATATAGACAACAGTTTACTGATTGGTTGGTCGATATCGATCAATGATGAATCTCAATCACCTCTGGCGACGATTTTGAACAACGTGAATTTATAGACATTAAAATAAATATTTAATTGCAACATTATCAACGAAAAAATAACTAAATTTTTTTTTGTAAACAAAACTAAATTTTTGTATTCACTTTTTGTATTCATTTTGTATTCATGAGTGTGAACTCATTGTGATCGTATCACATTTGTGAAAATGGAAGAGGAAAAAGAAAAAATTCCGAATCTAAATTATATTGGAAATTATAGTTTAATCATATGAATGGTTTCTAATAATAATCTACGTTGTAGGTTAGATTCCTTGTCAATGATCTTCACATTATTAAAATCAAAACGGTGCACATACGGCCGAATGACCAAATTACGACGACAAAAGTCGATTTAACAATTTTCTCTAAATTAATTTTAAATACCATCATTACGTACTCTAAGAAACGGCCCACAATGTAGCGTGAAAATTGTTATTGTTAACGCAACGCAGTAGTCGGTGCGCCTGTTCAAAGTTAGGCTATGGTTCGGACGGTAAATCTCAGTTGTTCGCGTCAGTAATTTTGACGACGTAATTGCGTTAATCCTGTTTTCTCCAATTGAAATTCGCTAAGTTATCCACATGGATATTGAAGCGTCAGGTTCGTACTTTCATCTGCAATTATTGTTAACACAAAGATAAGTTGTACATACTGTTAATATAGTATATTCTATCATATACTATTCTTGGTTAGGAAATATTGATATGCTTACTTTAGCTAGAGTTACAAAAAAAGTTCCAAAGAGCACCCCGATCTTTCTTTACTAGTTCGAAAAAATGGCTTATAACTAATATAAAAAATTAAAAAATGATTCCCCCCCTTTGTCCCTTCGATCAATAAAGCGGATTCTTTACAGGTAGTCGCGTCGACCGTGCTGTACAGGAGATAAAGATTACGAGAAAAGAACTATTTGAAATGTTAAGAAGTGAACAGTTTTTCAAGTTTTCGTCATTCTGAACATTGTATAATACAAATAAAATGTCTAGTTAAAGTGTTTGTTTCGAAACTTTAAATAAAAAAAAAATAATTAAAAAATAATAAAAATAAATAAATAACAATAAAAAAATAATTAAAAGAAAAAAAAATAAATAAAGAAATAATTTAGTGTTTTCATTTATTTAATTCTGTTTTAATTAAAATAATATGGACCCTTAACCCTTTTTATGACACCAATTAACCCTAAGTAGCTACTTTTCCGATGATTATTATTAAGCAGTCTTCTTATAAGCATTTCTAACCAGAATGTCAAATAAAATCTCATTTCATATTTTTGTCGACGTAATTTGGTCATTCGGCCGTATGTGCGGTGGTCAAATTCTAATGAGTGCTTCGTTAAAGCAGTATGTTGCGTCGTAGAAAGGAAAATGTTACATCTATGTTCAGTTATGCGTGTGTCCGAATGCCTGCCTGTTTGTCCAATATAAGTCAAATCACAACCCATACATGGTATTTGATAAACCACATTACAATTTTTTGTCAAAGGTATTTGATCTTTGATGGAAGGAAACCATTTGTTCAAGTAAGACGGTATATTAAAGATAGTATGGATACCAACTTTTTTAAAGATTCTTTGAATGTCAACAGAGATATTATTAATAAATGGAATTATCACCGTATTTTCATAATTGATAGGACCTGTTTGTCAGATCTTCTTCTCTTTTAGTTGGTTGACTAAAAAAGGATGATAAATTTGAAAGATCCTTTCCTTGATGATATTGCAACTAAAGAAATAGGGAAACCATTACATTCAAGTATTCTTTTTATAAGCGACAAGTTTTCAGATCTGAAGATTGCATATTCCAATGAAATCATAATCAGCAACGTCTGTCATTTGTCCGATCATGTCTCCGAAAAGATTGTATCGTATCCTAAGTTCATTCACGTAAATTAAATGGAAATTAATTCATAGTTTTTAATGCATTTTTTAGTGCGTTTTTTCGAGGTCGGTTTAATTTTTTTTTATCAAATTTTTTTATCTCGCACTTTTTAGTGGAACCAGAAGAATTTGTAGAACGCCGTAGGATCGTTTTTCGGTCTTATTGGTTTTATTTGCAATAAAAATCGCAAAGAATGAAAAAATGCAAAATTTGTTTTCACGGGGCCAACCGGGAGACATACCCTACAAAATGCAGGTGTTTCGTCCTGATTGGTCCATCCATCTCGGAGTAAACGGTGAAATAATACATTTTTCGCAAATAAAATCGTAAGGAATAAAACAATGCAAAATTTCTTTTCGCGGGACCACCTCGGGCACATACTCTACAAGATGCAAAAGGTTTCGTTCCAATTGGTCCATCCATCTCGGCGTAATCGGTGAACATACATAGAAAAAACAGAAAGCGAAAAAAAAAGAAAAGGAGACACATACAGATCGAATTGAGTAACCTCCTCCTTTTTCAAAGTCGGTTAAAAGCAATAGTAAATATTGATTTTTTACTAGTTTTTTAGCTGGGACAATAACGAGAATTAAAAAGATGTGTTTTGTAAACTCGCAGAATTGTACACGTTCTGAAAATGTTGTTGAAATTGGTTAATTGGTTTACGAATTCGAACAATAAAAAATGGTAAAATGGCAGTGGTAGGTCGAAAATCATAAAAAATTGCAATTTTCACCACTTTTGACCGCAATATATATATATATTAACAGCAAAAACATCAAGACGATTTAAGAACATCCGTACGTCAATTTTAATTTACTAAAATTGTTAAAGATAAGAAGAAATTTTTGTACGGTTCCTGTGTCTTGTGACTGACGAAGAAAATTTTGCATAAAGATCCGCAATCTAGATATTAACGCGTTAAAAAATACATTAAAATTTGATCTGTATAGAGCTTGAACTAAAAGTTCCATCGTGTACTTTTTCATTAGGAAGTTTTTCGTAGACCGGAATTTATTATGAATAATTGAAACTCGCAATTAGAAGAGGAGGATGCGTTTTTCTTAAGAAGCGACGTTAATACGGAAATCTTAAAAGACTGTGCACCATCGTGGCACAGTGGTGTTTACTGCCTCGAAAGTATAAGATACAGTCTAGAATATAAATAATACCACGATTCGTAAGCGGATTTTCAAGTTGCTACCTTCCCAGTTTCTAAAGGGATTAAAGAAGGTTGGTTATTTTAACCGGGAGCATCCAGACAAAAATTTCCCCGGGAGATGCGTCCACTGTGAAATTTCATGGCTGTATCTAATATTACGTTTTGCTTGTGCTTCGCAAAAGCAAAAAACCCGTTAACGCGATTCACTGCAGTTTTATATGTAATTAATATTTTCGATACTACCATCTGGTTTTCGTTTGACTGGCCTAAGTGATTCAGAATCGCTGAAACGTGGGCAAAAGTGAATTTTTCAACTTTCTCAAAAATCAATGAAATTTCTGCTTTAACAATTTTATATCGTCTTAATGCTTTTCTACTGTTTTAAATTAAATCCATCTTTTTGTAAGCTAAGATTATTTATAATTTGTATTGTATTATACAGGGTGTCTTAGTCAATGGACGCCACCTAAATATCTCTTTTATTTTGAATAAAAGAGAACATAAGAGGCACAAAAAATATTTATGGCATAATTTAAATGGTATCGAGGGAGAAAGAAATATTGCAAAATGCATAAACATCCGCAGTCTAGTAATTAGTGATACAAAGTAGAATTTAATCTACTGATAAACACGATTGTCTCTCGTAGAACAATGGCGCCCAGCAACTTGCTTCCGAAGCGACCATCTACATTATTCTGGAGGACGTTAACGACGAAATTCCGTTGTTCACCGAACGCGAGCAAGAAACCGTGCTTGAAGGCGAACGGATCGGCACTAAAGTGACACAAGTGAACGCCATCGACAAGGATGGCACTCACCCGAACAATAAGGTAAGCGCTCATAAAATATCTCCTAAACTATTTACACCGTCGAAAATTACGTCAAACAAAATCTGTAGACATGAACAAGCTGCATCTTTTATATCCTATTACTCTTTCTCGTAGAACAAACGGTTTTCGAGAAAATTGAGAAAAATGTCGGACCAAATGTATGAAATATTGAAATAATTAATTGAATGCTGATAGAATCGTTTTTCTCAAATATCTTCGAAACTGTTTATCGCGTCGAAAAATATACCACGCGAAACCTGTAGATCTAGACAGGCTGCATCTTTTATGTCGTATAACTTTTTCTCGTAGAACAAACGGTTTTCGAGAAAATTGAGAAAAACGTCGGACCAAACGAATGAAATATTGAAATAATTAATTGAATGCTGATAAAATCGTATTTCTCGAATATCTTCTAAACTATTTAGTCCGTCGAGAAGTACGTCAAACAAAATCTGTAGATCTGGACAGGCCACGTCTTTTATGCCCGATTACATTTTTTTGTAGAACAAACAGTTTTCGAGAAAATTGAGAAAAACGTCAGCGCATCACTGAATTCGCCCATAATTCATTTAATACTCATAAAATCGTTTTTTTCGAATATCTTCCGAACTATGTACCGCATCGAAAAATATGTTAAACAAAACTTGCAGATCAGGACAGGCCGCGTCTTTTATGTCCGATTACATTTTTTCGTAGAACAAACGGTTTTCAAGAAAATTGAGAAAAATATCAGCCATGTATCACTGGGGGTCGGCCAGGCGAGATAAGCGATGCGTCTCTGACGTTTTTCTCAATTTTTTCGAAAACCGTTCGTTCTACGAGAAAAAGTGATACGACATAAAAATCGTGGCCTATTCAGATCTACACAGTTTGTTTAACACATTTTTCGACGCGGTGAATAGTTTCGAAGATATTCGAGAAAAACGATTTTATCAGCATTAAATTAATTGTTTTAATGTTTAATCCGTTTGGAAAGTCGTAGTTTGTGTTGAAATTCGTAATTGGAATCGATTTGAATACGAGTGGTAATTACACAGTTTGTCCTAATAAGTATCATAGTTGCGATTGGGTAGTTGGATATATAATTATACCGGGCCAAAACTTTGTCAATTTCAGCTCTCCGAAATTGTATTTGTCAATAACACGGCTGCGATGGAAATATCGTGTAAGTTTCTTGCGACGCGTAATCCCATTATATTGCAAAATTCCACAATTAAATTTAATCGCGCGAGCCGTGCTTCTAGCGTAATTTAAAATGTTCTGCACTCTCGTTTTGGAAATAATGCATCGTGGGTGAATATTAATCACTGTTTGCGGGAATATATATGTCTATATATTTATTCGCTGTTATTATCACTCGAACAACTTTGTAAAACTCGAAGCCAAACGTTGTAATCATTAAAATTAATATGGAAAAATTAATCAATTATTCAATGCAAAGATATTTGAATATATATTTATTCGTTGTTATTATTACCACTCGAACAAGTTCGTAAAACTCGAAGCTTTTAGTCACTAAAATTAATATGTACAAATTAATCGATTATTTAATCAAGGACTGTAACATTTGGTCCTCGAGACATTTAACCCTTAGCACTCTTTTGTTGAAAAATTGTTACCCATGAAATAAACAAAAATTATATATTGGGTTGGTAATAAAATAATTTCGGGGTATTTTAAGGTGAAATAGATGCCAATTTTTTTATTCAAGCAATAAACTTTAACGAGTAAGATATTTTCCATTTTGTTCGATGATCTTTTACCAAAGAGAGTAAATAAGAAAATTCGATTGATTAAAGTTTATTGCTTGATTAAAACAATTGGTTTTTACTTCACCTTAAAATACCGAAATTACTTTATTGCCAACCCAATAGAATGGAATTATTTAAGGTCGGCAGAAATGTTTCATTTTCGAGTTAAAATAGCTCTGATTGCAAAGGGTTAACGTATTTCTGAAAACGACGAAGATTTTTGAGGTAGAAGAGGAGATTCCGTTTAACGAAATCAGAAAAATTGTATTCGTTGGATTGATTTGTGTCTTAGGTGACGTACTACGTGGTGGATAGCGACAGGAACGAGGGATTGAATTATTTCGAGATCAACGAGGAATCTGGCGACATTTATACCAAAGTGGTGTTCGATCGTGAGAAACAAGGGGCGTACGCTTTGGAGGTGGAAGCTAGAGACGGTGCACCCTCGGCGCGGCCCAACAGCAATGGACAGCCCAATTCAGGTAAGTGACTTATCAATTATTATTATTATCTTTATTTAAGCTTACCCAGGCCCCTAAATGGAGTCTACACAGCTTTTTTTAAATTTAAAGATGAGTAGAAAAAAATACATTTATGTACACCCCCGTATGGACGTAGTGTGGGACTCGTGAGAACAGGTGTTCGCTTCCCCCCACACCCACTAAAAACAACCCCTCATCTAGGGCCTTGGATCCTGTACTCCCATTCAACCAATGTGCTCGACGAAGGACAGTTCAGCGACTCGCTGTTTGCATCTCTGCCAGTGATGACAGAATGAGGTTGAAACGAACCTCATTTCCCCTCCAGGCTCTCCACCTTAATCCCCTTCCACTATCCTATTCCACCGTTCAGTCCCTATCGCGCACGCGCAACGTGTCTCCCATTCGCCTCACTCTATTCTCGTCGCGCAGTCGTGCAATGTGTCACATATTACTCTGGTCATCAGAGAGGGGGTACTCGTATTCCCCTCGATTCCTTTTCGATTACCCCTGTCTGGTAACACTGGCCTGAACTGTCTTGTAGCTTCGTGCTAGTACCACTCACGTTCTTGTCTCTCAGGGGTCTATACAGCTGGACGCAGTAGCGCGTTATGACTTGGGACCTTGGGCAAAGTAATACAGGGTGCCCCAAAATTCCTGAACTTCCCGGAAATGAGAGGTTCCTGAAGCCATTTCAAGCGATATTTTCCTTTGCAAAAATGTTATCCGCGGCTTTATTTAGTAGTTATTAACGAAAAACACGGACCACTCAGAGCGCGACCTAGACTGTGCCAACTCGTGTCTAGGTCGCGTTCTGATTGGTCCGTGTTTTTGGTTAATAACTACTAAATAAAGCCGCGGATAACATTTTTGCAAAGGAAAATATCGCTTGAAATGGCTTCAGGAACCTCTCATTTCCGGGAAGTTCAGGAATTTTGGGACACCCTGTAGATTGTCGGGGCCCCTAACCCGAACTAAATAACTTTATGAGAAAAACGTAGAATTTAAATCTTGGTTTGTGTTCGGGGCCCCGTTTTGTTTGGGGCCCCGGGCATTTGACCAAGTTGCCCAGAAGGTAATACGCCACTGACTGGACGTAAGTTACATTGTGTTACAGAGTGCAGTATATTATTGTTTTGTATGGGTGATTCCACGCAAAAACGGACACTTTCTGGAGTAAAATTTAGGGTTTCGTTGAAATTTAAATATGTTGTAGTCTTTAGTGAGCTATGCACGAATCTCAAAGGATTTTTTGATATCTTAAAAATTGTTGATTTTACAGACGCGTAAAAAAACGTGTCACCCTTTTTTCATTAAATCATTAGTCTTGAACAATCGAATCGATGAAAATGTAGTTTTGGGAGCTTGTAGTGGAAACATAAGAGCTCTACTGACACTGTTGTTATTTCAGAAAAATGTTTTTTTTTCACCATTTACTTTACAATTGTTTGAAACGAATGCCGTATTTTCATAGCAGGCTACTTTTTAAAAGATTGAACAAAAATGAGCGTTTTAAAAAGATGGACATTTGAAAATTGACGAAATGGAAATGATTTGAAGTGAACGCTGCAAAGCGATATACAGCCTCGGACGGCCGAATACAGCTGACTGGATCGTGACGTTTTACTAGAACTCTTGAACCATAAGAGATATTGGGATGAAATTTCCACTAAAATTCATTGTAAAATGATTCTTATCCGCTGATAATTCTCGTAATAAATATATATAAATATATATAAATTTTCCTGTCTTAAAATAAAATTTAAAATTGTTCATTTGTTACTTATTTATTACTTTTTCAGATAACTTAAATCACTTCGTTCATGCTTCGTTCAATTAAATATCGATGTAATTTGTAATTCTGGTCTCTTATTCTATTGCATTACATGGCGAATTATAATTAGAAAATAGATAGCAATTCAATTATATTATATTCGATTATTTCGTAATTCGAAATTCAGTCGCAAATTAAGAGGAATTCTTATAATAAATTTACTTTATGTTAATCTTTATAGAAAATCAAATTAAGAATTAAAAGTGAGGGTAATTCCAAGATTAAATTGAAGGAAATATCAATTTTGAATCTCACAAAATTTCAAGTTTCGAATTCAGGGAAATTTCAAGTTTAAATTGTGGGAAATATCAAGGTTAAATTGAATGAAATTTTAAGTTTTGGATTGAGGTAAATGTCAAGACTAGAATTGAGGGTAATTTAAAGATTATAATTGAGGATAATGTCAAGTTTAAATCAAGGAAAATTTCAAGTTTTGAATTAAGGGTAATTTAAAGATTTAAATCGAGGTGAATGTCAAGTTTTGAATTGGGGGAAGTTTCAAGTTTGAATTAATTTTTAAGTATTAAGAGGAATGCTTACAAAAAATTATATTTAAGTTAATTTCCATAGAAAATTAATTTAACATTTAAATTCAGGTAAATGTCAAGTTTTGAATTGAGGGAAATTTCCATTTTGAATTCAGGGAAATTTCACAGATTAAACATTAAACACAGATAGACGACAATTTTTAAGATATCAAAAAATCCTTTGAGATTCGCTCATGGCTCACTAAACACTACAACATATTTTTTCAACAGAACCCTAAATTCCACTCCAAAAAGTGTCCGTTTCCGCGTGGAATAGCCCGCGTAACAACAAATGACCTTGCATTCTCATCACGAAAAGTCCTGATGTAATCCGGAGAGAGCGAAAATACGTAGTTGAAAGTACGTGAAAAAATTCGGTCGACGTCGAAAAAAGTGTTTCATCTCTTCAATGTTCTGCGTCGAAGAGATTCGTCAACATTTGAAGATCTACCGATACCGTAGGAGAATTAGCCAGTAAATCACAGAATAATCCCGTGTCGGTGTTTGTTAATTAATTAACCGGCTGCGAGTCCTCCGAGGCCCTCGCAGCAATAAAACGCAACCCGAAATCTAACCACGTTTCTCTCCTCATAATGCAACGAGACCAGATTGTCCAACTTGGACCAGCGTTCCAATAAATACGGTTAACCTACGGAATCCGCTTTCGAATTCTGCACCGAATTTACCGAAACTTACGTCTGCTCGTATCATTTCACGGTTTTCACGCGTCCCGGCTCGATTTAAGACTGTGTATTACGGACTAGTTTTCCTCTAATGCTAGTTCAATGCTTGACTTCCGTCCGACAAGTCGGATTTAATTGTTCGAACTTGAACGTAGTTAAACCAGGTATTCTCTTAGAAACTAGCCGGAAATTCTCATATTTATCGCGGAGAAATGCGAATCATTCGAAAATCAAGATCAGAGTTTCTGATGTGTTTGAGATATTGAAAATTGAGATATCATCGAAACGGAGAAGTCAGATTTTCTGAATTTTGAATGATCCTGAACGAAAGGGAACACTTTACCTACCGGTAACCTATTAATAGTGATGAATTTATGATTCAGCAGTGAATAACTCTCCAGCATGCGTTAAGTGACAATACATTCATTAGCTTAGCGTGTGAATACAATAATTACAATATGGCAGAAACAAAACGAATGAAATAAAACTATCAAGGTATATAGCGACTGTGCAAAGAAAAATTACAGACACACAACTCTATAGAAACAAAACTAGACCAATAGCCAATAGTCACTGTGTATTCATATTAAATCATGCGCCGTCTGGCGGCGGCCAAAGAATTACTACCCATCTATCACAGTTTTCTGAGGGAAGTCGGCACACCCGTATAACGCACCGTGGTTGAGGGTGACTTGTCAGTTCACAATGAAAATTGAGATATCTTCGAAACGGAGAAATCAGATTTTCTGAATTCTGAATGATTATGAACGAAAAGGAAGACTTTACCTACCGGTAGCCTATCAATAGGATTTTCAATAATTGTGCTGTACCAAATGGAAATTCTCCTATTTATTGCGGAGAAATACGAACCATCCGAAAATCAAGAATAAAATATTCAACGCGATCGCGACGACCAACGAAAGGGAAGAAGGTGAAAAAGGGATAATTTTCGTAGTTAAAACGCGTGGTTTCGTCGGAAGTAATTCAATTATATTATATTCGATTATTTTATAATTCGAAATTCAGTCGCAAAAATTGAGAGGAATTCTTATATTAAATTTACTTCAGGTTAATTTGTATACGCAATTAATTTAAGATTTAAGTTGAGGGATATTTCAAGATTACATTCAAGGAAATTTCAAGTTTAAATTGAGAGAAAGTTTAAGTTTTTAATTGAGGGAAATTTCAAGTTTGAATTGAAGGTAATTTCAAGTTTAAATTGAGGGTAATTTCAAGTTTAAATTGAGGGAAATTTCAAGTTTAAATTGAGGGAAATTTCAAGTTTAAATGGAGGGAAATTTCAAGTTTAAATTGAGGGTAATTTCAAGTTTAAAGTGGAAATTTGAAGTTTAGAATGAAGGAAATTTCAAGCTTAAATTTGGGAAAATTTGAAGTTTTAAATTGAGGGAAATTTGAAGTTTTGGGTTCAGGGAAATTTCAAGTTTAAATCGAGGAAAATTTAAGGACTGGAATTCAGCGAAATTTCAAGTTTTTTTAGACTTTAAGTAAGTTCCACGTTCACGAATTTAAAAAACAAGATCTTTTATGTAGTCGGGTTAATGTTTTGCGTGCAGCTTTTGAAGGGATTATTAAACGAGGGAAAACAACGAGAAAAAATAGTTGCGCGGAGCCTCAGGAATTCGGTAACAGGGATAACATGTAGAGAGAGAGAATCGCAAATTAACTGCAGTTTTGCGCACTTTGCAATCCGCTTACGGTACGAACTCAAAGGAAAGTTGCAACGCTTCCGAAGGCTGTTCCACTGAATTTTCGTTGCGTTTTAGAGCACAAAGCTAGAAGTTGAATGAGTTTTAGTTCGCCTCGATTATTTTGTCGATGGTGCAATCTTATGGCGTAATTCCCATACCAACGTCGTTACAGTAGTCTAAAGCCTATAGTGTTTTAAATTAATATTTACAAGCTTTAAGTAATTGTCGTGATGATAAAAACATTCAATTTTGCAAATCGATGCAGACAATTTTTATTTTGCATAAAGTTTTGTTGTATAATAATCATTAGTGGAAGATATAACATTCAATTTAGTTTCTAATCGATGCAATTCTGGTTTCCAAAATCTACAGTGATTTAAATGAATATTTGCAAGCTTTAAATAATTTTCGTAATGAAGAACATTCAATTTTGCAAATCGATGCAGACAATTTTTATTTTGCATAAAGGTTCGTTGTATAATAATCATTAGTGGAAGATATAACATTCAATTTAGTTTCTAATCGATGCAATTCTGGTTTCCAAAATCTACAGTGTTTTAAATAAATATTTACAAGCTTTAAATAATTTTCGTAATGATGAAAACATTCAATTTTGCAAATCGATGCAGACAATTTTTATTTTGCATAAAGGTTCGTTGTATAATAATCATTAGTGGAAGATATAACATTCAATTTAGTTTCTAATCGATGCAATTCTGGTTTCCAAAATCTACAGTGATTTAAATGAATATTTGCAAGCTTTAAATAATTTTCGTAATGAAGAACATTCAATTTTGCAAATCGATGCAGACAATTTTTATTTTGCATAAAAATCCGCAGTCTAATAATCATTGGGGGAAGAAGTAACATCCTATGTGGTTTCTCTTTCTTGCAATCGATGCAGGCCATTTTTATTTTGCACAAAAATCCGCAGTCTATTCGTAACTATGGTAGAGCGAAATATGTAGAAAATACATCTTTAATGTAGATATTCTATTTTTGTGTGTGTGTGTATGTATAAATCTAAATATACAGACATCAAAAAACTATGAAAACAGTGGGTATATGAAAATATTTTTAACAAAAAATCAATGCGCATACACGGTGGAAGTATATTTGTCAATTCGCCGAATACCGACATCTATCAATCATTTTTGCACGGATGGTTGAATTTACAACTTCATCAGTTTTCATGTTGCTCGTATAGTGAAAATACGTCAATCCGTTGACAGAGTCATTTTTTTAAAAATAATTGTTTTATTTTCACTTCAAGTCTACTATAACCTTATTATTGCAATTTATATTGTATAATTTGTAACGCTTCCTACAAAATAACGCACGTAAATAATGTCGAGCATAAATCAGGACTACAAAAAGTTCCTCGGAAACTTTTTCATCGGCTACATTGGAATTGATTACCCGTGGTACTTTTTTAAAAAAATTGGAAAACAAAAGTTTTTCAGAATCATTGTCACGAGAGAATACTTTGTGAAACAGTGCCGAAAAGCTGTGACAATTCTTTCTTTAAAAAATTGGAAAATAAAAGTTCTTCAGAATCCGTAAAGGTGTAACAATTCTAAAATTTGAAAATGAAATACTTTCTGAGAAAGTTCCGGAAAACCGTGACAATTCTTTTCTTCAAAAATTGGAAAGTGGAAGTTCTTCAAAATCGAAAAACTGTAACAATTCTTTTCTTCAAAAATTGGGAAATAAGTTTATCAGCATCCGGAAAGCTGTGACAATTCTTTTCGTGAAAATTTCACAGAAACGGATATACATATTTTGTTGAGCGAAGCTTTACAAGTTCGACCAGAATTTTTTGAGAAACGCCTGTTTATTTTCCGGATATAAAAATGGCAGTTTCAACGTGTGCTGGGCGTAAAATAATTTTACTAGAAGTAGAAACACGATTTCGTTGAAACGGTCTACGGATGTTTATGGAACGTAGAGTTTCGAATATTACATTATTACTTCCCCCTAAAAGTATAATGATGATAAATTCCGTAGGTTGTAGTTTCGAAATATCAGTGGGGTTAAAATTGCGCGCGGTTCAACTCTGGCAATTCTAATTAGTAGGAAATGTGAGTTACGCGAAATTGCAACTTGCAAATTATACGGGCGATTTAACGTGAAACAGGGAACAATTGGTTTACACCGCAGACTACGGTATAAATGTTGTTTCCAGAGAAAAGTTAGGTAATCGTGACCAATCAGCTCTCGATGCTTGAACACACGTGTGCGCGGATAATTTCGCTGGCAAATGACATGCGCGATTGAAAATTCTACGGTAAAGTACAACGCTGTTATCGAGGGAACTGAATACTGTATTACAGCGAACCGATAAATGTGTAACCAGGAACGGAATCTTAAAACAGCTCGAGGAAACAGCGTCGTTTATTTCCAATAGAATTCGATCGCTCTCTCGCAAAGCTTTATACGGTTGTGGAATTATTTTCATAATGCGGAAGCGTGATTTAGCATATCTTAGATGGAGACACACTTGTATAAAACAATAAAACTTGAAACACATTACACACATTAAACTTCAAACTTCCCCCAATTCAAAACTTCGAATTTCCCTCAATTTAAACTTGATATTTACCTCAATTTAAACATGAAATTTTCCTTAATTTAAACTTGAAATTTCCTTCGAATTAAACTTGATATTTCCCTCAATTTAAACTGGATATTTCCCTCAATTGAAACTTGAAATTTCCTTAAATTCAAAACTTGAAATTTTCCTCAATTTAAACTGGATATTTTCCTCAATTGAAACTTGAAATTTCCTTTTATTTAAACTTGAAATTTCCCCTTGATTTAAACTTGAAATTTTCCTTAATTTAAACTTGAAATTTTCTTCGAATTAAACTTGATATTTCCCTCAGTTTAAATTGGATATTTCCCACAATTTAAACTTGAAATTTCCCTGAATTCAAAACTTGAAATTTCCTACGGTTTAAACTTGAAATTTATCTTAATTCAAAATTTGACATTTACCTCAATTAAAACTTGAAATTACCCTCATTTTAAATCCTAAATGGATTTCCTATGAAAATTAACTTAAAATTAATTTATTATAAGAATTCTTCTCAATTTACGGTAGAATTTCGAATTACAATATGATCGAATACAATATAATCGAATTACTGTGTAACTATAATTCGTCAATTAATTCACATTCTCAATTCATTATTGAGAAATTTATAACCAAACACATCGGTGATTTGAAATGAATAATTTTAAATTTTATTTTACGACAGGAAAATTCAAAAAATTAATTTAAAAAATGATTATGAAAAATATATATTTATTACGAGAATTATCAGCGGATAAGAATCATTTGATAATGAATTTTAGTGGAAATTTTATCTCAATATCTCTTATGGTTCAAGAGTTCTAGTAAGATGTCACGATTCAGTCAGCTGCATTCGGCCGTCCGAGGCTGTATATCGCTTTGCAGCGTTCACTTCAAATCATTTTCATTTCGTCAATTTTCAAATGTCCATCCTTTTAAAAACAGCTCCGTAAAGTGGACACTCGGGGCTGTATCTTCATTTTTGTTCAATCTTTTAAAAAGTCGCCTGCTATGAAAATACGGCATTCGTTTCAAACAATTGTAAAGTAAATGGTGAAAAAAAAACATTTTTCTGAAATAACAACAGTGTTAGTAGCGCTCTTCTGATTCCACTACAATCTCCCAAAACTTCATTTCCATCGGTTTGATAGTTCCAGACTTATGATCCAATGAAAAAAGGGTTATACGTTTTTTTTACACGTCTGTAAAATGTATAATTTTTAAGATATTGAAAAATACTTTAAGTTTCGTCCATAGGTCCCTAAAGATACATAAGAGAATCGATCTCTCGTCTCCTAATTAAGCTCTCCCCACACCAACGAAATAGAATTTCCATCAAGCAATCTGCCAGCAATAATTAAACTCTCCTCGTGCGAACTCGCGGTAGTAATAACGTCTTTTGACGCGGTGAATTCTAATCGTATGAATGTGATATCGGTTTCATGTAAATGCAGTCCCGAAGTTTTAAGGTGGTGCACACGTCGACGCGAAGACTGACGTCGAGAATTGTGGTTAAATTCGGAATATTCTCCCTCCCGCTTCGTCCCGTATCGCTCCTTGCCTCATGACAAGTGGTAAAATGCAATTATGTTAAATCGTGTCCTCCAGTTGCGCGAAGAGAAATATGGTACGACGATTTAGAAGAGATACGTTGTAAGAGAGGCGTGGTAAAATTTCCATAGTTTGCTGCAATTTAAACTTGAAATGTCCCTCAATTTCAATCTTCAAATTTCGCTCAATTTAAACATGAAATTTCCCTCATTTTAAACTTCAAATTCCCCTGAATTCAAAACTTGAAATTTCTATTAATTTAAACTTGAAATTTCTATTAATTTAAACTTGAAATTTCTATTAATTTAAACTTGAAATTTCTATTAATTTAAACTCGAAATTTCCCTCAGTGCAAAACTTGAAATTTCCCTGAATTCAAAACTTGAAGTTTCCTCTCAATTTAAACTTGAAATTTCTCCTCAATTTAACTTGACATTTCCCTTTAATCTAAACTTGAAATTTCGCTTGATTTACACTTGATATTTCCCTGAATTAAAAACTTGAAATTTCTTCTGAATTTAAACTTGAAATCTCCCCTTAATTTGAACTTGAAATTTTCCTTAATTCAAAACGTGAAGTTGCCCGTAAAACAAACGGTTTCTGAAAAAACTGTGAGAAACAAGTGGCAAAATACAATTACGTTAAATCGTGTCTTCCAGTCGCGCGAAGAGAAATTGATGCGACGATTTAGAGGTGTTGTAAAATTTACACTTAATTTGAACTTGAAATTTTCCTTAATTCAAAACGTGAAGTTGCCCGTAAAACAAACGGTTTCTGAAAAAACTGTGAGAAACAAGTGGCAAAATACAATTACGTTAAATCGTGTCTTCCAGTCGCGCGAAGAGAAATTGATACTACGATTTAGAGGTGTGGTAAAATTTACACGGTCCATGTTTCGGACGTAATTAGAGTTTTCGATGTGATATCAAACAAGTAGCAGTTTGTAATTAATTGCTTCTTCCGGATGAGCAGTAATTAAACGGCCGAGGCTGTCGCTTATGCTCTCCACCCGGATGATACCCGGAGCTAAATTCATGTTAGCGTGTTTTCGTTTTTCCTGCATAATTAGATATACTTAGAAGACTTACTTAGGATATGGTCTCTCGACTTGCTTTTATACATTATAAATATTACATCTTCTTTAACCCTTTGCACGCGGAGCTATTTTTACTCGAAAATTAGACATTTCTTCCTCGCTAGAATATTTCCATTGCCTATAATTTTTTCAATTGTATGGATATGTAATTGGTATAATAGCTCATACTTAAATACCTAAATATTTAGTTTGATAACGTAAACATTATTTTGAATAACGGTAAAGCAATTTTTAATGGCGCCACAGAGTCACCATTCGAGTGCTAAGGGTTAACTTTGTCAAAGAATACAACATTTTTTTGTAATTTTATACATCATAATTTTAAATTGATATATGCATAATACAATACTTAAATGTTTAACAATTGTATCAACTTTAGATTAAGAAAAATTTCAAGTTTGAATTAATTTTTGGCAATTAAAAGGAATTCTTATAATAAATTTGATTTAAGTTAATTTTCTATATAAATTGAAAGAAATTTCAAGTTTAAATCGAGGGTAGTTTCAAGTGTAAATTAGAACCGACATATTTAATAACGTAAACAATATTTTTAATAATTGTACAGCAATTTTTAATGACGCCACAGAGTCACCATTCGGGTGCTAAGGGTTAATTTTGACAAAGGATACAACGTTCTTATGTGTAAAATAAATGGTACAACCATTAATATTCGTTTCTCCACATCCAATTCCATATGTTTTCGTTTGTTTTACATTACTAACGAAATGAAAGCAGGATATAGCGAAAATAACTTTCCATATTTCTGTAGATTGCATTTTCAGACAACCTCGCGTGGCAGCTTTGAAGTTGTTTGCACTCTGTGCTGCGAGTATGTTGAATACTTGAAAACGTTGTGTGGCAAAGATAGAGACATAGTTCGAGTTACATTTTACCTTATGTCTCTCAAATCTAGCAGAGGAATGAGTTTAATTCAGCCGAACATGATTCCCCCACGAATTCCTTGCAGTTTTCCGAAAAGGAAGATTTATAGAAGTCGGTCAAAATCTGAATTCCATTGTTAATTATTATTAGACTTACGGATGTTTATGCAAACTAAGAAGTTTGTGCATCAATTGCAAGGCGCAGGAGCTAAATATAAATTTATATTCTTCATTAATCATTTTAATCTGGTGAAATTAATATATTAGTACTCTCAAAGTCTTTTAATATTTTTACTGTTTTAAATTGCACTTGCTCATTTTTATTCTTATCGCGTTCCATATAATTTCAACGAAAAAATCATTTCACTAGTTCCGTTCAGAAGAATCGAATTTTTGCAAAATCCTCAGGTGGTAGACAAATTTTACGGACAGATTTGAAATGAGCGTGACCAATAAATTTCTACTTCAATCGTTAATCGCAAATAACAATTAATCTCCTAGTTTAGTCGTTAATTTGCGGTTAACGATTACATTCCTTTCAATTGTAATCGTCAATCGGATAATTGATCAATGATTAATGATGATAATTGATTAAATTATAACTGCTGAAATGTCGAAATGAAATACGGAATCAAAACTATATGAATACTGAAAAAAATGTAAACTGAGTTTAGGTGTATTGTCATTTGGCCTATAATACAAACTTTGTTTACGTGCTTTTGTGTTTTTTCGGTGATATCTTTTTTTAATTGACGATTTACTTCATCAATCGATTTTTCAATGATTAACTTTGTTAATCGTACAAATTAATCAATCAATCTTGATTACAATTTTAATCGATTAATGCCCAACTCTGCAGGAAACGATGTACAGCATGTCTAGAAAAAGATCTATCCGTACATGGCATCGGATAAACCAGAATTTTCTCGAAATTCTGCAAGTTTAACACGTTCGTGGCGTAGTCTCTTTATTTTTCCTATATTCTGAAATATTTCAGCTTTAATAGAGAAAAAAATCATCGCTCCATCTGATTTCTATGAAAAGTTCTTTGATTTTCACAGAGAATTCATCTTAAACCTTAAGCTTAATGGGATACGCATCGGGGCTGGGACTTGTCGGCCGATTCGGGTCGACACCACATAAAGTAATTCCTCGTTTCAGGGAGAGAGGTTCGCGACCATCTCACGTCCAATCTCTTTGTTTTTCATGTCGGGTGTGGTTACGTCGCGGGACGCTAGTTTAAGTTGCAGCCAATGATATCCGGCGCGACGTAACCTCTGTTCGTGATCCAATTGTCGACGACCGATCCATTAAGTCTGCTCGCGCGGATCTCGTTTCACTCGAACGCAAACCATGCTCGAAATGCATACACGAACACGGTGTGAAAACGTTATTCTTCGAAGCTTTCACCCGTTCGATTTACCGATTCGACTTTATGGAAATTTCGCGAGAAAGGAAATCCCGGAAATTCATCTCCGCGCGTTGGAAATCATTTTATTGCAAAAGGATGTACAGGGTGAATCTACACCTCTGGATCGCGGTGGACATTTGTAAGAGAAACTTGCCGCGAAATTGTTGATACCAAAGAAAATTCTTGTTAAAGTTTGTTTTTGCATCGACACCTTCCACCCGTCCAGAATAGAACAAGTTTCAAAGAAAACGTGTGTCGCGAACAAATAGTTATCGAGATATAAGCTGCTAAAGTTTTTGCAAAATTTCATTGTGTGACTGTGGAGTTGTACGTATAGACGAAAGCCTACTACATACTAGAGCCCACCTGACCGTATCGATGAGACGGAACATGATCGTGTGCGTGCCTCGAGGCAAACGAAATTTAAAAGGACATTTGTTGCCAGGTCCGTACCGAGTTATCACGTCCCTGTCAATTCACATCGTCAATTTGAAGTTGCAAAATGTGAGAAAATACCTTGTATTCATTGTTATACGTAAGAGTACTGATCCTACATTGTAAAATACTAGTGTAAAGTATACTTGCACATTTTTCAGGGCCTTCTGTTCCGATTCTACAGTTATACAACTTTCCAAGTTTACAATTCTAGAATTTTAGAATTTTACAACTCTAGAATTTTACAATTTTAGTACTTTACAACTGTAGAATTTTACAACTTTACAACTGTAGAATTTTAGAATTTCAACGATTTACAACTTTAGAATTTTCCAATATCGCAATATTACAACTTTACAATTTCACTATTTTACAGTTTTACAACTCTAGAATTTTACAATTTTTCAATTTTAGAATTTTTAATTCTACAATTTTACCATATTACAATTTCATAATTTTACAACTTTGCAATTCTAGAATTTTACAATTCCAACGTTTTACAACTTTAGAATTTCACAATTCTACAATTTCCCAATTTTAAAACTCTATAACTTTGCAATTCTACAATTTTTAATTTCACAACTTTACAGCTTTACAATTTTACTATTTTACAATTTTTAATTTCACAATTTCACAATGTTACAACTTTCCAATTCTAGAATTTTCCAATTCCAACGTTTTACAACTTTAGAATTTTATAATCCTACAATTTCGCAATTTTAAAAGTCTATAACTTTACAATTCTAAAATTTTTAATTTCACAACTTTACAGCTTTACAATTTTACAGCTTTACAATTTTACAATTTTACAATTTCACAATTTCACAATTTCACAATTTTACAACTTTCCAATTCTAGAATTTTCCAATTCCATGGTTTTACAACTTTAGAATTTTACAATTCTACAATTTCGCAATTTTAAAACTCTATAACTTTACAATTCTAAAATTTTTAATTTCACAACTTTATAGCTTTACAATTTTACAGCTTTACAATTTTACAATTTTACAATTTCACAATTTCACAATTTTACAACTTTCCAATTCCATGGTTTTACAACTTTAGAATTTTATAATCCTACAATTTCGCAATTTTAAAAGTCTATAACTTTACAATTCTAAAATTTTTAATTTCACAACTTTACAGCTTTACAATTTTACAGCTTTACAATTTTACAATTTTACAATTTCACAATTTCACAATTTCACAATTTTACAACTTTCCAATTCTAGAATTTTCCAATTCCATGGTTTTACAACTTTAGAATTTTACAATTCTACAATTTCGCAATTTTAAAACTCTATAACTTTACAATTCTAAAATTTTTAATTTCACAACTTTATAGCTTTACAATTTTACAGCTTTACAATTTTACAATTTTACAATTTCACAATTTCACAATTTTACAACTTTCCAATTCCATGGTTTTACAACTTTAGAATTTTATAATCCTACAATTTCGCAATTTTAAAAGTCTATAACTTTACAATTCTAAAATTTTTAATTTCACAACTTTACAGCTTTACAATTTTACAGCTTTACAATTTTACAATTTTACAATTTCACAATTTCACAATTTCACAATTTTACAACTTTCCAATTCTAGAATTTTCCAATTCCATGGTTTTACAACTTTAGAATTTTACAATTCTACAATTTCGCAATTTTAAAACTCTATAACTTTACAATTCTAAAATTTTTAATTTCACAACTTTATAGCTTTACAATTTTACAGCTTTACAATTTTACAATTTTACAATTTCACAATTTCACAATTTCACAATTTTACAACTTTCAAATTCCATGGTTTTACAACTTTAGAATTTTATAATCCTACAATTTCGCAATTTTAAAAGTCTATAACTTTACAATTCTACAATTTTTAATTTCACAACTTTACAGCTTTACAATTTTACAATTTTACAATTTCACAATTTCACAATTTCACAATTTTACAACTTTCCAATTCTAGAATTTTCCAATTCCATGGTTTTACAACTTTAGAATTTTACAATTCTACAATTTCGCAATTTTAAAAGTCTATAACTTTACAATTCTACAATTTTTAATTTCACAACTTTACAGCTTTACAATTTTACAATTTTACAATTTCACAATTTCACAATTTCACAATTTTACAACTTTCCAATTCTAGAATTTTCCAATTCCATGGTTTTACAACTTTAGAATTTTACAATTCTACAATTTCGCAATTTTAAAACTCTATAACTTTACAATTCTAAAATTTTTAATTTCACAACTTTATAGCTTTACAATTTTACAGCTTTACAATTTTACAATTTTACAATTTCACAATTTCACAATTTCACAATTTTACAACTTTCCAATTCCATGGTTTTACAACTTTAGAATTTTATAATCCTACAATTTCGCAATTTTAAAAGTCTATAACTTTACAATTCTACAATTTTTAATTTCACAACTTTACGGCTTTACAATTTTACAATTTTTAATTTCACAATTTTATAACTTTACAACTTTAGAATTTTACAATTTCACAATTCTACAACGTTAAAACTCTAAAATTTTACAATTCTACAAATGACACGTTAAAGACAGAAAGAAGAAGAACTTTATATTTTTTCAACTATATCACTTTAGAATTTTACAATTTTTATATTTCACAATTCTACAACTATACAACTTTGCAACTTTATAACTTTAGAATTTTACAACTTTACAATTTCACACTCTTACAATTGTACAATTCTACAACTTTACAATTTCACGATTTCACAACATTACAACTCTAGAATATTACAATTTTACAATTTCAACGTTTTACAACTTCAAAATTTTTAAATTGTTCAATGCTGCGACTTTACAACTTTAGAATTTTACATTTCTGCAATTTCACAATTTCACAACATTACAACTTCAGAATTATACAATTTTTCAATTTCAGATAATAAATTTGAAGTTGCAAAATACGAAAGGAAACCGATTTATTGGAATTTTCCATTCATCCTGCCGATTTACATTACGATTGTATTCCTATGAAATGTTATAATCACTACACAGTACAATTTCACGTGGATTTAAAAATATAATACATATAATTAAATCGCGGATAGATTTCATGAAAGACAGAATCCGAAATAATATGTTTAATTAATAGCAGCAACTATACGGGGTAGGTTTATCGATTTGTGAATTCAAACGAGCTGCATTGAACGTGCATGAAGCTCCAAATATTGCATTCAAATTCTACTGGAACGTATTCGCAAATCGAAAATGAATGCATTACACTAATAATTAAAACGTATGTAAAAGCTATTGTAGATACACAAGATGCTCGCGAAGTGATTGATTAAAGATTAAACATTTGCGCTGTGAATTTCCGTGGGAAATCGTAGATTTATCAACTTTCAAAACGCAAAGAAATCGGAAGAGTAAATTGAGGGAAATTTCAAGTTTAAATTTAGGGAAATGTCAAGTTTGAATTTAGGGAAATGTCAAGTTTGAATTTAGAGAAATTTCAAGTTTGAATGTAGGGAAATTTCAAGTTCGAAATTAGGGAAATTTCAAGTTTAAATTTAGGGAAATGTCAAGTTTGAATTTAGGGAAATGTCAAGTTTGAATTTAGGGAAATTTCAAGTTTGAATTTAGGGAAATTTCAAGTTTGAATTTAGGGAAATTTCAAGTTTGAATTTAGGGAAATTTCAAGATTAAATGGAGGGAAATGTGTCAAGTTTGAATGTAGGGAAATTTCAAGTATAAATTCAGGGAAATATCAAGTTTAAATTGAGGAAAATTTCAAGTTTAAATTAATTTTTGGAAATTATGAGGAATTCTTACAATAAATTTGATTTAAGTTAATTTTCTATGTAAATTGTAGGAGATTTGAAGTTTGAGTTGAGGGAAATTGGAAGAATAAATTGAGGGGATTCCAAGTTTAAATTAGACACCGACATATTTAATATTTATCATGTTATACTTAACAACGTGTATTATTAATAACAGTGAACTTCCGTGGAAAATCGTAGGTCTATCGAAATTCGAAAACGCAAAGAAATTGTTAAAATACGCGAAACGAAACGGAAAGCTGAAACGTCGGCATCAAGAGAGCTCTGCGAGCGACGTTAACGGAATACAGAAACGAAGCCATTCGATCAGAAAAACGTGCACCAACGCGCGACGGTGCATTTCATGCAACCTCGGAATTCTTCAAGGTCTATATTTCAATTTTCACCGAGAATCAGGCAAACTTTTCTATTAAAGTTTTCTTCCGCTGTAACCGGTGCGTTACGGTGGTTTTCCGCTTCCACGATTCTCCACTTTTCTTGGCAAAACAAAGTTGCCGATAGTGCCTGTTTCATCTGAATTGTGACAACTTGGTTCCCGATATATTTTTTCTTCGTATTCTTCAATAATTACAAAGCGTTTTTCATTGCGATTTCTACAAAGAAGTATTATACAGAGTGGGGCAAAAACTATGTCCATTTTGAGTATTGCCATTATTTATAATAATATGAAAAAATGTTATATACAAAACTTACACGGTATAAAGGGGGGCATATTGTGACGCAAACATTTTCTGCGTTGTTGGAGGTATAGAGGAGAATTCAAGGTCACCTTGATTTTTTTAAATGGAATGTCCTTTTTTTATACCATAGATCGATAGAGTATCAAATTCTGAATATAATAGTGTTGACCTTCATATGTCCTAAACCTAATAGTTAACGAGATATTATCCAAAGAAGAAGGAAAATTATTTTGATAATATCTCATCAACTATTAGATTTAGGACATATGGAGGACAATACATTTTTACTCAGAATTCGATAGTCTATCGATTCACGATACAGAAAGTAGGTGTTTCCATTTAAAAAAATCAAGGTGACCTTGAAATCTCCTCTGTGCCTCCACCTACGCAGAAAATGTTTATGTCAAAATATGCCTCCCTCTATACCGTGTAAGTTTTGTATATAACATTTTTTGATATGATTACAAATAACGGCAATATTCAAAGTGGACATAGTTATTGCTCCATCCTATTTCCTACGAAACTTGAAGCGTTCGTGAATTACGTAATAATAAGATATTTGAATTAAATATACGAGTATTTGCAATGGTGAAACATGTGAATATTGAATGAAGTATTTGAAGATATTTGAATAAAAATATCTCGAAAAAATAGCGATATTTAAATCGCTTAGTAATTATTGAAATGAAAGAAAAACAGATATCGAAAGCAAGTTGCCATATTTAATTGTGAGATGAAACAACCACTTTGTTTCGCCAAGAAAAGTGTAGAATCTGAATCGTCTCGACAGAATTTCGTTCGGCAGATTTGATCGAGTAATTTTCGGGTAAATAATGGAAGCTGATGAAGTATGTAATATTTCTGCGAACGAGGATCCGTCGTCGGTTTGAATTGGCTACGATTTCGCGACACGTTTCGAGCTACGAAAATGCAATTCTGCTGTAGCACGACGTCGCGCTGAATCTGAATCGCTATTTCGATCCTATTCAACCGGGAATGATAAATAGGAACCCGTTGAAATAGGGAAAGTGCCAATTTAAAATCGCGTTTCCCGACCAGAATAAAGCGTAGGCCGCGCCCTTTGTGTGGCCCTTCGCGTGGAAGATTGCGAGCAATTGAACGCGTTTTGCGGCTCTTTCATTCAACCATAACTTTCGTTCTGGGCAAATTTTTCGAAATGCAATTCTTCTCCGGACTTTTCGATGTTTGGAAAAGAACGCGCGGTACAATCTTTCGCGAACGTTTCGGTCTCGTTTCGAACGGGGAAATTAACTCGCGCGTTAGGGTAATAACGAATTTCTGGCAAGTTTTCGCTAGCTCGTTCAGTCTATGAAAAGGAAAGGTTTACGCAATATTAGGGTGGCTCTTATTGAAAGAGTCTGTGCAAATGATTATAATAATTGCAACGTCGCACAGTGGGCACGGTCGAAGAATTCAGTGACATTTTGCGAAGCAAGTCGATTTCTAATAAATTTTTATTGCTTCCTAAGTGTCCATCAACATCGAAGTTGAAAAGATCAATGTTTGTCCATAAAACCTTGGGCCCTATACTCCCATTCAACCAATGTGCCCGACGAAGGACAGTTCAGGCAGGGCTTGAAAACAGTTATGATATCGGTTTCGGTCCTTGAAACAGTTATGAAGGACCGATATTCTGAATAATTGTTATGAAGGACCGAAATTTTGGTTGATATCGGTTTCGATTACGGTCCTTCGTACATGGATATCGGTCCTAGCATAACAGTCTAGGACCGATATATTTTCGGTCCTATATCGGTCCTCATATCGGTTCTAAATTCTAAGTTTCAAATTATAGCAATCAGGGCTGGAAACGGGTCCGAAAATAACTACTAACATTAAAAACGGTTATATTTTGGTCATAATTGAATGTTGTTTTATTATAACAATAAATGTATACATTATTAACTATTTTTGAAGTGAAACTTCTTTTGGCAGGGTGTAGACCTAATTCGCGTCACGGAATTCGCGACACTAATATGCGTAACGGAAGTGGTGGGGATGCTTAGGCGAGCTAGTCGTAAATAAAAAATGGCTGTATCTCGGGAACGGTCCATCCTACCGCAAAAATAACGAAATTTTCAAAAGGCTCAACCCAAAAGCATATAGGGTATGCCCAACCACATGACGTATGTAGTCTTTTGAATTAAAAAAAAAACATACGCGAAACTTCTCGCATATCCTAGTAATGTTTAGAAGTAAATTAAGATTGGAAATGGTAAATAATCCTAATGAAGCGACAACAAGATCAGGAACACCTCTCGATGCAGTATTTGCGAGATATTTAGACAAAATTGAATCAAGAATATTTATATAATATTTTAGCTATCACAAGCCAATTGTTTCAATGATAGAATCATAGAAAATCATAGAAAAAATAATGAACGATCAAAATTTGCGACGCAAAGAAGGAGCCCGTATGGAAAAGAAAGGGACATAGTTCATAGCATTTTTTAGTTTTTACTTTTTTTATTGTAATTTTAATTTTCGTTATGTAGCTAGGCTCTAGGGTTTCGCTTGCAGAGTGGTGAGTCTTGTGTTCAAGAGGATGTGTTATGTTTTACCAGAAATCATTCTGATTGGTATCCCCGCAAAAGTGTCACCGATGACGTTGAGTCAACAGTCGCGTCGGCAATCGACAATAAGGTGTCGGTCTCTTTGCCACCGATTACAAAGCATGGGCCGACCCTTAGAAGTCGCTGTGCCTAAAGCAGCCGCCGAGCAACAAAGTATTGGAACCGATATGTAGACCGATATAGGACCGAAAAAATATCGGTCCTAGACCGTTATGCTAGGACCGATATCCATGTACGAAGGACCGTAATCGAAATCGATATCAACCAAAATTTCGGTCCTTCATAACAGTTATTCAGAATATCGGTCCTTCATAACTGTTTCGATCAAGCCCGAAATGAAACAGTTTCAAACAGTTATTTTCGGGCCCGTTTCAAGCCCTGGTTCAGGGACCCGCTATTTGCATCTCTGCCTGAACAGTTCGAGCTGGTACCTACAAAAGATTTTGTCGGTAAGATAGAGAGTAACATTGAAATGGTAAAAAAATGTTTTCAAGTCGCCACATATCCTTGCGACCATCATCATTTTAGTAAAAAAGGAACCTATTCCCAAAATTTCATCGAATTCTGAGCATGGGCATCTTCGGAAGTTCAGCCCAGTATTTTTCAATTCTTCTGATGTTTTTACTATTTTAAATTGCACTTACTCATTTTTCTTATAAATGCATAGAATCCGCTGTCTAAAAGAGAAGATCATGGTTCACTGTATCCATCGTCATTGTTTTTCTTCGCACTCACCACATATTGCCAGACAATGCATTGTCCAGGCAAGGATATTCTCCTAATTAGTTACCAGAAGGAACAACGCGTTCAACCCCCCGTTGCTCGAGCGTGTCGTCGCAGCGCTCTATTCCATGCGAGTAAGCTTGTATTCATTCGAATCTATAGAATTAAAAAGGAGCGGTTTCTATCTCGGAGCAGACAGCGACGCGAAAAATAAGAACGCACCGTTGCAGCTTGTTTGAATGTTGCGGAGAGGAGAAAAAAAAGAGACAGCAATGTACGTAGAAAAAGGTCGCAGAAATTTCAGTACATTCGATGCGCTCACTTTTAAAGCGAAGTTACTTCGAATGGGAACACGTCATCCACGGGTTAATAATACGCCGCGAGCCGCCGTTCCAAAATCTTTGTCTCTGAAACAAGCCTGCCAATCAAACCGTGAAACGACACACCGAGATATAAAAGAAGTATCGTTGGTTCGATGCCGTGCACAGGAGAGCATCGTAACGGTGCGCGAACATCGCACAGCGGTTTAGAATCGCGAATACGTGGCCAAAAATCGAAGACATACTCGAATTTTGTTGGAAATCGGTATTCCGAGAGTTTACGAGTCGCTGATTATGAATCTAATTTGGAACTTCCTAAAAACTAAATGGTGGATTCAATATCGCAGATGTGTTACTCGAAAAAATGGCGGATTACATTGAAATCTAGTATTCCCATATTTTTTCGATCGCTGAATATGAATTTGATTTAAAAATTTCGTGAAAGGAAATAGCGGATTCAATATTCAGCGACACGAATACACCGGAGTGTTAATTTTTAAATAAATTGGAGTGCCCCTTGTGTTTTTGCCATGTTTTCACGATTTCAGTCGTTGTCAACGCGTCGCCTATTTATTGTTGTAACTTTTACATTTCTCATCACATCCCTCAATTTAAACTTGAAATTCCCCTTAATTTATTCTTGACATTCCCTCCAACTTAAACATCAAACTAACTTTCTATAAAAATTAATTTAAAAATTATTTTAGCCTTGAAATTTCCTACAATTTAGATTATAAAATATGTCAGTATCTCTAATCTATTCTATCTTAATTTTTAAAAATTATTTTCGACTTGAAATTCCCCTCAAATTAAACTTGAAACTTCCCTCAAATAAAACTTGAAAATTCCCTCAAATTAAACTTGAAACTTCCTTTGATTTAAACTTTAAATTGTCATCAATTTAAACTTGGAACTTCCCTCACTTTATACTTGAAGTTTCCCTCAATTTATATTATTAAATATATCAGTACATATCTAATCTATTCTATCTAGATTTTTAAAAATTATTTTCAACTTGTAAATTCTCTCAAATTAAACCTGAAACTTCCCTCAATTTAAACTTGAAATTACCTTTAATTAGTAACTTGAAATTCCCCTCGATTTAAACTGAAAATTTCCCTCCATTTAGATTATTAAATATATTAGTACATATCTAATCTATTCTATCTGGATTTTTAAAAATTATTTTCGACTTGAAGTTCCCCTCAATTTAAACTTGAAACTTCCCTTGATTTAAACTTTAAATTTTCATCAATTTAAACTTGAAACTTCCCTCACTTTATACTTGAAATTTCCCTGAATTTAGATTATTAAATATACCAGTACATATCTAATCTATTCTATCTGAACTTTTAAAAATTATTTTCGACTTGAAGTTCCCCTTAATTTAAACTTGAGACTTCCCTTGATTTAAACTTTAAATTTTCATCAATTTAAACTTGAAACTTCCCTCACTTTATACTTGAAATTTCCCTGAATTTATATTATTAAATATATCAGTACATATCTAATCTATTGTATCTGTATTTTTAAAAATTATTTTCAACTTGTAATTTCTCTCAAATTAAACTTGAAACTTCCCTCAATTCAAACTTGAAATTACCCTGAATTAAAAACTTGAAATTTCCCTCGATTTAAACTGAAAATTTCACTCCATTTAGATTATTAAATATATTAGTACATATCTAATTTATTCTATCTGAACTTTTAAAAATTATTTTCGACTTGAAATTCCCCTCAATTTAAACTTGAAACTTCCCTCACTTTATACTTGAAATTTCCCTCAATTTAGATTATTAAATGTATCAGTATCTAATCTATTCTATCTGAATTTTAAAGCATTATTTTCGACTTGTAATTTCCCTCAAATTGAAGTTGAAACTTACCTCGATTTAAATTAAAAATTTTTATCAATTTAAACTTGAAATTTCCCACAGCATAAACTTGAAACAATTGTTAAATTATTGCAACTTTTATGTTTGCGAGTATTTGCAAGAAATTTTTACGCAGTCATCTTAAGGAGACTCTGGCAAATATTTCTACGCAAAATTCATCGTGACCTCTCGTGAACTCCGGTTTGTAATCGTCATTAAAGAAAAAAGAGACAGGCAAGCTGGTGTTTCGTGAAAGACAGTTTTCAAAGTTTTAAAATATTTCTATGCTATTAATTATTATATATACACACAGCTGAAAGAACGCTCTTCGACGCTGTATATGTATCTAGTTTCGCTGAAATGATTACTCATAAAAAAGTATAATGAGGCGAACAACGTTAATTTCTGGAAGAAGCGCGATCATTCCAGGACTTATGGTGGCTTGTCTTGAAACTGCTCTCAAAAGATAATGTGCGGCTTGTAGCAATTTATATTTATGCTAAAATTTAGTCTGTACGTGTAAGAACCTATCGGCAGAAGTTTGCTTAATTTCTGCCTACGTTTTGGCGATTCTGAACCACTGTGTTGGGAGAGAGTTGCACACGGCTGCTGCGCGGAAGTTGCGGCGGATGGAATCGATATCTCGTAGCTGTTTTCACGAGACCTGCTCTCGAAACCGTGTGTGCAGCCATAACGGCGAGGCAGCCAGTGATTCTAATCGCGCGCTTCGTCCCGCATCACGCACAGGACTTTCTGGTCTGCGCTGCGGTGTAAACTGTAAACCAACGCCAAAAAATGGCTCTGTGGTCTGCAGCTGACGCGAAAGATTGTGCTCGCGCGCACACAGCCATTCATGGCACTCGATGGAAACCGATGGATTCGCGATCATTCCGATAGGGCGTGAATGGAACAGAAATATCAAAAGCAGAACCAACGAAAATACCAATCAACACATCAATATGCAGATTGAAAGACCATTTCCATGATCTCAAATTTAAAACTAGTTCAAATTAGCTTCTTAACACATTATCGATCGGTAATTATTGCATAATTTTGAAAAATCTACGGTACGTAGCTGGAACCTATAACAGCAAAAGTTCAAGTTTAAATTGAGGGTAATTTAAGTTTAAGTTCATTTTTCAAAGTTAAGAGGAATTCTTATATAATACATTTGATTTAAGAGTTGTTATAACTGGAAAATTAAACATTCTTTCTGAGTTAGAATAGTTTTGAATTGATATACAGGGTGGCCCACATAACTCTGAACAGCTCAATATCTCCGTTACTTCTCGTTGTACAAAAAAACTTCGTAGGACAAAGTTACACTGTTTGAAGGGCCACATATAACGGTGTAAGGGAAAAAAAATGTCAAGGTCATTTTTATGAGATTTCAAGGTTATCGATGTTTTTTTAAATGGAGTGAGGTATTTTTTAATACATCAATCGATGCAGCTGGACATTCTTTATAAAAAAGTACTAACCTATGTATGTCGAAAAGTTAGTAGTTCAGGAGATATTTCAATTTAAATAACTCCAAAATACCATTACTGTCGTACTAAGGCGTTAGTGTTTACTTACTTGTGTAACGCCTTAGTACGACAGGAATGGTATTTTGGAGTTATTTAAATTGAAATATCTCCTGAACTACTAACTTTTCGACATACATAGGTTAGTACTTTTTTATAAAGAATGTCTAGCTGCTTCGATTGATGTATTAAAAAATACCCCATTCCATTTAAAAAAACATCGATAACCTTGAAATCTCATAAAAATGACCTTGACATTTTTTTTCCCCATACACCGTTATATGTGGCCCTTCAAACAGTGTAACTTTGTCCTACGAAGTTTTTTTGTACAACGAAAAGTAACGGAGATATTGAGCTGTTCAGAGTTATGTGGGCCACCCTGTATAATACCTCATGCAATATTGTTTGATAATTGTTTCAAGTTTAAATTTAGGGAAATTCCAAGTTCAGATTGAGGGTAGTTTCAAGCTTAAATTGAGGTCAATTTGAAGTTTAAATTGAGGGAATTATTAAGATTAAATAGAAGTATATTTCAAGTTTAAATTGAGAAAATTTCAAGATTAAATTGAAGGATATTTGTAGTTTATTTTCAAGTTTAAATGGAGGGTAATTTCAAGTTGGAATTGTAGGCAATTTCAAGTTTAAATATAGGGAAATTTCAAGTTTAAATGGAGGGTAATTTCAAGTTTAAATTGAGAGAATTTTCAAGATTAAATTGATGGATATTTCAAGTTTATATTGAAAGAATGTTCAAGATTAAATTGACGTTTCACGTTTAAATTGAGGGAATTTTCAAGTCCTGGACTTTTCAAGATTAAAATGAAGGGAATTTCAAGTTTAAATGGAGGGTAATTTCAAGTTGGAATTGTAGGCAATTTCAAGTTTAAATATAGGGAAATTTCAAGTTTAAATGGAGGGTAATTTCAAGTTTAAATTGAGAGAATTTTCAAGATTAAATTGATGGATATTTCAAGTTTATATTGAAAGAATGTTCAAGATTAAATTGACGTTTCACGTTTAAATTGAGGGAATTTTCAAGTCCTGGACTTTTCAAGATTAAAATGAAGGGAATTTCAAGTTTAAATGGAGGGTAATTTCAAGTTTAAATTGAGAGAATTTTCAAGATTAAATTGATGGATATTTCAAGTTTATATTGAAAGAATGTTCAAGATTAAATTGACGTTTCACGTTTAAATTGAGGGAATTTTCAAGTCCTGGACTTTTCAAGATTAAAATGAAGGGAATTTCAAGTTTAAATGGAGGGTAATTTCAAGTTGGAATTGTAGGCAATTTCAAGTTTAAATATAGGGAAATTTCAAGTTTAAATGGAGGGTAATTTCAAGTTTAAATTGAGAGAATTTTCAAGATTAAATTGATGGATATTTCAAGTTTATATTGAAAGAATGTTCAAGATTAAATTGACGTTTCACGTTTAAATTGAGGGAATTTTCAAGTCCTGGACTTTTCAAGATTAAAATGAAGGGAATTTCAAGTTTAAATGGAGGGTAATTTCAAGTTGGAATTGTAGGCAATTTCAAGTTTAAATATAGGGAAATTTCAAGTTTAAATGGAGGGTAATTTCAAGTTTAAATTGAGAGAATTTTCAAGATTAAATTGATGGATATTTCAAGTTTATATTGAAAGAATGTTCAAGATTAAATTGACGTTTCACGTTTAAATTGAGGGAATTTTCAAGTCCTGGACTTTTCAAGATTAAAATGAAGGGAATTTCAAGTTTAAATGGAGGGTAATTTCGAGTTTAAATTGAGAGAATTTTCAAGATTAAATTGATGGATATTGCAAGTTTATATTGAAGGAATGTTCAAGATTAAATTGAGTTTCACGTTTAAATTGAGGGAATTTTCAAGTCTTGGACGGACGGAAATTTCAAGATTAAAATGAAGGGAATTTCAAGTTTAAATAGAGGGAAATTTCAAGTTTGAATTGAGGCTTGTGTGGAAATATCTATGGCACATAGTTAAACTGTTTTTGACTATACCTTCAGTACCAACACCAATTTTCATTTTAAACTAACAAGTCACCCCCAATTACGTCATCTAATACTTTCATTTAAAATTCTAGTAGAAGAAAATTTCTATGCTTTCTTCTGGTACAGCAAAATTACACTGTCCAACACCAAATTTGTTGCCTAATTACTGTTGGGTCCTTCTTATAGAGTTTTTTGCGCTGATTCCGAATCTGCCCTTCATTTTTGCCCTATACGCACAGTTTTTGAGGAACATGGCTTTGAAAAAAAACATATTGTTCAACTTTAAACAAATATTGTGATGTTATTATAAAAGATACTGGATTGTTCTTTGCAGCAAAAGTTTCTGTAGATTTTCCCGAATACAGTGATATCCAATATTAGTACAATAAGATTGTTTACACATGTTTAAACAATGATTAAAGACGGAGAGACACCACTTTTGCGCCAATTTTTGAGAATATTTTTCAATTTATCTCAAAAAATAAGAGTCCAGTGGAAAATCGAACTATACCACGCGATAGAGCAGACTTTTATCTTGAGAAACCACCGATTCAAGTTTGCGATATCGACGTTTTTTTTCAAAGCCATGTTCCTCAAAACCGGTGCGTATAGGAGAAAAATTAAGGACAGATTCGGAATCAGCGCAAGAAACTCTATGAGAATGACCCAACAGCAATTAGGGAACATAAAAATTTGAAATTTATTAGACAGTGTTATTGAAGGAAAACAATAATTGAAGGATTATCGCAGAAAAATCAATGATTGAAGGAAAAGTACAGTACCGTGCAAAAGACCAACTACGCGAAATATGCAATTTTCCACGATCTCGCGTCGTTTTCGAATTTAAAACTGGCAAAATTAGCAAAATTAGCTTTTTAAGAGAAACGATATGTATCTTCCGAATAATTCCAGTACAGTACCGTGGAAAAGTCGAATCCGCTCCTCTAACGAGAATCCAGTGAATCCAGCTAAGGCAAAGAAAGAGAGAGTCTGTCCTAATTCGTTGTTCTTGGTCTTTGTTTCCCCGTTCGTTCTATTTAGCACATTCTTACCGATAGAAAGGTAAACAAAAAGGGAATACGGGAGGGAACTACACGTTCCGTCTTTGGCTGAAGCCCGCAAGCTTTGTGGGCGGAAACAATGTTTTTACTGGAGCAGCTCGACCGTTCTCTAAACCACTGCCTTTCCAATCTCTTTAAAGCTAGATCTACCTCCTTTCGCCGAGTTATGCTCCAAATGCGCTTTCATCTGTCAAACACAAGGGTTGAAACAGTTTTCAAAATAACTGTTACGATAACTGTTACGCGTTCTAGTAAGGTTATAGTCAGGCTGCGGATAGTTTATGCAATTTCATTCAATTTTTCCAGACGAGTTTTAAGAAACTCGAATCAAACAGGATCTTATTTTTTATTGTAGTGGCCTTTTTAGAACTGAAATAAATTGAAATTGTTCTAAACTCTGTCATATTTTGTATCCTAGCTGTTTTTGAACATTTCTTAAGTGCCATAATTGGATACAGATCCGCAGTCCAGTTATACAGTCAAATCTATTTTTGTGCGGTATTTCTTATGCGATTTTTTTTGTGCTATTTTTCAATGCGATATACTATGAATATCAGATCAGATCAGCAGGATATCTCGGAAGACGTTGTCGTTATCAAAAAAGTGTTCCTACAGAAGTTGTTTCGTATCACGGGCTACATTACGTAGTATTAATTGTTTTCTTGTGGATGGAGTGGTGGAGGATATTTCAAGGTCATCTTAATTTTTTTATATAGAACGTTCTATTTTTTATACCATAGATCGATAGAATATCAAATTCTGAGTATAAAAGTGTTGACTTTCATATGTCCTAAACCTAATAGTTAAGGAGATATTATCCAAACAATATTCTTTCTTCTTACGATGGATAAAGAGATGTACCGTGTAACAGAAATTTTGGGACACCCTGTATAATAATTAACGTAGAGAAATTCTACGAACGTATATAGATATCATTAATTTCATTAAATATTCATTTTTTGAATATATCGCGAACAAATATCCTCAACCGACAGTGTTCATTTTTAACCCAAAGAACTGTTTTCCATTTATAAAAGATGAAGCAGAAGAAATATTAAATAGGGTAATCAGGACAGCTGGAAGCAGAACAAGCGAATTTTGATTTCGTATTAATTCTAGTTATCATGGAGAGACAATTAATTTTTTGAACTTCGACGTTGATGGAACTATAAGGGAGCAATACAAACTAATTAGAAATCGCGTTTTTCGCGAAATGTCACTAAATTCAACGTCTCTGGGGATTCTGATTTGATCTCGTCCGCGGGGAAAGATGCAGGAGATTGCTCGGCAGAACTGTGTTTGCCCGGACACGATTGTCCGGCATAGCGCTCGAATACAAAGGGTAACGAAAGGGTTACGTCGTCGTGCCCGGAGCACGATTTGCCAGGAAACTTTCGGCTCGGGGTTGCGCATACAATTTCATGTTTATCTCGTCGCCTGGAAGGCGACGAAGTTACGCAGCTTCGGCTTTAGAAGCTACTGCGCCACTCCGAGCTCGGGACAAGAGACAAGGACGGGAATAACCATGCTTTCAAGGGTCGAAGCTGGATAAAATAGTATTCGAAATAGTAAATGATAAATAATCCCATTTATTTCGAAGTATGCGTACAACTCTCGAGAAAAAATGTTTCATTTGATGCAGGAATTGATCAAAATAATATTTGAACATAGTATTTGAGTTTAAGGATATTTTAATATACTTGTGTTTCGTCTTTAGTTATTTTATTTTTAATTATATCAATATCAATATTACATCCATATATCTATATTATATCAATATATCAATGTGTCAGTATACAGTTACTCGAATTAATAATCGGACGATCTAAAAAAGACGCTATCTTTTTTAATATTGTATCATACGATTTGAACTTTTTTGGGAAGCTAGAGAAATTAGTTTACTACAGGATGTGAAAAGAAATGTTTTCAAAAATTGCCATTGATCGGAATTGTAGAAAAAATACTAAAAGTTGCATTTTACAACTTCTTTGTGTGGGCCTATATTGAAAATTTCAAAAATACGATTTGTAGATCTGTGTCAATTAAACATATTCTGAAAATGTCGTCAAAATCGGGCTACGTTGCAATGAGCTACAAATGTTTAAGGATGGTAAAAATTGCAGATTTTCAGGATTTTCGGTCTATATCTAAGAATTCTTACATCTCTCGATGTCTGTCGTTTTTCTCTCGCATCAACCGATTTCGATGAAACCATCACAGTGAATATAATTGACAATTTAACACTTTTACCACTTCACAACTTTACAATTTCACAATTCCAGAATTGTACGATTCTAAAACTTTACAACTTTACAATTTCACAATTTCAGAATTGCTCGATTCTACAACTTTACAACTTTTAACAACATTAGAATTTTACAATTTCACGATTCTACAACTATACAACTTTGCATCTTTTTGACTTTAGAATTTTACAACTTTACAATTTCATAATTGTACAATTCTACAACTTTACAACTTTTAACAACTTTCGAATTTTACAATTTCACAATTCTACAACTACACAACTTTGCATCTTTGTGACTTTAGAATTTTACAACTGTACAATTTCATAATTGTACAATTCTACAACTTTGCAAATTTTTATAACTTTAGAATTTTACAATTTCACAATTCTACAACTACACAACTTTGCATCTTTGTCACTTTAGAATTTTACAACTTTACAATTTCATAATTGTACAATTCTACAACTTTACAAATTTTCATAACTTTTGAATTTTACAATTTCACAATTCTACAACTATATAACTTTGCATCTTTGTGACTTTAGAATTTTACAACTTTACAATTTCATAATTGTACAATTCTACAACTTTACAACTTTTAACAACTTTAGAATTTTACAATTTCACGATTCTACAACTATACAACTTTGCATCTTTGTGACTTTACAATTTCACAACTTCAAAACATTAGAATTTTTCAATTTCAGATAATATTTTGAAATTGCAAAATGATATGAAATAAAACCTTATACAACTTTCTATAGATTATGAAATAGGTACTAACGTAAAGTATACTTACTTTGTCATGATATGATAATTTTACAAAGTCGCAAAAGTTAAAAATTGCGAAATTGTACAATCAAAAAATTGTAAAATTCTAAAGTTGTAAAACGTTGAAATCGTAAAATTGTAAAATTAAAAACTATAAAATTGTGAAATTTTGAAATCGTAAAATTGTAAAATTACAAACTATAAAATTGTGAAATTGTTGAATTAAAAATTGTGAAATTGTAAAATTACAAACTATAAAATTATGAAATTTTGAATTTGTAAAATTACAAACAATAAAATTGTGAAATTTTGAAATCGTCAAATTGTGAAATTGTGAAATTGCTGAATTAAAAATTGTAAAATTACAAACTATAAAATTGTGAAATTTTGAAATCGTAAAATTGTAAAATTACAAACAATAAAATTGTGAAATTTTGAAATCGTAAAATTGTGAAATTGTGAAATTGCTGAATTAAAAATTGTAAAAATAAATAAACTATAAAATTGTGAAATTTTGAAATCGTGAAATTGTGAAATTGTAAAATTGTAAAATTACAAACTATAAAATTGTGAAATGTTGAAATCGTAAAATTGTAAAATTGGGAAATTGCTGAATTAAAAATTATGAAATTGTAAAATTACAAACTGTAAAATTGTGAAATTTTGAAATCGTAAAATTGTGAAGTTGCTGAATTAAAAATTGTGAAATAGCAAAATTAAAAACTGACATTGTAAAATTCTAAAGTTGTAAAGTTGTAATATTCTAAAGTTGTGCAACAGTAATGCTTTAAAATTATAAAATTGCTGAATTAATAATTGTGAGATTGTGAAATTGTAAAATCGTAGAATTCTAAATTTGTAAAGTTGTCATGTTCTAAAGTTGTACATTTCCAACATTGTAAAATTGTTTTGCTTGGCCCGTAGCCGGACGTACTCCACTCCACCTTAATAAAGCTGAGAATGATAATATTAAGAATCTTAATTGTAAAAGTGCGGAAAGGGTCTGTTGTCCGAGGGTTAATAGCAGAGTTGGTTAAAAAAGTTTGTTTAAATAAAAATTTCTAATAAGGTGGGTTTAAAACCGAAATTTTTGTCCATCTCTGGTTAATAGTGAATCAGAGTTGAGAGGAAAGGGTGGAGAGAACGGAATTGTTTGGAGAACTGAAGCAAAGGCTGAGTAAACGAGCAGGAGCGTAAGAGGAAACAGAATTTCGTGGCAGAAGCCACAATGTCTGAATTCTGATGGTCACCTTACCGCGACCCTTTCGACTTCCGGTGCGACGCGATAACGTACGACATTATCTGCTCCGCATTGTCCGTAGTTCTGGTATTTATGGCTGCGAATCTCGGTCGAGGGCGTAGATTCTTAGCCGGTGAGATTGGCTATCGGGTACAGTATCTTACGATAAAAATGCAAAAGTACCTTCTCTAGAAATGCTTTCTCCTTTTGAGAAATACGAGGAGAAGCTAACAATCGGTATTCAGAGTAATCGAGCGATCCAATAGCCGGGACGAGTATAATTTTCGTGAAATTACGGCTACTTCGGGAATAGGAACACGGTACATCTCGATGTTTCACTTATTCGTCGAGATAATTCTCCATGTTTCTTTCAAAATGAATAGGGGAAAACTTTCATTTTCAAACGTCTCGTGCGTAAACCGAGTTTCCGTCATAAGTTTCAGAAAAGTCGAAGCGAGAGGCTGCTGCTTCGGACGTATGTGAGTTTTCGTAGCCAGAGTTCACTCGTTCCTTTACTTTTCTTCTCCTTTCTTGTTTCCGCCGTCGCTATAGCGCTTTGGAACGCGATAACTTTCGTCGTCTAGTTTAATGTCGTCTCGTTTTTGCCGGCGTACAGCTAAAGAAGTTGGAAAAAAATGTCTGGTATGCGCTATCTTGAAATTGATCCTTGAGAGCGTTACATTACGGACTCGATGTTCCACGTCGCGCAGGCCGGATTTCCGAATTCCCGATTTTCTTGTCGCACGTCCGTTTCTACGCCGACACTCTTTTGGCTCTCACTTGAAATTCCTACAAGCTTTCAACGATACTCGCACGATCCAGCTTTTAGAATTGTACGAACGTAATCGTTCCTTCGAAACTTTCGAAGCGAATCACGCGAAATGTAATTCCGCCCACGCGGACAAATTTCCGTTTCGAGTTTTCCTCGGAAATGATACTTTTAAAACAAATCCTGCGGATACTATATAACCAATATATTGTTTTTTAAACTTTTCCATATCGATTTGACGCGACGCTATTCGCAAACTATTTACAGTGAGCCACGAAAGTATATTCGAACACCATTTTAGCTGGACAAAATTCTAAATCGCCTATTTTTCAATATTTATCAATTAATATGTTTACAGTTGTATAAAATATGAATAATTATTAAGTTTCTACAACACTTAGTTGGTTTTTGTTAATTAAACAATATGTTTTAAGTTATTTATAATTAAATCTGAAATACAACAAAGTTAGTAATGGACCTATGCAGCACAGCATGATTTAACAAGTAGTAGATATTACATATCAAAGAAGACGTCATTTTTAATTATGCACAAAGAGAATGTGAATATAATTTACAAATTTATATTTTGGAATTATTCTTTGGTTTAGTATAAGGTTTCAATTTACAAATAACAAATCTGCTTCGTATTATACAAAAATTATAATTTACAAGGTTACATGCTGTCACGTCCGGTGGTTCAGCCATCACTAATAATTGATATAATCAATGATGTATAACATATACCTTTTGAATTTCTTTCTATGCTTAATCTAATAATGTTGTACGAGAACCTAAATATTTAATATTATTGTTGATAATAATTATTGTTGATTATTGTTGATAATGTAAGAAGCCCCTTCGGCAAGAAGATTGTTCTCATCATCAACAAAGAAGAAATCTACTTAGCGGTAATTACTAACAAATTATAATAATAAATCGAGAAATATTATGTATCCGAAATTTGGAGTTTAAAATATACGTTCGTTTATTTCTATTCAAACAAAAAAAATATCAAATCATTTATTAAAGAATTTACCCAACTTCGATTTCTACATTTCAATTCCATGATCAAAACCCGAACGGAAGCCGGCGAATGCAGGTTGGTTCAAAACTGCGTTGTATCTCAATTCTAATCTTCCCAATCATTCAAATCTTTTCAATTAAAATCTATAATACGTCCACCTTAGGACGTAACAATGCAAAAATAAAAAAGGCATTTTTTTAAACTTTTTTATTAGGACCCTTACTGAAAATTTGAAATATATGCTTTTAGATCTATAGTAGTTACACACGTTCTGAAAATTTCGTCAAAATCGATGAACATACACACAAGTCTACAAGCGGTTAAAAATGGTGAAAATCGTAGCTTTACACGATGTTTGATCAGTTTCTGTTTAAAATCCACAGAATCGTACATCTTTCGATGCGAGTCGTTTTTCTCTGCGTCAATCGATATCGATGAAATTTCAGCACGTGCACAACTAAAATAGATCTACAAAACACGTATTTTAAATTTTCATTAAGGTCCCAACTAAAAAAGTTTTGAAAAATGCCGTTTTTATTTTTGCATGTAATCTTGTAAATTATAATTTTATGGGAAATCTTTTTTGCTTATAAAATTGATTATAAAAAATCAGGTCATTTGGTAGAATTATAAAAATGTTATTCTGTTTTAAAGGGTGTTCGAATACTTTCGTGGCTCACTGTAGGTATGTCAAATGACCCATTTCAGATTTTTTAAATGATTTTTATCGAGATTGTAAAGGTGTTTTCACGGGAATTGATTGAATAGTTTTTGACTCGTTTATACAGGGTGTCTGAAAATTCCTTCAACATCCGGAAATGGGAGGTTGAAAGAATTTTGAGACACCCTGTATATTACAGTAAAAATCGCACAAAATTTAAATAAATTTAATCTTGTTAGTTTTTATAATTAGACTGCGGATCTTTATGCAAAATAAAATTTGTATTAATTACGATCTACGGTAGCTAAGTAACCATTTATTTTCCACGTTAATATTTTGTATATGTTAAAAATAGTGTATCGACACTGTTCAAGTCGAAATGACTTAAAATAAGGTTAAATACCTTTCCACTGTTTCGAGTTAGCACTATTCACTTTTGTCATAAATGCATAAAATACGCAGTCTATTAATAATACCACGTATACACATTAGTCGCTTTTGATGGTCGGTAGGTTCAGTGTTAATGCATATGTTGTCCAGGAACCGCAATATTTATTTAATTTGTACGATCAAACGTATAGAGATGGAATATTAAAGAACGCGTCCGAAATGGTGGCCGTTAATATCTCGACATTTTTATAATTCAAGCAAGGTAGGAATTTTTAGATGCTTTTAGTATTTCAGTATGAAAATCTCGTTCATCCACGTGGAGAGAATACTCTGCGAAACGACCACCGCAGCTAATTAATATTTGAAAGTTTCCCAGTGAAATATTATATCTCGAAATCCCATATATAAATCATATGAAAAAATGGTCCAATTTTATTACAATCGCCGCAATCGCTACTCGTTGCGAATATAACTATGTATAATATAAATGGAATTAACGAAATTCTGAAGAGGATTCGTTATAACGTAACGCATAATATAAAATGTATGTTTAATTACACTGTCCATCAAATTTCAACTTTTTTTTGTATTTCGATTCCCACTATACGATTCATATAGAGATTTTCGCGCTGATTCCGAATCTGCCCTTAATTTTTCTCCTATACGCACAGTTTTTGAGAAAAAAAACATATTTTTCAACTTTAAACAAATATTGTGATGTTATTATAAAAGATATTGAATTGTTCTTTACAGCAAAAGATTCTGTAGACTTTTCCGAATACAGTGATATCCAATATTAGTACATTATGATTGTTTGAACATGTTTAAACAATCATTACAAGCAGAGAGACACCACTTTTGAACCAATTTTTGAGGATATTGTTCAATTTATCATAAAAAATAAGGGTCCAGAGGAAAATCGAACTATACCACGCGAAAGAGCAGATTTTTATCTTGAGAAACCACTCTTTAAACTATGCAACGTCGACGTTTTTTCGAACCAAACAGCAAAATATCTTCGCCCGACATGAATTGTCGCCAGTGACGGGATGCGGCGAACGGCCGTACTAATGGCGGGCGCCACTGGCGGCAACTCATGTCGGGCGAAGATATTTTGCTGTTTCATTCGAAAAAACGTTGAAGTTGCAAACTTTAAAGAGTGGTTTCTCAAGATAAAAATCTGCTCTTTCGCGTGGTGTAGTTCGATTTTCCTCTGGACCCTTATTTTTTAAGATAAATTGGAAAATATCCTCAAAAATTGGTGCAAAAGTGGTGTCTCTCCGTGTTTAATGATTGTTTAAACATGTTTAAACAATTATAATATATTAATATTGGATATCACTGTATTCGGGAAAGTCTACAGAATCTTTTGCTGTAAAGAACAATTCAATATCTTTTATAATAACATCACAATATTTGTTCAAAGTTGAAAAATATGTATTTCTTTAAAACTCAATTTTCTCAAAAACTGTACGACTAGGCGAAAAATTAAGGACAGATTCAGAATCAGCGCGAAAAACTCTATAAGAATCGTATAGTGGGAATCGAAATACTTTTTAGTTGTTGGAAAGTGTTATCGTATTTGTATATATGTATATGAAAGAACGATACGTTAATTTGCCTGCAACAAGGAAATATATCGACCAAAAAATCAAAATGAGGCTTACGATAATTTTAAAAATATTTAAATATTTTTGAAATGGTGAAATATTCGAATTTTGAGTTAAACATTTGAAAATATTTTTTCGAATTAGAATAGCGAATTATTCGAATTTTGAATTAAATATTTGACATAACGAAATATTTATATATTAATGAACAAACCGGAATGCTTGCAGTAAGCAACATTAATTTTCCTGCAACAGGGAAATATATCAACCATAAAATCATATGGAGGCTTATGATAATTACAACCAGAGATGAGCGGATTTGATGCATTTATGCCAAAAATGAATAGCTGCAATTTGAAAGAGTAAAAACATTAGAAGAATTCTAAAATTCTATTACATTCTTTTCAACCTATATTAAACATATCAAGAATGAAAATAAACTCCTGTTCCACCTTAGTTCGTTGAAATTCAGATAAAAAATGTTTATTTTGCATAAAGACCCGCTGTCTAATTTCCGACTATTATTGGCGACATTAGCGAATGAATCGAGAAGTAATTTTGTGGAAGTCGTAGTCGGGTCTCTTTGTATAAAAGAAACGAACGATCCGAAAGCGGTACGAAGAGATCTTTTACATCGAACTAAAATCCTGGCGTCAGCAGCGATAGCTTTCCGGCATTCGATCGCCGACGGCCACGAACTCGGAAATGGTTATATCAGATAATTTCGGCATTATATATGTCAGCTATATTATCTCTTTTCCGAACAATTTCGAGAAAATCTGCTCCGCGATGCAACGCAACGTTCAAGAATCAAAATCGCTACGTATAGGGTGTATACTAAGTAGTAATGGGGATCCGTCGTTGGGGTGAATCTACAGCTACGGGTCGGTGGATATTTGTAAGAGAAACTTGCCGCGGAATTGTTTATAGTTTACACCAAAGAAAGTTCTTGTTGAAGTTTGTTTTCATATCGATACCGTCCACTCGTCTAGAGTAGAATAAGTTTAAAAGAAACCGTACATCTATTCCGATTTTACAATTATACAACTTTACAATTCTGGAATTCTACAACTTTGCAATTTTACAATTTTACAATTTCACAAATTTTAAAACTTTGGGACATTAGAATTTTACAACTTCACAACTTTACAACTGAAGAATTTTACAATCTTTCAATTTCAGAACTTTACACTTTTGACAATTTCACAATTTATAATATTTTAGAATTTTGCAACTTTACAATTTTATGACTTCTGAGTTTCATGACTTCAGAACTTTACAACTCTAGAATTTTACAATTTTACAATTGAAACGTTGCGATATTTGTTTATCATAACGTTATCATAACGTATCCATAATTGTTTATACTAGATAACAACTACAATTTTGCAATTTTGCAATTTTACAATGTTACAGTTTCACAATTTAAAAATTTTACAATTGTACGTGTTTGTAAAATTGTCAGATTCTGGGGTATTTGTTAGTATACTTTACGTTAGTATTTCATAATGTATATGACGTTAGTATATGGATTTTTTATATTTTGCAATTCAAAATATATTATCTGAAATTGCAAAATTGTAGAATTCTAATGTTTTAGAGTTGTAAAATTCTAAAGTTGTTAGAAGTTGTAAAGTTGTAGAATCGTACAATTGTGAAATTATGAAATTGCATAGTTGTAGAATCGTACAATTGTGAAACTGTAAAAAGTTGTGAAGTAGTAGAATCGCAGAATTGTGAAATTATAAAGTTGTTAAAAGTTGTACAATTGTAGATTCGTAGAATTGTGAAAATTGTAAAGTTGTAGACTCGTACAACTGTGAAATTGTAAAATTCTATTGTCGTAAAGTTTTAAAATTTGTGAAATTGTAAATTTGTAACGTGGTGAGATTGGAAAATTCTGAAGTTGTAAAATTATGAAATTGTAAAATTGTATAATTCTAAAGTTGTAAAACGCTGAATTTGTAAAATTGTAAAATTCTGGAATTGTAAAGTTGGAAAGTTGTGTAATTGTAAAATCGAAACAGGAGACCCAGAAAAATGTGCAAGTATACTTTACACTACTATTTTACAATATAGAATTAGTATAACTTAACTCTTACGTATAACAATGAATATAAGGTATTCTCTCACATTTTGCAACTCTAAATTAACGATCTGAATACTGAATAGACAGAGACATGATAATTCGATACGGGTCTGGCGACAAATATCGACACGGTTAGGTGGACTGTAGTAGTAGGCTTTCGTTTATACGTACAACTCCACGCAATGTAATTTTGCAAAAACTTCAGCAGCTTCTATCTCGATAATTATTTGTTCGCGACACACGGTTTCTTTCAAACTTATTTTATGTATTCTGGACGAGTGGAAGCTGTGGATGTAAAAACAAACTGTAACAAGAATTTTCTTTGGTATAAACAATTTCGCGGCAAGTTTCTATTACAAATGTCCACCGCGATCCAAAGGCGTAGATTCACCCGTACGATGGATCACCATTACTTTTTATACACCCTGTACGTACTAGTAGCCTGATGCGTTTCAGATTATCTGGTTGAATCGTTGAACGTAGTCCCAATCGTTCGAATGGAGGTCGAGTATTCGGAAATGGAAGCATAGCGAACTTTGGCAGCGTGGAACTGAAAATTTTCAGTGGTTCCTGCTTTCGTAAATGCATAAAAAATGCAATTTACAGAGGGTCGCCTTGTTTTACCCTCTTTCTCTCTCTCTCTCTCTCTCTCTCTCTCTCTCTCTCTCTCTCTCTCTCTCTCTCTCTCTCTCGCTTGGAAGCGAATACATATTATATTTAAATAGCTTTATCGGCGAACAAACTTCGGTCGTTGTTCCCGAAAGTGTGTTGGAAAAACTGTGATAAATAATACATTGTATTACTTGTCGGTAGTTCGAACAACATTCTCTGCGTTTAATGAACGCATGCATCTACATTTTATGATTCACAGTTAACAAGAAAGAAAGGAGAGGCTAATGTTTATGTTTGTACCCAGAAGTTTTACCGATGCAATCGTAACGTACTGTTTTCCAATTTCGTTTCCACGAATTAACGAGAGAATTTACAACAATTTTGCAACTTGTGTGCAACGTGGTACACGCTGGACGATAGAAAACTAACTAGTTTAGGAGTTATTTGAATTCAATTGAAATATTAAGGTGGGAACTGCTTTATGCGTCTGGGCGCAGCGTTTTGTTATCCATACTTCATTCGTCGTAGGTCTCAGGTGTGCCTCTGGGCGCACGAATTTGCGTTCCTATGATGCGATTTGGTATGTCTTTCCTTGTTTGTCACTTGCGAATAAAATCGAAAGAGCGTCGCCCAGACTCGATATACAGTGAGTGTACAAAGTATTCGTACACTTTTTAAAAACTAATAACTTTTTTATAATTGTACCAAACGACCTGATTTTTTGTAAACAATTAGAAGTATTGGTTTACGAAATGATATGCAAAAGAGATTTTCCAAAAATTAGAATTTACAAGGTTAAATGCAAAAATTAAAAAGGCATTTTTCTTAACTTTTTTATTTGGGTTCTTAATGAAAATTTAAAATATATGTTTAGTAGATCTATGTTAGTTATACACGTGCTGAAAATTTCATCGAAATCGATTAACATACACACGAGCTACAAGCGGTTAAAAATTGTGAAAATCGTAGTTTTACACGACTTTTGATCAGTTTCTGCTTAAAATCCACAGAATCGTACATCTTTCGATGCGTGCCGTTTTTTCTGCGTCAACCGATTTCGATTAAATTTTCAATATGTGTATAACTAACATAGATCAACTAAACATATATTTTAAATTTTCATTAAGGACCCAAATAAAAAAGTTTAAAAAGATGCCTTTTTTAACTTCCCGATTTTATAGGGAAGTTATTGTAATTACCCCGAAAATCGAAAATCGAGTTTTTAGCAGATCTTCACGTTTCATTGTCATTGGAGTCATTTTAGACTATTTTTATTAAAATGTCGGTATGTGTATGTGTGTGTGTGTGTGTGCGTATGTCCGTTTCTATGGTATCAAATTTTTCGTTAACGTTTTCAGAAAAAGTAACAACGCGATCAGGATGATGAATGATGCAATCGATGTGCCCCGCTGTAAGTTAGAGCTGATTAGATTTTGGTCCATTTTGGTCAAGTAGTTTTTTAGTTTTTTTAGTTTTTTTCGAAAGAAGTTCATTCAACAATGCAATTTATACGAGAGAACGGAAAGTTTCCACCGAAGAAACAAACGTAATTACACAAAACTTTTTTTTCGATTTTTTTAAAATTGGAAAAAAAAATTTTTTTTTTAAATCTTTTTTTGTACCTTAAGATGATGTTTCCGCTTACAATAATCGAAAATTATCCCAATGCAAGAGTGAGTTAATCATCTCTACTCCCGAGAATACATTTTCAAAGAATATCGATGAAAGTACAAAAACATTTATATTACAATCTTTAAATAAACAATCAGTTCAAAACGAATTGTTAACTGAGATTAAATTGAAAATTAATATAAAATATATGATAATTAATAACATTGATGTTGAAGACGGATTGGTTAATGGAGCATGCGGAATATTAAAATTTATTACTTTTCAAGAAAATACTAAAATTCAGTCTATATTGTGGTTAGATTTTCAATTGGCCATAGTAGGAGTGAAAGTAAGAACTCGTTATCGTGATTATATGAAAAACGCAAATATAAATCAAAATTTAACACCAATAATAACAAAATATCGAATCAAGTAAATATTTCGAGTGAAGAAAAATAAGAAATCACACGTAGTCAATTTCCAGTGGTTCCTGCTGAAGCGATTACGATTCATAAAAGTCAGGGACAAACGTACGAGAAAGTATGTATGGATTTTAAAACATCAGAAATACGAACTTTACAAATGTTTATGTAGCACTGAGCAGAGTTTCAAAATTGAGCGGTTTATATATTTTGAGAAAATTTAAATTAATAGTGTCGAAGAAAACCAAGATCAATACTGCAAACCCGGATAATGATGAGTTGTATCGTTCGCGAAAAACTAATTAAGACAATTTATTTTGTAACATTAGTATGCTATAACAAGGAACCAAGCGAGCAACGAGTATACGATGTTGGTTTAATGCGACGTCAAATAGCAAACATTTTGATAAGTAGAAAACTATTGAATTTCCCTGAAAACGTATAATCTTCTTAAAACGTACACTTAATAAATAATAATAATAATATACAGCAACTAACGAATCGGGAAGTTCTTTGTGTGGCTCGTGGAGCGTCACACACAAAATGAAAGACATTAATAGCTGTGGGCCCTACTAGCCATGCGTACCACTAACATTCTCGCAAAAGCAGTCCTGCCCGCGAGCTCGCGAAGCGAGCGAGCAACAACAACCCTACTCGCGAGCGAGCGAAGCAAGCGAGCAACAATAGCCCTCTAGTTATTTTTGCATTTAACCTTGTAAATTATAATTTTTGAAAATCTTTTTTGCATATCATTTCGTAAACCAATACTTCGAATTGATTACAAAAAATCAGGTCGTTTGGTACAATTATAAAAAAGTTATTAGTTTTTAAAAAGTGTACAAATACTTTGTACACTCACTGTATGTGTTCAACGCACACGTTTGCGTTTGTATTTTCGCTTCGCGACCTCTGAAAGTCGCGCCAGACACAACCGCAAGCATTTTTTGACTGCCACTGCTTCCGGGATAGTCCAGACGCAGAGCCATGCGTTTGTCGACCCATTGCTTCAGAATACTTTTCGGACTACTGTTTCGGATTTTGTTCAAATTTCGATATGTTGTAACCCGTAATGATATGTAAACGTATGTATCTCAAAGAATTTTTCGAAATCTTAAGAAGATCCCACCTTTACAAAGAAAACCTGAAGTCCGATCAAATGATTTTTTAAAACATTGTACTGTGCATTGACTATCTCACATCCTAGTCCAGATTTTAGTTTCCAATTTTCGTTATCGAATTTGTTGAACTCGAGTTGTTTCACCGGAAAGCTAACTTTCTTAAGCTCAACTACTTAAACTTAAGTGTTTAACAACATCCTGTTTCAACCGAACTACTTCTTACTAGTAATTACATTTGACTCCGCGCACTTTATCCTATTAATGCATACTCGATGAAGAGAGCGTAAAGTTAAGGAAGAACATAATTGTTTATACAAGAATCTACTTACGATTACAACAGCATTTCATTCCTAAAAGAACAAGATTCGATACGTTTTAATACTAACCGTACCGCAACTTAAGATGTGTTGGATATACATTGTTTCATCAAAACGACAAGACTGTACTTATTTAGATTATTCACAACTTTTATAGTAATACGTGATACTTAATCAAGTAAAGAAATTTATTGAATAATTTCTGATGGATGCACCTTTACAATTTCAATAATTAAAAAATAAAAAATGTGAAACCCGTCGTGGTATGGTTAGTGTTAATACAACTCCAACGACACTTTTGCGGAAATCTTTTTCATTTTCCCTTCGCAAGGCTGTTTCATTTTCATCTTTTATATTTCGTCACCTTACACAGCATTCCACTTTATGGCCGTGACAGAGGGTTTACGATTATACTGTACTCAATATCCCCCGGCCAGCGCGGCGCCCCTTTGTGCTACGGACAATTATTTGATTCTGGTAGGTCATTGTGCGGCTGACAACGAATTCTCATAATAACTGATAGAGCTCGCTGACGTTAAACGACGCACAGTGGTTCAGAATCGCGAAAACGCGCCAAAAATCGAAGATATACTCGAATTTTGTTGGAAATCGGTATTTCGAGGGTTTTCGAGTCGCTGATTATGAATCTGATTTGAACATTTCAAAAAACTAAATGATGGATTCAATATTGCAGATGTGGTACTCGAAAAATTGTCGGATTACCTTGAAATCTAGTATTCCCATATTTTTTCGATCGCTGAATATGAATTTGATTTGAAAATTTCAGAAAACTAAATGGCGGATTCAATATTCAGCGACTCGAAATTGACGAAGTATTCATTTTTAAATAAATTAAGCTACTCCTTGTGTTTTCGCTATGTTTTCACGATTTCGGTCGTTGCCAACGCGTTGTCTATTTATTGTTGTAACTTTTACATTTGCAAGTGTTTGCAAGAAATTTTTACGCCGCCATCGTAAGGAGGCTCTGAAAAATACTTCGCTCGCGAACTTCGCTTTGTAATCGTTATTGAAGAAAAAAGAGCCAAGAAAACAGGTGTTCCGCGAAAAACAATTTCCAAAGTTTTAAAATATTTCTATGCTATTAATTATTATATGTACACACAGTTGAAAGAACGCTCTTTAACGCTTAAATCTAGTTTCGCTGAAATGATTACTCATAAATAGATTGTGGATTTTATGCATTTATGACAAAAATGAGCAGATGTGATTTAAAATAGCAAAAATATTAGAAAAATTTAAACATAATATTAGGTTGTTGCAAATGAAATAGCCGGTTTGAATCTTTAACATAAACTTTAATTTTACAAGCTTCATTCATATTCCAGTTATCGAATTAATTTCCATCGACATCAATGCACTTCTTCCATCGTAATACAAGCGCCTCAATGCCTTTCTGGCAGAAATCTAATAAACGTGAAGCGATAAATTCATCAAATGCAGTTTTTACAGCACGTTCTTCTTTGAATATTTTTCCATTCAAAAAGCCATCTAGGTGCTTAAAAAAATGGTAATCAGTAGGTGACAGGTCTGGCGAATAAGGACGGTGAGGAAAAACTTCACATTTCAACTCTGCTAATTTTTTTACGGTTTATTTGCAATATGTGGCCGAGCATTATCGTAAAGCAATATTACACCACGTTTACTGACTGATTCCGGCTGTGGAACACGCAATTTATCGTACATTATATAAATTTCCTGACAGTATTTATCAGCATTTATGGTTTCACCTTTTTTTAGAAATAAATAATGTACAATACAACCCCTGGCAGAATGTTTCCGATCGGAGGCATTGATACGGATTTTAGAGAAAACATTCACAATTTAGAAGTATAAAATATTACTTTATGGAGTTAAAACTGCTGGGAAATAACAAGGGGCTAATTGAAGAATGAAAAACAACAAAATAACATAAGCTTCCATTTATTATAACAAAGAAACGAGAAAATAAACAAAATTTTACACGGAAAAAAGTTCCCGATTAATAGATCAGCTGGAAGAAAGTTTCCGAGTCGATTACCACTGCCCATCACCAAATTTGTTCAACGATTACTGTTGGATGATTCTTATAGAGTTTTGCGCTGATTCCGAATCTGCCCTTCATTTTTCCTCTAAACGCACAGTTTTTGAGAAACTCGATTTTTAATAAAAACACATATTTTTCAACTCTAAACAACTATTGTGATGTTACTATAAAAGATATTGGATTGTTCTTTGCAGCAAAAGATTCTGTAGACTTCCCGAATACAGTGATATCAAATATTCATACATTATGAATGTTTAAACATGTTTAAACAATCGTTGAAGATGGAGAGACACCACTTTTGCCTCAATTGTTCAGGATATTTTTCAGTTTATCTTTAAAAAAAAAATAAGGGTCCGGCGTAAAATCTAACTGTATCACGCGATAGAGCAGACTTTTATCTTGAGAAACCACTCTTTAAAGTTTGCAACATCAATGTTTTTTCGAATCAAAAAGCAAAATATCTTTGCCCGACATGAGTTGCCGCCAGTGACGGGATGCGGCGCGGCGAACGGCCGTACTAATGGCGAGCGCCACTGGCGGCAAATCATGTCGGGCAAAGATATTTTGTTTTTTGATTCGAAAAAACATTGATGTTGCAAACTTTAAAGAGTGGTTTCTCAAGAGAAAATTCTGCTCTATCGCGTGATACCGTTAGATTTTACGCCGTACCCTTATTTTTTAAAGATAAACTGAAAAATATCCTGAACAATTGAGGCAAAAGTGGTGTCTCTCCATCTTTAACGATTGTTTAAACATGTTTAAACATTCATAATGTATTAATATTTGATATCACTGTATTCGGGAAAGTCTACAGAATCTTTTGCTGCAAAGAACAATCCAATATCTTTTATAATAACATCACAATATTTGTTTAAAGTTGAAAAATATGTTTTTTTTTCAAAATCAAGTTTCTCAAAAACTGTGCGTTTAGAGGAAAAATGAAGGGCAGATTTGGAATCAGCGCAAAACTCTATAAGAATCATCTAACAGTAATTGTTGAACAATTCCAGCTGATCTATTAATCGGGAACTTTTTCCGTGTAATATTTTGTTTATTTTCTCGTTTCTTTGTTATAATAAATGGAAGCTTATGTTATTTTGTTGTTTTTCATTCTTCAATTAGCCCCTTTTCATGTCCCAACAGTTTTAACTCCATAAAGTAATACTTTATACTTCTAAATTATGAATGTTTTCTCTAAAATCCGTATCAATGCCTCCGATCGGAAACATTCTGCCAGGGGTTGTACCCTTTTCTGACCACCATACAGGCACCAATATTTTACGCGAATGAAGGTTCGGTTTCGGCATATGTTTTGGAGTTTCATCCGCGTCTAGCCACTGTGCAGAACGTCGTCGATTGTCGTAGAGAACACATCCGCAAGTGTTTGCAAGAAATTTTTACGCCGCCATCTTGAGGAGGCTCTGACCAAATACTTCTACGCAAATTCATCGCGAACTCTCGCAAACTCCACTTTGTAATCGTCTTTAAAGATAAAAGAGACAGGAAAACAGGTGTTTCGCGAAAGACAATTTTCAAAGTTTAAAAATATGTCTGTGCTATTACTTATTATATATACACACGTTTGAAAGAACGCTGTTCAACGCTGTATATCTAATTTTGCTGAAATGATTGCTCGTGAAAAAAGTATGATGAGGCAAACAACGTTAATTTCAGGAAGAAGCGCGATCTTATAGCAATTTCAAGCAGAAATGTAATTGATTTTTAAGAAAGTTTCGTTCAATCGGTCACTTTGTAAAAATCGCCCTGTATGTGTATCTTTTTACAATCAAAGTCTCAGCTGCCTTAACAATCCTGAATTCGCATGAACCAATCGTTAAAAATCGATAGGTACAAACGCTGCGTGAGTCGGTGCAACACAATAGGCTGCATTGTGTTATATCGATTTTGGAATTACCAGTTTACGAACCAGGATTGCGGCAGTTATCGGTAAAACAGATAAAGAGAACAGTGAGGCGCTCGAGTATGAATTTCGAAAAAAATAAAAAAGGAGAACCATCCCAATAGTGACATTAACTTCTAAACGATTATTCGACTGCAGATCTTTATGCGAAATAAAAAATGTTTGCACTGATTACAAGACACACGAAGCAAATAAAAAATTGTTATCAGGCTTAATTTCCTTATTAAGCTGAATCTAATACACTGGTGACCTTAAATACTTTTTAATCCCCCAACTGTTTTTAAATTGTACGTACCCATTTTTGTCATAAACGGATCAAATCCGCAGCCTAATGATTAGACTCCGGATGTTTATGCAAAATAAAAAGTTTCTGCATCAATTGCAAGATGCAGGAGCTGAATATAAATTTATATTCATCATGAATCAGATTAATCTGATGAAAATAATATATTAATACTCTCAAAATCTTTTAATATTTTCACTGTTTTAAATTGCACGTGCTCATTTCTGTTAGAAATGCATCAAATCCGCAGTCTGATAACCAACAATCGACGAAGTTAATTGTTTGTTTGTACACTATCGGCCAAAAGTTTCGAATTATTTGCTGACTTTTGTAAAAATCGAATATATCGATCAATTTTGAAACGATCCGTCCTTATAATATGAAATATTAACTAGTTGAATAATATTTCTAAACAGATTTCAGCATTTCCTTATGTCCATAATGCTCTTGTATAGTTTCTACACCCAATGTAAGACAATGTTCGGAATACACTTTTCCAAAGGTACTTTTTTGTCAGCTTCTAAAAGAAGCCTAGAAAGATATCAAATTAGAAACATTCGAAAAACTAATTACCAGGACACCCTGAATATGTCAGGCTGTTATTCAAAATCAAGGCGTTTCTTCAATGAAAGAGCAATTTGTAGAGAAATACGCATTTCTTGATGAAAAAAGAAATAATACAAAATGTAAAACATGCTGCTCGCAAGTTTTTCGACAAGTTCATCTTGCTTGGTTGTTCTACAGGCATTCGGTTCTTCTTAGAAACCTTCTGCTTCTCTGAATTTACGCCGTGATACCAAACATTTGGCCGGTGGTGTATGTTAACTATTCCTCTCGTTTCGATACAAGTCTATAAACAGCGCCGGCGGAATCGGTGACACTAATTTGCCAAAGTGTACAGCACGTGACAAATATATGGAAAATTTGATAGGCTATTTGTGTCGCGAGCTGACGCAATTGATGACTATTCTCGTGCCAGTTCGTACAATTCCGTTGAAGCTTGTAATCGGCATTCCGTTGCAAAATTCGAACCCAATTTCATTGTTATTCGAGGCTCCGTTGTCATTGAAATTGCACCGTTCAATTAGGAACAATTCAGGATAATTTATCGAAAATTTATCGCCGAATGCGGAACTGCAATCGAATCGCGACTGTAATTGTCGTTGCGAAAGTGTTGGGTCGGCAAAAAAGTAATTTCGGGGTATTTTAAGATGAAATATAGACCAATTTTTTTATTCAAGCGATAAACTTTGATAAATAAAATATTTTCCATTTTGTTCGATGATCTTTTACCAATAAGAATAAATAAAGAAATTTGATTGATTACAGTTCTGTGGTTGATTAAAAATATTGGTTTTTACTGCACCTTAAAATACCGAAATTACTTTCTCGCCAATCCGATACGTGTGAAATGAAAGAAATCTTGTTATTAACAAATTTTCCTATGAAACGATGATTTTCGGAAGCAAATTAATCATTTTTTGACTCTCGTTCTTCTCGATTCCATTAATTTTTGTCGATTGCGAATATTTTTAGTAAAAGCGAAGGTTTTTAGTAAAAGGATATAATATGTCGATTATAATAAGTAGACTCCGGATGCCTATGCAATTTTTAATTTTTTCAGGCAAATTTCAAGAAAGTGGGAACAAATAACATGTTATTTTCAGTGGTACATAGTAGCCTTTATAGATCTGAAATAAATAGAAATCGAATTAAATGCCGTGGAATTTTATATTTTCTAGCATTTTTTGAAAATGTTTAGAAGCCATAAATACATAAAGATCCGCAGTCTAGTAATAAGCGAAAAAAATAAAAGGATCACGTGGCCCCATTTAAATTGAAAATTTTGAAATTCACGTTAACTATGGAACATGATATATCGTTGGATTTGCCTTTTTTCTGAATAGGTGTATGGAAAAATTATATGACCTCCTTTAAATAAAAATAACGATGACCTTGAAATTTCGGAAATATGATTTCCAAAAGATTTTTTTATTTTGCCATTATATTTACCTTATTGAACAGAGCATGTATACATACAGGGTGTCTCAAAATTCCTTCAACATCCGCAAAATGGGGGTTCCTGAGATCATTCGAAGCAAAATTTTCCTTTGCAAAAATGTTATTAACGAAAAAGACGGACCAATCATAGCGCGACCTAGACGCGTGTTGGCACAGTCGATCCGGCGCGCTAACTGTCAATTGGCTGACTGCGCCAACACGCATCTGGATCGCGCTCTGATTGGTCCGTGTTTTTCCTTAATAACTCCTTAATAAAGCCGCAGACGCCATTTCTGCACAGGAAAATGTTGTTTCAAATGATCTCAGGAACCTCCCATTTCCGGATGTTGAAGGAATTTTGGAAAAATGGCCAAAAATTTGAAGAGACATGCTTGTGTTACGTCCTAAGGTGGACGTATTATCGATTTGAATAGTTAAAATTGAAATTTAATTTGAATGATTGGAAAGATTAGAATTGAGATATAACGCAGTTTTGAACCTACCTGCATTCACCGGCTTCGGTTCGGGTAATCGAGGATTTCTTAATATTCTATGTGATTTTGATGATGGAACGTGGAAATCGAAGTTGGGTAGTTTCTTTAATAAATGATTTGATATTTGATTTGTTTGAATAAAAATAAACAAAACTATATTTTAAGTTTCAAATTTCGGATACATAATATTATCGAAATCTTATTATAATTTGTTAGTAATTACCGCTAAGTAGACTTCTTCTTAGTGTTTGATGTGAATCTTCCTGCTGATGGGGACTTTCTGGTGGTTGCCCTTTTCGTTTAATCGATGATGTTTTTGGTTCTTCAAGAGCTTCTGCGTTGTCTTTCCTTTCTTTTGTAATGATTAACTTCACAATAAAACCAACTGAGATTTGACAATAAGATTTGTTGACTGTTTGACTGTTGACTGTACAATAGTATTTAATATTTAGTTTCTCGTACAACATTATTAGATTAAGCATAGAAATTCAAAAGGTATATGTTATACATCATTGATTATATCAATTATTAACGATGGCTGAACCAACGGACGTGACACTTGTTATGTTTATAAAATAATGTGAAATAGTTATTTCTAGAGCTCTGTTAATGATATTAACACAGAAGAAATCATATCTTGACATTTTCAATTTTGAAAATGTTTCAACAATTTGGAATTTCCGATGAAATTGACTAGATAGTAATTTTGCCATAAATGCATAAAGACCAGCAGTCTACTAATTATTATTACATATACCTTCTGCACGAACCACAGTGATATTGAGAATATTCCAGGGAATTTCTATAGCCTATAACAGTTAATTCGCTGACCGATTTTCATATTAGCGTTCCAGCTATTCGAGGTATGCCGAATATTTATCCGGGTTGGCATAATTTTCTCGCGTTAATTACATTTTCGTTATTCGGACAACCGCAAATTACCTCGTACCAGGGACGTGCAAATTACATCATGTTATACGTATATCATAGGCTCGCGTAAAGTAATTATCCGACAGCAAATATTTTTGCAATTTTTAACACCGTACCGAGCACAAAATGTCACTGCTATACATTACTTTATAAAAATGTCAACACTGACTTTATTGAAATTTGTATTTTGCAATTTTTATAACGATACGTATGTGCTTGAATGGAGAAATTCATATTTAATCATTTCTAACGGAGTTATATTTTTGCAACTTCAATAACTATAAAGTAAAAAATGCGACACCGGTCATTTTCAATATTTCATTCATTTGGCCCGAAGTATTTCTCAATTTTCTGGAAAACCGTTTGTTCTACGAGAAAAAGTCGTAGAACATAAAAGACGCAGCCTGTCCAGATCTATCGGTTTCGTCTGGCATATTTTTCGACGCGGTAAATAGTTCGGAAGACATTCGAAAAAAACGATTCTATCCGCATTCAATTAATTATTTCAACATTTCATTCGTTTCGTCTGACGTTTTTCTCAATTTTCTCGAAAACCGTTTGTTCTACGAGAAAATGTCATAGGACATAAAAGACGCAGCCTGTTCAGGTCTACAGGTTTTGTTTAACATATTTTTCGACGCGGTAAATAGTTCGGAAGATATTCGAGAAAAACGATTGTATCAGCACTCGATTGACACTAACCGTACCAAGCCAATGCGACTGCAATACATTTTTTTATAAAAATGACGACACTGAATTTATTGGAATTTCTTGCAATTTTTATAACGACCCGTGCTTGAATGAAGAAATTCATTTAATCATTTCTAATGCATCTTTATAATCTCGATAATTGAGAAATACAAAATATAACAGCGTCTCGTGTATTTGTTATTCGAATTTTCCAAAGATTAGAGAATTCGAATTCGAATTCGAAGGAACGTCTATCGGAGGAGAACTGTTCGCAGATCGTGAAATCGAAATGCACAGCTAGTCTATGCAAACTAAGTAGCGATAGGTCAGGCGTTCATTGAAATCGGACAAATGGGGCGTAGGGACAAAGAGCCGAGTAATGAACACCATTTTCTAAATTCAGGACGATCTGCATAAAAGAAGTGCTCGGCGTGGTTCGGTAACCGAAAGAAGGTCTTTTGCAGTGTTAAATGCTTAAATGCGTTCGTTTAGGGCAAAAGTGAATTTTTAAACATTCTCAAAATCGAATGAAATTTCTGCCAATAGGTTCTTACATCTACAGACCAAGTTTTAGCATAAATATAAAATGCTGCAAGTCGCCCATTATCTTTTGAGAGAAGTTCGAAGACAAGGAAAAACGCAAGTCGTAGAAATTAATGTTGTTTGCCTCATCATACTTTTTTAGGAGTAATGATTTCAGCAAAACTAGATATACAGCGTCGAAGAGCGTTCTTTCAGCTGTGTGTACATATAATAGTTAATATCATAAAAGTATTGTAAAACTTTGAAAATTGTGTTTCGCGAAAAACCTGTTTTTCGTATTTTGAAATTTCCAAATCGAATTCATATTCAGTGACTGAAAAATATGGGAAGACTAGATTTCAAGGTAATGTGAAAATTTTTCGAGTAACGAGACAATATCGAATCCTCTCGATTTTCAACAAAATTCGAGTATGTCTTCGATTCAGGAACAGATAATAATCGTCGAAATCTAGATCGGGCGAATATGGAAGTCCCGGTTTCAAATGGAAGGTCTTTACGGTATGTCTTCGACGGCAGTTTCTTTATGAGGTGGCGCGGTGACGTGATACGATCTCCTTCGTCAGCTTTTCCTTTTTCCTGCTACTCGTTTGCGTTTTAACAAGCGATCAACAAAAACTCGAACAATCACTAAAAGATATAGAGCTACATGCTTGCAGGAAATTATGGTACTAAAAATACTGAAAATGGTGGTATGTAATCGCAAATGTAAAAATATATGAGAACCCTTCATTTGGACGGGTAGGGGAGACCGGGGTTAGTTGACTAACTGCTAATATATGGACCGTTTATTTTGAAAGTGGTTTAAGTCCATTTTTGAAAAAAATGAGATATCACGTAATTCATCATATCACTTAATTTAATGTAAATTTTTTATGTATAACTAGTCCGTGTTTAATTTCTTAAAAAATTCCCATGTTTTGTACAATTTAAAATTGGTCGGTAAATGAAATTGCATAATTATCGATTATGAAAGTGATGTAAGTCCAATTGACAGAGATAGGTGGCTTAGCAGATGGTGGCATTGCGAAAAAAGAATGTTCTGTACACACCACAGGATTATTATGATGTAATAATACAATGTAGAAAACATGATAAATTCATTTTACATGAAATGAAACGAGAGAATTTTGTTTCAATAAAAAATCTTCAAAATGCGATTAAAAAACAGACAAGAAGAAACACAAATATAGAACAGGTAAATTGGTTGCAAATATGTTGGATGAGGTTTCTCAAAAGTGCACCATATGCTATTTTATATAAAACAGCGATGAAGGACAAAGAATTTAAAACTATAAATTTATTACCTACACGTCCTGGAAGACCGCTAAAATTTGAAAAAATCGCCCTGGCGCCTTTGTACCAAGATGCCAGGCCTATTACTTATGAAAAATATAAAAACATTAAGCAGTTACTACCTTATACACCTCCGGTGCATCATGCATATTTCGAAACGCTACCACATGCAGAGCATAAGTAAATACTATCAATATCTTATAATTTTAACAATGTAATTAGCGTCTAAAATTAAAAATACCACTTCTATTTTATGTCGTGTCATTATTTGAAAATAAAATTGGATTAATATGAAGTATATTTTAAGTGATATTTGATTTTTCAAAATTGAAATAAACGATTTTTACAATTGTCTAATTTTGAAAGCGGTGTAAGTCCCTTTGCAGCCCGTAAGTATACATCAGTGTAGTAAAATGCGCCTAAAACAAATTTATATAACCAAATTACATATTGATAAAACAGTAGAAACATTGCCAGACTTCATATAATTTGCCTAAATTTTTTAATTAACAGATATGTTAACCTTTAATTTTCTCGAAACAAGAGAAAATGAACTTACACCACTTTCAAAATAAACGGTCAATATTTAATTTTTACCAATGAACCGTTGGTATTTTCCTGACTTGTTGTACACCAAATGTTTGTACATTGACTAAGATATACAGATTTATTTTTGAAAATCGCTTTGATTGGACCTAGTTGTAGTTTTAATCAAATTCAAAAAAGGCTAAGAAACAGAAATCTATCTTTATCAGCCCAAGTAAATTTTAGAAAGAGAAATCTTCCTCGACTGAAAGCTTGAGAAACAGAAAGTATAGCTACAGCGCTTTTCAAATTTGGCAGAAAAGTTTTCTCGACGGATTTGAAAGAATATAAATTACTACGGGGAGTTCAAGAATTTGAAATTTTTAAAGTTGTTTTTCCATGTGCCGTGTGGGGGCTCTTTTTATGTGGAAATTTCCCGTAGATTCCATTTCTTGAATCGCCTGAGCAAATTTCCGCACCCTAAGGCCACGATTAGGGTTTTCGGAGTCTTTCTCAATGCCAAGCGCCTTTCGGTGCTCGTACGGAATTTTTGAGTGTAGGCGACTTTTAAATTCAGGGAAATTTCAATTATATTTCAATTCAATTATAACACGCAAGTTTCGGTCACATTAAATGGTGAGCTAGTCATTTTTATGTTTCAATATCGCGGAAAGCAGAATCAATCTACTCTGTAGTATTAGGTCCAATTAGAATGGATTAGTCGACTAACCTCGTTAGTCAACTAGCTCCGGTTTCCCCTACCCTATGAATAATAGTCTTTTTGAATATTAGTCATAGCAAAATAGTCATTAGTCAAAACTTCTTGATTAGTTAGTGATAAGTTATCACTGATAACTAGTTAATAATATTAATGATGTTAATTGCACAATAGTGACTGATTACTAAAGATTGATGACTGATCATCAACTACTGATTCACTAATAAGCAATAGCTAACGATTGCTTAGAGCTGTGACTAATTATTTTATTATTAACTAACTAATCAAAAAGTTTTGGTCTAATGACTATTTTGCTATGACTAACATTCAAAAAGACTATTAGTCATTTTTAAATATTAGTTGATTATTGCCCCTAATCTGATCTACGTAAAAGTTCTAGGTATATCTTTCTAAATCCGTATAATGGCCGCGCATAAACCGATAACCATCGATCCGAATATTTCCAGTGTCAAATCCAAACAATCGCATTTTACCCGGCACGGATATGAATATTTGGGAACGGAAAACGAGATATTAAAAAAAAATCCGGATTATATCCGGTGACCTATATCGGGGCGACCAAGTATCATCGTGTGCTCGAATAAAGGCGAGCCCACATGCGCCTGCGAACCGGTCTGAATAAAAGGGCAAAACTACCTATAGGCAGGAAGGATATGAATTTAACGAACCATTGCACGGTTCGAGGTTTCCAAGCCGATAAAATCGCAGCCAACGAACGAGTCCTGGGACGTGTTAGCGGGGAAATTTTCTCAATATCCGCACTGACCAATATGGCTGTTATTTGCTCGCTGCGAGCATACCTGTTGTTGATACACTCTGTTATACTATCCTTTATTTCTCCTGTTCTGCTGAACAAAAAGTGACGAAAAAATTCATGAACATTCTGAAAGGGGAAACAAACAACAGTGAATTATTTCAGAATATTCGGGCGCAGCGTCGATTTAAAAAAAAAACCCGAAGCATTAGATTGTGGTAGGATCCCCAAGCTCGCTACCTGGGTTAGGTTACGCACGAATTATCCTCTGTTTCTTCTGTTCTACTCAGCAAAAAATTACGAAAAAGTTCATGCACGTTCTACCTAATAACGCAGACGTCTGAGAATTTTTTTAGAATTTTCGACCGCGGTGTCGCTTTCGAAAAAAATCCGGAACATAAACTTGCGATATGTTCCCCAACCTTGCTATCTGGGTTACGCTATGATTTATTTCTTCTGTTCGGTTGAACAAAAAATTACGGAAAAATTCGTGCACATTCTACATATTAGCATGCATAACGGTGAATTATTTCAGAATTTTTCTTAGCAAATTCGATTTTTAAAAAATCCAGAAGTATAAGATTGTAATAAGATCCCCAAACCCACTATCTGGGTTACACTATGATTTATTTCTTCTGTTCGGCTGAACAAAAAATTACGAAAAAATTCATGAACATTCTATTTATTAGCATGCATAACAGTGAATTATTTCAGAATTTTTCGTTGCAAAACCGAGTTTTCGAAAAATCCGCGAGTCTTCGGAGTACCGGAGAATCGGCAATTTGATGCTCCCAGATTTTTGAAAAATGGATTTTGCAACGTAAAATTCTGAAATAATTCACTGTTACGCGTGCTATCAGGTAGAATGTCCATGAATTTTTTCGTAATTTTTTCTTGAACTAATAACTTGTAAACAAATCTGTTTACTACTTCGAAGTAGTTGCAGGGTGCGTACGGTTCCATGATTCATGCACTGTTTCTTCTGTTCTGTGAGAGAAACAATTACGAAAAAATTCATGAACATTCTATTTAATTGCATACATAACAGTGAATTATTTCAAAATTTTTCGTTGTAAATTCGGCGTTTTAATTGCGAAAGTTGCAAAATTCGGAGTGGACCACGAACGTCTATCGTCCCAAGAAACTGTTAAAAATGATTTTGTGATGATGTGTACGAACTTCTAAGTAATTCATACCAGCAGTATGTCAATGGAGCGACGAAATTGATTGATTGCCAGTTTAACTAGAACTAATGTATTAACGGAACAGTGATTTATTAATTGATTCCATTGCAGAAATGTCCAGTCCGTAGTAAATATTGGATAATTGGAACGTGCGCGTACATGTTCCAGGAAAATCAATCGCGTTGATAAAATTGCAATTACCAACATAGTTCGCAATCATGTTATTAACACGATACATTCGTTGCTTCGGTCCGAACCAGAGTTTCGGTCTGCAAAATAGAATATTGGCTACTCGTAATATTTTCTACATCAATTAAAAAAGAATTTGTAATACCGATCGAAAGATATTTCAAAGAAATTAAAATTTTCGGTTAATCGATGAACTTGAAGTTTACAATAAAAAAGGACTTTACTTTGCAGGATGAAAGAAGGAACAATCTATATGTTTATCGTGTGGATGTTTCGATTATTTACGAGAAGGCGAGACAGTTAGGAAATTATTGATCGCGGGGGAGAATTCAAGAAGGTAGGAACTAGGCTGGCTGTCTGCAGCACCTTGCGGTTTCCGGCTCGTAAGCCGCGTAAGTGTGCCGGAACCTAGCATTTTGAACACGAGCAACGCGCGTACCGCAAGCTTCGTGGAGTGCATTTCTAGCCGCATGTTTTCTCTTGCTCCTGTCGACCGAAGAATTACTGCTACGACACCCCGGTAATAACCGTATAATGCGAATAAAATCGTTTTTCGCGAATATCCCCGAAACTATTTACCACGTCGAAAAATATGTTAAACAAAACCTGTAGATCTGGACAGCCTGCATCTTTTATGTCGTATTACTTTTTCTCGTACAACAATCGGTTCTCGAAAAAATTGAGAATAGGTCGGACCAAATGGATTAAACATTGAAATAATCAATTTAATGCTCGTAAAATCGTTTCTTTACGAATATCTTCCGAACTATTTACCAAGTTGAAAAATACGTTAAACGAAACCTGTACACCTCGGCAGGCTGCGTCTTTTATGTTCTATCACTTTTCTTCATTAATCGAACGGTTTCCGAGAAAATTGAGAAAAACGTCGGAGCGAATAAATGAAATATAACAATAATTAATTGAATGCTCATAAAATCGTTTCTGTCGAATATCTTCGAAATTATTTACCAAGTTAAAAAATATGTTAAACAAAACCTGTAGATCTGGACAGGCTGCGTTTTTAATCTTGTATTACTTTTTTTCGTAGATCAAACGGTTTTCGGGAAAACCTTCTATTTATACACTCTGTGCACTAGGGTGGCTCATATTTTCGACTTGTTTCAAATAATTAAACACAACTCTGAAATTATTGGCCGCATCGAAAAATACGTGAGACGAAACTTGTAGAACTCTACAGGCTGCATCTTTTATGGCGTATTACTTTTTCTCGTAGAACGAACGGTTTGCGAGAAAATTGGGGGAAACGTTAGAGACGTTAACGCTTAACTCGTCCATGATTCATTAAATACTCATGAAATTGTTTTTTTACGAATATCTTCCGAACTATTTACAGCGTCGAAAAATATGTTACACAAAACAATAATTTAAACTTGAATTTTCCCTGAATTCAAAACTTGAAATTTCCCTCGATTTAAATTTGAAATATTCTTCAATTTAAATCTGAAATTAATTTTCTATAAAAACTAACTTAAATCGAATTTTTTATAAGAATTGCTCTTAATTTTTGTGAAGAATTAATTTAAAATTGGAATTCCCTCGATCTAAAATTGAAATCTCCCTCAAGTCAAAACTTGAAATTTCACTCAATTTAATCTTGACATTTTCCTCACTTTAAACTTCAAACTTCCTGAACACAAAACTTTCCCACGTTTAACATATTTTCTGACGCGGTAAATAGTTTCGAAGATGTTTGAGAAAACGATTATGTCAGCATTAAATTGATTAATTTAATGTTTAATCCATTTGGTTCACGTTTTCCCGTTATCTGCGGGCACTAAAATTTTGCACAATTTTTTTTTCGATAATAATTAAATATAAATTTGAATATAAATGTCGAAAACAAGAGCCACCCTAATGTACACATGCACGATAGGATACATACACGTATTCGTACAGATGATAGCCACGCGAAATCCGTAGTTTATCGAATTCTACCGCGTTATCGCGATCAAACAGGATTCAACATTCAACACAATAATTAGCTGCAGAATTTGTACACGTCATTAGCTTAAATAAGAGTAAGTAACAAGTGGGTTAAATGGACCTCATCGGCGATACGTTGCAACGGAAAGGATTGCAACCATGGCGTTCGACGTACCGGAAGAGCTGCGTAACACCGCATAACTGACCGGGATATACCCAGAGAAACTCGCTAATTGCACTTGAGTTGGCGGATGCCCAGGAGAGCCGATACGAGTTCCATGAAATTAATATTGCGATACTCTCGCTACCCTTAAATCATTTACCCGTAAATCTCAGTAAATTAATTATTGCGAACAGAAACAGTGCACTTGCTTTCAATCCATCCTTCACTACCGCTGGGAAGTATCCGGACACTTGCGAAATGTGTAACAGCAACGCATAAAAGTCACTGAAGCATCTAAAACAGTGATTAAAATCGATCTTTATCACTTTCTTATGGAACATCTAACGTATCAAGTGAAAAACTACTTACATGGAAACTCACCAATTAGTCCAACGAAAAGTTGTAGAGGGAAATGGAAGGAACACAATTTTTAACTTTGGGTCTTTGTTTGGACTAGTGGGGAGGTAAACATATTAAAACTCCCCACTCCTAGAAGGTGAGCGAGGTGCAGGGGGGCACGTAGAAGGTCCCCTTTTTCGGTTTTCCGCGAATATCGCGGAAACTATGCGTCTCAGCGATAAGACTATTCTATATAAAATTAAAGCTGACAAAATGTGCCACAAGATTGATTGAATTCAGTTTTTCGCTATCTCGCATAGTTTTCAAGATATCCGCGCTCAAAGTTCACTAATTGTGCTGAAGAATTAGCTAGTCAAATAAGGCAAAAATTTCTTTTTCACAATTCATGAACTTTGAGCGCGGATATCTCGGAAACTATGCGTCCTAACGATAAGACCATCCCATACAAAATTAAAGCTGACAAAATGTGCCACAAGATTGATTCAATTCAGTTTTTCGCTATCTCACTTAGTTTCCGAGATATCCGCGCTCAAAGTTTACTAATTGTGCTGAAGAGTTAGCTAGTCAAATAAGGCAAAAATTTCTTTCTCACAATTCATGAACTTTGAGCTCGGATATCACGGAAACTTTGCGAGATAGCAAAAAACTGAATGGGATCAATCTTATAGCACATTTTTACAGCTTTAATTTTGTATAGAATGGTGTTATCGCTAGGATACATAGTTTCCGATATATAAGTGGAAAACCGAAAAAGGTGACTTCTACGTGCCCCCCTGTAGCCCGCTCACCTCCTATGGAGTAGGGACTTTTAGTATGTTTACTTCCTAACTGTCCAAACAAAGTTCCAAAGTTGAAACTTTTGTTCCTTCCATTTCCCTCTACGCCCCCCTTATGAGCATTCATTGACTGGACTAAATATTAGACTAAGATTAAATACGAGACTCGTCGACGTATCCACCGCGATTAGAGATTACTGCTCGCACGAATCGCGGCAATCTTTCTATCAGCTTTTTATTCTATTAGTATTTCATTATTAGTATTCGCATCGAAAAATTCTCTAAACTCGCTCTGCCCTATAGAAGCGGAACAAAGTGAAACTTGAAATCCTTTCCACTAGATTTCGTATTTGCGGATAGAAATGATATTATCGCATTTTCATTATATAATTTGTACATAAAAATCAATTCTATCGTGCTGTGATACCATAATATACGTAATAATAATAATTACAAACGACGAATTTCCTCTAAATATTTTTCCTACTAACTTGAAATACGTTTTGGAGAGAAAAAGGAAGTGTCCGGATACTTTTCAGCGGTAGTGTATCTGGACAGTAGACGAGAAGGTCGGTTTGATCCTGGATGTTCATTTGCTGCGCCGGAACGCAAAAGGTGATGCTATATGCCTGCTTATGTTGAACGGCTGACCGTAACGGCTCTCTGCACTCGTGCATGCACATGGAAACACCGACTTCCCCGTGAAAGCTCGTAACGTTACGGCTTAATGGTACTTGTCCAGTTGCTGTTATTAATTGTCATTGTGATACACGCAAGGCAACGCGAACAACATGAAACCAAGCGCGGCTGTCGCTGTTTGAAGTTCGAATGCGCGTTGCACGCGTATCCTGTTCTAATAAACGACGCTCTTTATACTCGAGTTGTAACTACTTCGACGTAGTAAACGCATCTGTTTACGAGTTATTTGTTCGAGAAAAAATAACGAAAAAATTCATGAACATTTTACCTATTAGCACGCATAACAGTGAATTATTTCAGAATTTTTTATTGCAAAATCTATTTTTCAAAAATCCAGAAGCATAAGATCGCCGATTTTCCGGTACTCCGAAGACTTACGGATCTTTTGAAACTCGGTTTTGCAACGAAAAATTCTGAAATAATTCACTGTTATGCATGCTAATATGTAGAATGTGCATGAATTTTTTCGTAATTTTTTGTTCAACCGAACAGAAGAAATAACTCATAGTATAACCAGACAGCAAGGTTGCGGATCCTATTACAATCTTATGCTTCTGGATTTTTTAAAAATCGAATTTGCAACCAAAAATTTTGAAATAATTCACTGTTATGCATGCTATTAAGTAGAACGTTCATGAATTTTTTCGTAATTGTTTTTCGAGCAGAACGGAAGAAATAAAGCATAATTCGTGCGTAGTCTAACCCAGATAGCAAGGTTGGGGATGCTATCGCAAGTTTATGTTCCGGATTTTTTTCAAAAGCGACGCCGCGGTCGAAAATTCTAAAAAAATTCTCAGATATCTGTGTTATTAGGTACAACGTTCGTGAATTTTTTCGTAACTCTTTACTGAGAAGAACAGAAGAAACAGAGGATAATTCGTGCGTAGTCTTACCCAGGTAGCGAGGCTGGGCATCCTATGTCAATCTTATGCTTCGGGATTTTTTTCAAAATCGATGCTGCGACCGAAAATTCGGAAATAATTCACTGTTATTTTTTCCCCCTTGTAGAATGTTCATGAATTTTTTCGTCACTTTTTCTTGAGCCGAACAGAAGAAATGAAGCACAGCAAGGGAAGACTGTACCTGACTTGTACGATAAAGGTGTCGCTCCGAAAAACGTGAAAGGATTCGAAACGAAAAAATTATTAGAGTGAAAAATATGACGAATTTATAGCGTTGAAGTACACATTATGGAGGAAATAGAAAATGAATGTACATTGTGCTATTTATTATACTTTGAGGTGAATATTTTTAAACGTCGCTTTTATGAAATATATAAAAACGTGCGTTTAGTTTGCTGTATAGTGGATAATTGGTTTTATAGAAACGACAGTTTCCTTTTAGTCAATCAACGTTTCATTTTACCTTATATGGCAAATAATACGGCGCCGAGGCTTTCATTAAATTCAGGGGCGAATATTTCATCGCAGATTTTCATTAAAATTCACCAGCCCCGTTTCACTTTCCATTAAAAGGAAAAAATTAATAGAGATTACTTTGCATAAAGCGTTGAAGGTTTCACGGAGAAATACGTATAGCTCGTTCGGTGTTTTAGCTCGCGGCATAATCTTTCCATTTGCACGTGCAGATTACATTTCGACATGATTTTCTACGTTATGCGAATAGGCGACGCAGGCTTTTTCGTACGTTTTTAAGGAAATAGTTGATAGAAATGATTAATTGCGAAGTTATATTGATACTTTTGTTCTTGACGAAAGTCGGCTTAATACAATTATTATATGTATGCGTCTTATATTACGAGTATTATCCCGTTAACTTTACAAAGATCCTTTTTTATTATTTGGAACAACTCTGGAGGTTGTTCAGTATTCTCCATACTTTTTTAGTCAACCTGTATAGGCTTGCATATACTTTCCCACCGAGTTACATAAATCGAAGTTAACCTGGAAGATTCAGCATAAATATTCATATTACAATTAATATGCAATTTGTACGATCGAACGGAAAAGGAGCCTGGAAGAACGAATGAATCAACAAAAGAAAATTCCTGATTCGAAATTATTCAGCTATCGAGTGGTTGGAAAGAGATGAACATTCTAATTGATATTTCTGTGTTTGCATAATGATTAGACCGTAGATCTTTATTTATTTATGGTTTGAAAGAATGTTGAAAAAACGCTAGAAAAAAGAACTTCTCCGAATTTAGTACGATTTTTAGTTGTTTCAGATCGACTAAGACAACTGTCACTAAAAATAACATTTCACAAGATTCCACTTAATTAAAATTCGTCACGAAAAATGAAAAATTGCATAAACATCCGCAGTCTAATAATGATTATTTAAGAAACAATTAAACACGTAAAGCATAAGTAGAACCATAAGACGCTAAGAAAAGCTGCGGCACTTTCAAACTATAGATTGACTTCGAGCAAAATGGAGAACTTACTTGGTTTCTCTAATGAATCTATAATTTCCTCCTTCGATTTAATTGCTTCCACACGTTCCTAATTGCAATTGAAATGGCTCTCACCGTAGCAAAGTCTCATTGCAGCCAATCGTTTGAATCTTTGGACTTTTTGGAGTCTTTTCCAGTTTTATTCAGGGTTTTTTTAACGTCGTTTCCCGGACGCGACGCTAGCAAAAAATTTAGGTCACAGGATCACCGATGAGAGGAAGCATACGAAACCAGGAGGAAGAAAATTTTCTACCTAGCATCGAAGCATTCGCGAAAGGCCCCATGACACATAGTAATTAGCGCTTTCAGTTTATATACACTGTCCCCTCGAAAATTACGACATTTTTTAAAGAAATTTCAAGTTTTTAATTCAGGGAAATTTCAAGTTTAAATTGAGGGAAATTTCCAGTTTAAATTGTAGTAAATTTCAAGTTTGAATTGAGGGAAATTTCAAGTTTAAATTGAGGGAAATTTCAAGTTTTTAATTCGGGGAAAGTTCAAGCTAAAATTGAGGGAAAGTTCAAGTTGAGGGAAATTTCAAGTTTAAATTGAGGGAAAGCTTAAATTAAGGAAATTTGAAGTTTTGAATTCAGGAAAATTTCAAGCTTAAATTGAGGGAAATTTCAAGCTTAAATTAAGGGAAATTCCAGGTTCAAGTTGAGGGAAATTACAAGCTTAAATTGAGGGAAATTTCAAGTTTTTAATTCGGGGAAAGTTCAAGCTAAAATTGAGGGAAAGTTCAAGTTGAGGGAAATTTCAAGTTTAAATTGAGGGAAAGCTTAAATTAAGGAAATTTAAAGTTTTGAATTCAGGGAAATTTCAAGCTTAAATTAAGGGAAATTCCAGGTTCAAGTTGAGGGAAATTACAAGCTTAAATTGAGGGAAATTTCAAGATTAAATTGAGGGAAATTGCAAGTATTTAATTCAGAGAAAGTTCAAGCTAAAGTTGAAGGAAATTTCAAACTTAAATTGAGGGAAAGTTCAAGTTGAGGGAAATTTAAAGTTTAAATTGTGGGAAAGTTCAAGTTGAGGGAAATTTAAAGTTCATGTTGAGGGAAATTTCCAGTTTAAATTGTGGTAAATTTCTAGTATAAATTGAGGGAAATTTCTAGTATAAATTGAGGGAAATTTCACGTTTAAATTGAGGGAAATTTGAAGTTTTGAATTCAGGGAAATTTCAAGCTTAAATACAGGAAAATTTCAAGTTTAAGTTGAGGGAAATTTCCAGTTTAAATTGTGGTAAATTTCAAGTTTTGAATTCAGGGAAAGTTCAAGCTTAAATTGATGAAAATTTCAAGCTAAAATTGAGGGAAATTTCAAGTTTAATTTGAGGGAAATTTCAAGTTTAAATTGAGGGTAAATTCGAGTTTTGAATTCAGGGAAAGTTCAACCTTAAATTGATGGAAATTTCAAGCTTAAATTGAGGGAAATTTCAAGTTTGAATTGGGAGAGATTTCAAGTTTAAATTGAGAAAAATTTCAAGTTTCGTTGATCAAGAAGCATTGTTCAGCTTACTGTTTCAATACAATGCTTATCCTGCTAGATTTCCTGCTTTATTTAACATGTATATTATTCGATATATACAATTGTGTACAACAATTCACGACCAACATAAATTCAATAATAGAATTGTACTAGAGAGTTCTAGGAATTGATTGGTTTCTCTAAGAAAGGATAATCTATGATTATATCGATCGGAGGTTCTTCGCTGATGGATCACGTTATTGACAATGCGTGGTGTGTACTCATGTAAGTTTGCGTTAGCTGCGGATTAGGCCTAATGAGTTGGAGAGCAGTCAAGGCTTGGTTCAATTCCCGGGAACCACCGACTGTATGATTTCCCGAAATCCAGCGTGTGCATACACTACTGGCCAAAAGTTTGAAATCACGGCGTAAATTCAGAGGAACAGAAGGTTTCTAAGAGGAATTAAATGCCTTTAGAACAACCAAGATTGATGAACTTGTCGAAAAACTTACGAGCAGTGTGTTTTAGATTTTGTATTATTTCTTTTTTCATCAAGAAATGCGTATTTTTCTTCGAATTGCTCTTTCATTAAGGAACCACCTTTATTTTGAATAACAGCCTGACATAGTCAGGGCGTCCTGGTAATTAGTTTTCCGAATGTTTCTAATTTGATATTTTTCCAGGCTTCTTTTAAAAGCTGCCAAAGATGTCCCATTGGAAAAGTGTATTCCGAACATTGTCTTACACTGGGTGTAGAAACTATACAAGACCATTATGGACATAAGGAAATGTTGAAATCTGTTTAGAAATATTAATCAACTAGTTAATATTTCATATTATGACGATGGATCGTTTCAAAATTGATCGATATATTCGATTTTTACAAAAGTCTGCAAGTGATTCTAAACTTTTGGCCGGTAGTGTACAAACAAACAATTAACTTCGTCGATTGTTGATGATCGTTCGATTTGATGCGTTTATGACAAAAATTGGGTACGTACAGTTTAAAGCAGTGGACATATTAAAAAGATTTAAGGACATCGGTGTGTATTAGTTTCAGCTTAATAAGAAAATTAAGCTTGATAACAATTTTTTATTTGCTTCCTGTGTCTTAAAATCAGTGCAAACATTTTTTATTTCGCATAAAGATCCGCAGTCGAATAATCATTTATGTAAAGTCACTATTGGGATGGTTCTACTTTTATGCAAGTAATTCGAAACTTTTGGTCGGTAGTGTATGTATAAGGTCTGACATATTATGTACATACGTGGAAACGACGAACGTCGTTCGCTCTCCAGTTTATTACGCGCTCCAGCTCGAGCGTGGAACGTCTCAAAATCGAATTTATCGTTGCGATAAATATTACCGGTAGAAAAGGGAGAATGTAGAAGTACGATGTACTCCGGCGACGTTTCGTTCCGAGCAAATTCTTTCCGCTGTTGTCGACGTTTTCGGATTTTCTATCGCCAGCCGCCACTATAAATCATACTCGCGATCGATAAAACGCGAACTCGAACGTTTCTCGTTAGGACACTCAGTTTTTCCGAGGTATTTGCACGCGTTTATGCGAAATCCGGTGTAATTCTAGGAGGAGAAAGTCTATTGTGATCGATTTGATTCGATTATCGATGTCTCAGAAAAAACGACGCACAGTGGCTCAAAATTGCTAAAATGTGGCCAAAAATCGAAGACATACGCGAATTTTGTTGAAAATCGGTATTCCGAGGGTATTCGAGTCGCTGGATATGATTCTGACTTGAAAATTTCTAAAAACTAAATGGACTCAATATTGCAGATGCGTTTTACTCGATATACTGTTGGATCACCTTGAAATCTAGTATGTCCCATATTTTTTCGGTCGCTGAATATGGATGTGATTTGGAAATTTCAAAAAACTAAATGGCGGATTCAATATTCAGCGACACGAAATCGTCGGAGTGTTCATTTTTAATTAAATAGGAGTGCCCCTTGTGTTTTCGCCACGTTTTCACGATTTCGGTCGTTGCCTACGCGTTGTCTATTTATTGTTGCAACTTCTACATTTCTCATCACATCCCTCAATTTAAATTTGAAATTCTCCTCAATTTATTCTTGAGATTTCCTCCAACTTAAACATCAAACTAACTTTGTATAAAAATTGACTTAAAAATTATTTTAGCCTCGAAATTTCCCACAATGTAGATTATAAAATATATCAGTATCTCTAATCTATTCTATCTTAATTTTTAAAAATTATTTTCGACTTGAAATTCCCCTCAAATTAAACTTGAAACTTCCTTTGATTTAAACTTGAAATTTCCCTCAACTTAAACTTGAAATTTCCCTCAATTTATGCTTGAAATTTCCCTCAATTTAAGCATGAACTTTGCCTCAATTTAAGCTTCAACTTTCTCTGAATTCCAAACTTTAAATAAATTTCTCTGAATTTAAACTTGGAATTTCTCTTAATTGAAACGTGAAATTTCCCTCACTTCAAACTTGAAATTACCCTCAATTCAAACTTGAAATTTCCGTCAACTTAAACTTAAAATTTCTCTCAATTTAAAGTTGATATTTTCCTCAACTTAAGGTTGAACTTTCCCTCAATTCCAAACTTGAAATTTCCCTCAATTCCAAACTTGAAATTTCTCTCAATTCCAAACTTGAAATTACCCTCAATTCCTAACGTGAAATTTCTCTCAATTTGAACGTGAAATTACCCTCAGTTCAGACTTCAAATTTCCGTCAACTAAAACTTGAAATTTCCCTCAATTTAAAGTTGATATTTTCCGTCAACTTAAACTTGAAATTTCCCTCAATTTAAAGTTGATATTTTCCTCAACTTGAACATGAAATTTCACTCAATTCAAGCTTGAAATTTCCCTCATTTTAAACTTGAACTTTCTCTCAATTCCAAACTTGAAATTTCCCTCAATTCCAAACTTGAAATTACCCTCAATTCCTAACTTGAAATTTCTCTCAATTTGAACGTGGAATTTCTCTCAATTCCAAACTTGAAATTTCCCTCAATTTAAACTTGAATTAACCCTTAAATCAAAACTTGAAATTGCCCTCGATTCAAACTGAATTTCCCTCGATTTAAACTTGAAATTTTCATCAATTTAAACTTGAAATTTCCCACAATTTAAACTTGAAACAATTGTTAAATTATTGCAACTGTTATGTTTGCGAGTGTTTGCAAGAAATTTTTACGCCGCCATCTTAAGGAGGCTGCGACAAATATTTCTGCGCAAAATTTATCTCTCGCGAACTCCGCTATGTAATCGCCGTTAAAGAAGAAAAGAGACAGGAAAACAGGTGTTTCGCGAAAGACAATTCTCAAAGTTCTAAAGTATTTCTATGTTATGAATTATTATATATACACACAGCTGAAAGAACGCTCTTCGATGCTGTATATCTAGTTTCGCTGAAATGATTACTCATAAAAAGGTATGATGAGGCGACCAACGTTAATTTCAGGAAGAAGCGCGGTCATTTTAGGACTTGCGTTTTTACTTGTCTTCGAACTTCTCGTAAAAGATAATGGGCGACTTATAGCAATTTATAGCGAACTTATAGCGAACATAACCCCAAATTTATTAAAAATTTACGATCGATAATAATTTCTCATTTATCATAATTGGCGATAAACTACAAAAATTCGAGAAGGCCTAGTTTCGACATCGTCCACAAGATGGACAAATCGTTGAACGACTTTCTCGCAAGTTACTAAAATGTCATCAATTAGTATATTAACGTCCCTCCTTCTGACACTTGTGTCTAAGGCAGTACCCGCTAGATAGCCTTACTGATGAGTCCTCTAGCGGGTCTAGGACGAAACACACCACCATCTTTCTTCTTTTTTTCTTATAGAAAACAATGTATAGCAAACGTGTCTCAGGACGTAACGATTCAAATCCGAATCGAACGTTTGAAAAATGTCTACAAAATTGCTATTTAGTGTATAATTTGATCGAACCGCGCGCCGCAAACATAACCCGAAATTTATTAAAAATTTACGATCGATAATAATTTCTCATATAGCAATTTATATTCATGCTAAAACTTAGTCTGCAGATGTAAGATTTCATTCGTTTTTGAGAATGTTGGAAACTTCATTGTTGCCCACATTTTGGCGACTCTAAACCACTGTGGCGACGGGAATGTGGTGATATTTTATGAAGCGGATTCGAGTAACGACGCTCGGAAACAATTACTCTCGTTAAGCAACGAATTCAGGGATGTCACACTTTGTCCTGTTATTGCACCGACGAAACTCATTACCTACCAATCGCGGTCAAAATGAGTTAAATAGTTGAGTGATCGCGCGGGTCACCGACTTTCCTACCGCGCACGGTTCATTTGTTGCAATTTACGACGAAATCCATATAAACAGCCGACGGTATGAACCGACGATAATGAATTTTCGAGTTCAACGTTCATTCTTCGCCAGGCCTGCGAGCAGGGTAATATTACATAATGACATTTATTATGTGTTATAAACAGATCGGTGATTTAAGTTATCTGAGAAACCATTAAATAGGTAACAAATGAACAATTTTTAATTTTATTTTAAGACAACAGAAATTAAACAGTAATTGAAAAATGATTTCAAAAACTATAATAACTTTTTTATTTTCAATTATCTTCTTATATACAAACTTTCTCAAGATTTTTGACACATATTTATTAAAATCTGTCGTTTAAAAAACTCCAACGGGCTGTGTAGCACCGTATTATGAATTTATCATATATTTCAAGTTTTTTAAGGAAATTTCAAGTTTATATATATATAAATTGAGGGAAACTTCAAGTTTAATTCAATTTCAAGAAGAATTAACAGGAATTATTATAGAAAATTAATTGCAAATTGAAAAACTGGGGGAAATTTCAAGTTTAAATTAATTTTAAATAGAATTTCGAGGAATTTTCTTAGAGAAAATTAGTTTCTAATTCAGGGGAATTTCAAGTTTCAATTGAGAGAAATTTCGAGCTTAAATTAAGGGAAATTTCAAGTATTGAATTGAGGAAAATTTCAAGTTTAAATCGAGAGAAATTTCAAGTTTTTAATTGAGGGAAATTTCAAGTTTAAATGTAGGTTAATGTCATTTCCATAGATTTGATAGTTCTAGACTTACGATTCAATGAAATGGCGTTTTTTGAGACTCATTAATAGCTCGCTAAAGACTACAGCATATTTAAATTTCAACAAAACCCGAATAACCCAGTAGCGTTCCATCGTTTAAATGTTGGAAATCAATTTTCCCAACTCCGGACACGCTGTGATTTTTCAATTTTTTAAGTTCTGGCGTTTCCGGGAAGGAACTAGTGGCGTTTTAGACATGTCCGCGTCATCTGCTAAAGATTGCGGACAAAATTGCGGGAGGAGACCTCAACGACAGACTTTCCGAATGGACCACCGAGTCGAGGATATATTTTGGGATATTCTCTGTGAAGGCTTCAACGTAGAAAAGCCGGAAGCAAATCGACTGCACGCCCGAGTTCATTTCTGTTTAGCTGCTTCGGAGGCTAGAATCGAATTCACCAGCCGGTGCCTTCGAGTTTCATTTTATTTATTCGTGTCGCGAACGCGCGTGACTCGACGCTGGGAATTCTCTGCGAGTTTAGCGAACGAGGAATTCAATCTTGGAACACGTGAAACAGTGGGAATCAGTGAGGTGTCCAGTACCCCAGGTGCTTTATTTCCAATTCTATCAACACTTTGAATTAAACCGACCGAAGATCTTTCTTTCGGGAACGGAATTGTGGTAAACGCAACCGGTTGACGCGGTCGCCGGATTAAGGCGGTCATTTCTGCGTTTGAAATGCATTTAATATTTCTTCAAACTCCGAAAATTCATTTTTGTATTAGCTGAATACGACGGCGCGAGAGTTCGCACAAAAACTCAGTAGTATAAGTCACCGATAAGTCAGACGCCTGAGAACTTCTCGAAAATTCAGTAGTACAACTCAACGAGAAGTCGGACGATCGAAAATTGTCCTAAAAACGAGATTATAATCGCGAGAAACACCAATTCATTGTTACACGTAAGATTATTCTAATCCTACCTTATAAAATACTATAAAATATTATAAAATACTAATGGGTTTACAACCTTGCGACTTCAGCACCTTACAATATCGCTATTTTACAACTTTAGAATTTCACAACTTTACAATTTCACAATTTTATAATTGTACAATTCTACAATTTTACAACTTTACCATTTTAGAATCTTTTGATTTTACATTTTGACTATTGCGATTTTAGAACTTTACAATTTCGCTATTTTACAACTTTACGACATTATAATTTTACAATGTTACAATTTTATAATTCTAAAACTATACAACTTTAGAATTTCACAACTTGACAATTTCACAATTTTATAATTGTATAATTCTACAATTTTACAACTTTACTTACAACTTTAGAATCTTTTGATTTTACATTTTTACAACTCTGCGATTTTAGGACCTTACAATTTCGCTATTTTACAACTTTACGACATTATAATTTTACAATGTTACAATTTCACAATTCTAAAACTATACAACTTTAGAATTTCACAATTTTATAATAGTACAAGTCTACAATTTTACAACTTTACAACTTTAGAATTTCTTAATTATACAAGTTTACACTTTTACGACATTGTAAAATTTTCAGACTCTGAGAAATTTGTAAGTATTCATTACTTTAGTAGTTCATAATGTAGGATATAGTATTCTTTTGTATAACAATGGATATAAGGTTTTCTTTAATAATTTGCTATTTCAACTTTATTATATGACATTGTAAAGTTGTAAAATTAGAAAAATTGTAAAATTCTAAAGTTGTGAAAAGTTAAAACTGTAAAGTTTTAAAGTTGTAAAATTGTAGAATTGTAAAATTCCAAAGTCGTAAAGTTCTAAAATTGTAAAACTCTAATGTCGTATAGTTGTGAAATTATAAAAATCGTAAAATTATAAAGTTGCGAAAAGTTAAAATTGTAAAGTTTTAAAGTTGTAAAATTCCAAAGTCGTAAAGTTGTAAAATTGTAAAATTTTAATGTCGTATAGTTGTGAAATTGTAAACTTGTGAAATTATAAAAATTGTAAAATTCTAAAGTTGTAAAACTCTAGGTTTTTAAAATTGTAGAATCGTGCAACTGTAAAATTTTAAAGTTGTAACATTCTAAAATTGTATAGTTGTAGAATTGTGAAGTTATAAAATTTTAAGGTTGTAAAGTTGGGAAATTGTAAACTTGTGAAATTATAAAAATTGTAAAATTCTAAAGTTGTAACATTCTGAAGTTGTATAGTTGTAGAATTGTGAAGTTGTAAAATTTTAAGGTTGTAAAGTTGGAAAGTTGGAAAATTATAAAACTACAATTTTACAAACTGTGAATTTCTAAAGTAGTAAAGTCGTAAAATTCTAGAATTGTAGAATTGGAAAGTTGTATAATTGTAATATCGGAACAGAAGACACTGAAAATTGTGCAAGTATACTTTACATTAGTATTTTACAATGTAGGATCAGTAATCTTACGTATAGCAATGAATACAAGGCATTCTCTCACATTTTACAACTTCAAATTAACGATCTGAACAGGCAGGGACATGATAACTCGATACGGACCTGGCGACAAATGTCCTTTTAAATTTCGTTTTTCTCGAAGCACGTACACGATCATGTTCCGTCACATCGACACGGTCAGGTGGACTATAGTAGTAGGCTTCGTCTATACGTACAGCTGCACACAATGAAATTTCGCAAGAACTTTAGCAGCTTATATTTCGATAACTATTTGTTTGCGATGTACGGTTTCGTCTAAAAACAAACTTTAAGGAGAATTTTCTCTGGTATAAAAAATCTCGCGGCAAGTTTCTCTTACAAATGTCCATCGATCCGGAGATGTAGATTCGGCCCTACGACGGATCTCCATTACTTTTTATACATCTTTACATAACAGAAAGCATTGGTTTGTCGGTAGTTGTATGAATCGCATAAGCAGCGAATCAGAACAACGTGTTACACGCTGTACAACAAGCTGTGGCCCAGTTTTCGATCGGCACAGAAAATCAGGAATTAATTCAGCCCGCGATTACCGAGCTCCGGCGTTGTCTGTCGACGCGAAGCAATTGCGGAGCGACGTTCTCTCTCCGGTTTCACTGATTTCCGGGGAGATGGGCCGCGGGCACTATTCCTCTTATTGCACGTACTTCCTGTCACCGCGTATTGACCTAGAAATCCATAAATTCCGGCGACAATATCGATGCCGATCACAGGGGAGTGACAGACGAAGAAAAGAGGGCGATAGATGGGTGCACAGAGATACATACATACTACCCATCGCGTATGCTTCCGGATAATGCGCGGATTGCTACCCTATCGGGTGTAACGTTTATCCTGCTATTTCGAAATCGATGAATTCTCGCGTCTGTCTACGGCGTTCCTCTCTACAAGGCTTTCGATTCTTCGGTGGTTCATATTCAGAGACGCGAGCTGCCGCAGATTAAAGAGTTCAAAGCCGATTATACTCTCGCTTCCGCGTTGAATACATACATACCTACGTATATCGGAAAATTGTAGAGAGCGCCGGTCGAATACGTTTTGTTGGGATAAGAGAAATGCACGCTGATGGGCAACTCCAGTGGACGAAATTTCCATAGTTTCACTAAAAATTGTCCTGTTTTTGATCATTGTTGTTATCATGAGTTTTTCATCATTGTTACCGACTTCATTGGTATTTCTTTTTCTTTTTTTTTAGTATATTTTACGTCGCTTTTTTAACTGCTGTGGTATTTCGCGACGGAACCTACAGTTTTTATAAGGTGGGTTCCGAACCACCTTGGGCACCACAGTTTAAAATGGCACATAGAATATTTCCAGAAGAAGTTGGTGTCATTTTGTTGTATCTTCTCAACTATTAGAGATATTAAAACTATTTAAAAAATAGCTTAATTATGCAATAATCACCGGTCGGTAATTTGTTAATATTTGCGTCGAGTATTTCCCTCTTGATTTTTAACGCGCGATAACCGTCGTTTCGTTGTATACGGTGAACAATGATTAAATACAGACGAATCCGACGAACAACATGTAAAGAGATAGTAAATTTAACTCCGGGGATGCGGATACAGCTAGAAAAATATTACCCTGCGATCGTTCCCAGAGATTGAGGCTGGCTTGTCTTTCTGTCGCGTCAACGTGTTTCTTGCGCAGTCCAGCAACAGCGGATTAAAATCTTGTTTTTCATTAGTACGTTTTTGTGGATTACTGCCGGCCAGATCTTTGTTTTTTTGTAGACGTTACGGTGACATTCTCTGTGCATATTTGCGAACGTTACTTATAAATGTTTACTGTTTATTCGAATGTCTGACATGTCCGATAAATACGCTTAATTTAATCTTAAAAAAATTCCCCTCAATTTAAACTTGAAACTTCTTCCCTCAATTAAAAACTTTAAATTTAATGATTCATGGTTCTTATCAGCAGACAATCGAAATCAACATTTTTTACCTGAATTGCAACAAACTGCAGTGAAATAAGCATTTATTTTCTTCCTTAATACGTTTAGCAGATTGAAAATAATGGAACAATATTTTGAAATCCTTCTAATGTTTTCGGCATTTTAAATTGTACCTACTCATTTTTCTCATAAATGAATAGAATCTGCTGTCTATTTACCGGGAAATTAAGTCTCTACTTGACCAATGATCACTCTTTGAACACTTGAAATTTCCCTCGATTCTACACTTGCAATTTGCCTCAATTTAAACTTCAAATTTCCCTGAATTAAAAACTGGAAATTTCCCTCAATTTAAACTTAAAACTTCCCTGAATTCAGAACTTGAAATTTCCCTCAATTTCAACTTCAAACTTCCCTGAATTCAGAACTTGAAATTTTCCTCAATTCTACACTTGAAGTTTCACTCAACTTAACCTTGAAATTTCCCAAAATCTAAACTTGAACCTTCCATGAATTCAGAACTTAAAATTTTCCTCAATTCTACACTTGAAGTTTCACTCAACTTAACCTTGATATTTTCCACAATTTAAGGCGGTAGTCCCAACCTAGAATCTTACTAGAATCTTACTAGAAAATATGGGTCTGCGACTGAACGTTGTTTGACCTTATACGAACATATTGTGAGCTGGGTGAGGGCTCATTCTAAAGAGGAAGGTTAGATCTAGTGCGCTCCAGTCATGAGGTTAACGAGATTATGTTTATATCTAATAATATGAGGGCCCAAATTAGAGAAAAAATCTAGGAAAAGTGTGATGACTGGAGCGCACTAGATCTAACCTTCCTCTGTAGAATGAGCCCTCACCCAGCTCACAATATGCTCGTATAAGGTCAAAAAACGTTCAGTCGTGATTGCATTCACATTAGCAGAATTTCCCCATATTACGGACAGAGTGCAGAGCAAGCTAGAGCCAAATTTCGTTCAGTTAGTTTAGTCGAGATGGCGCCTAGTCAGGAGGACCAATGCGTAAAGATCCGCAGTTTAATTATAACTTCGCGTTTCCAGGATTGCAAGGGTGTGGAATGTAAAAGGGGAAGAATAGTTGGCAAATGTTAAATTTTATACATTTATTTTTTAATAACAAACAAGTATAACACGAAATCATTTTATATAATATGGAAATAGCAAGCAACGCCATCTCGTGTTCATCAGGCAGTGCGTGTTTCTCAGTGTTACCAAACTCTTTTTTTGCATACAGGTTGTTTACACTGATTTTCTAGTTGTAGCCGAGGTGTAACTACCCCCTTAAACTTAAAACTTCCATGAATTCAGAACTTGAAATTTTCCTCAATTCTACACTTGAAATTTCACTCAACTTAACCTTGGTATTTCTCACAATTTAAACTTAAAACTTCCATGAATTCAGAACTTGAAATTTTCCTCAATTCTACACTTGAGGTTTCACTCAACTTAACCTTGAAATTTCCCACAATCTAAACTTAAAACTTCCATGAATTCAGAACTTAAAATTTTCCTCAATTCTACACTTGAAATTTCACTCAACTTAACCTTGAAATTTCCCTCAATTTCAACTTAAAACTTCCCTGAATTCAGAACTTGAAATTTTCCTCAATTCTACACTTGAAATTTCACTCAACTAAACCTTGAAATTTCCCTCAATTTAAACTTAACACTTCCATGAATTCAGAACTTGAAATTATCCTCAATTCTACACTTGAGGTTTCACTCAACCTAACCTTGAAATTTCCCACAATCTAAACTTAAAACTTCCATGAATTCAGAACTTAAAATTTTCCTCAATTCTACACTTGAAGTTTCACTCAACTTAACCTTGATATTTCCCACAATTTAAACTTAACACTTCCATGAATTCAGAACTTGAAATTTTCCTCAATTCTACACTTGAAATTTCACTCAACTTAACCTTGAAATTTCCCTCAATTTAAACTTAAAACTTCCCTGAATTCGGAACTTGATATTTCCTTCAATTTAAACTTAAAACTTCCCTGAATTCAGAACTTGAAATTTCCCTTAATTTAATCTTGAAATATAATTTTCTATAAGAGTATCTTAGATCAGATTTATTTCAATAAAATATGTCGTGGGGTTGCTTAACTATGCTTATCCTGCTAGAGCTAAATAATTAATTTTAATCCGTATTGACTAATGGCAAACCAATATTCAGTTAATAAATGTATATGTATACCTAATTCAGTTTAAAAATATTGCGGTCCGGTAAATCGAGTGACATGAATCTATGGATCAGAACTAATTATGCTAATGTGGTATTCAGTATCGTTTCATGTAATTACAATGACGTCATTAATGTCAACTATATCAATAATTCAACATAATCATATTGAATTATAATGAATAATATTTGAATTAGTATTATATCTCAGAAATTCATCCTGGTCTACTTACATTAGACGCAACAGTAAAGGTGTGTAAAATATATAAATTATAACTAACACCTTATAATTAATTGTTTCAATAATTAATTCGGGTGTTTCATAACGAAGAGAGCACGTTAACATACGTTATTCCCTTATGAAAACGTAAATTTGTGCAGAAACTCACTTTATTGGATAAAGCTAGGTTGTTAATTAGTGACTGTAAAATGGAAAAATCAACATCACTTTTTACTCGTTCCTGTTTCATTTACAGGAAACGAGGCAGAGCGTAATCGTGATACCTCGGAGGAAATAATAAATTTTTCGCAGAAAAATACTGCAATCCAAATGTCTATCTTTATGGCTTCTTATTAATTATAGTTTTTATGGACAAACCTTAATCTTTTCAGCTTCGATGTTGATGGGCATTTAGGAAGCAATACAAATTTATTCGAAATCGATAATGAGAACATCGACCCTTTCGCTAAATGTCACTAAATTCTTCTTTGAAAACAGTTCTCAATCGTATTCATTACACGGAGGATGGAAAAAGCGATCGAAATAAAAGTGGCTTAAGGCCAGTTTCCGGAGACAACGAGTTGCCGATCGTATGTTTCCTCGTAACGGGCTCTACGTTATCGTGTAATACTGGAAACAACTTGTTAAAATAGAGAATGGCGGTTTCATTCCCTGTCCTCTCGCCTGAGTTAAGGTGTACGCTGTAACTTGATGACATTCTACGGCCCTTGGCTTCTCCGATCAACTTCGCCTTCCGTGTTCCATTCGACATTATTGGAATTGGTTTCGAACCGTGTGCTCCCACGTTAGAACTTTACTCCTAGGAGCTCTTCCTTCCCGCTAAAGATACAGACAAAATTACGTAGCTGAATTAGATGGTGAAAACCGCCCTTAAAGGTTTTTCAATGAATATTGAAGGATTCGAAAGATGACCAAGGAAAAACTCCTCTGAAAAATTTTCAGCCCTACAGCATTCGGTCTCCGATGCTCTCTAAAATTCTGAAAAAAATGTGACCCATTTTGAATCCTGAAGCGCATTTCACAAAATTTTTTCAGATTTTTTCTTGCGAACTATGGTCGTGAAAAATGAAAAACCAACAAGTGTAACTTAGGGGTGACAATTCCTCTCAGCAGACACGTCCATTCGGTTCTTAATGTTTTTTGAAAAAGATCTTCCACAAGAAAAATTCTGAAAAAAATGTGTGCGTATTTTGGATCCTAAAGCGCATTTCACAAAATTTTTTCAGATTTTTTCTTGCGAACTATGGTCGTGAAAAATGAAAAACCAACAAGTGTAACTTAGGGGTGACAATTCCTCTCAGCAGACACGTCCATTCGGTTCTTAATGTTTTTTGAAAATGATCTTCCACAAGAAAAATTCTGAAAAAAATGTGACCGTATTTTGGATCCTAAAGCGCATTTTACAGAATTTTTTCTTGCGAACTGTGGTTGTGAAAAATGAAGAACCAACAAGTATAACTTAGGAGTGACAACTCCTCTCTGGAGAAACATCCACTCGGTTTTTAGTGTTTTTTGAAAATGATCTTCCACAAGAAAAAATCTGAAAAAAATGTGACAATATGTGGATCGTAAGGCGCGTTTTACAGAATTTTTTCAGATTTTTCTGTTGCAGACTGTGCTCGTGACAAATGAGAAACCACCAAGTATAATTTGTCATTCCTCACAGCAGAAACGTCGGGAAAATTCGGTTTCTATTGTTTTGTCACAATGATCTGTCACAAGAAAAAAATCTGAAAAAAATGTGACAGTATGTGGATCGTAAGGCGCATTTTACAGAATTTTTTCAGATTTTTCTGTTGCAAACTGTGCTCATAAAAAATGAAGTATCGTGTCATTCCCATTCTACAAGATTCATTCGCCATGGAATAGTTTAATTACATATGTATAATAGAGAAAGCTTTAAAACTGTTGGTAAAAAAGTGAAAAATAGTTGGAAGAAACTGGTAAATTATACGGTAAAAAGTTTCATGTTCTACCTTAAACAAATAATCGCACGTCCAGACTTCTAAATTGCGGTTGCAAAGCCGGCAATGATATTACCAGGTAGCGTAATCTCCGCTGCGCGAAGAATCCTCTGAAAATGTAGCTTTGAAAATTTCCTTGCGCGCGGAACTTTTGTATACGTGACCAACCTTGGCTTATCCCAATGGCGTGTTAGCACTTGCAACGCGTTTATCGAGAATAGAATCGGGTAACCGGATTAACAGGTAACCCCTGTGAAGAAAAAAACTTGTATCACACCGCCGCGCCGTTAACAAGGTAAACAATGTTTTCCTGCCAACGATGTCCGCGTTCCTTTCGCGAAACAGTGGAAAGTCTCTGTTACTGAAAAAATGCGGAGTTTGTTGCCGAAATGTTTTATTTCCTCCACTTTTTAGAGTCCAAAAGCTTTCTGTTCCTTCATTACAAATTTTGTTAAAATCATTCATTACAAAACGATAAATAATGAATCATAGATAATCAATAGACTGCGGATTTTATGCATTCATGACAAAAACGGCCTCGTGCAATTTAAAGCTGTGGACATGTTAAAAATATTTAAGGTAGAAATCACGAGTTTTAACGTGTATTGAAAATTCACGTGTACACATGTACACGCGTAACGAATATACACGTTTATTTCGATACATGGATACATGTATATTCTACCGATCTTGATTTCACGTGTACCTAAAAAAACTTTTTACAGAGGAATCCTTACAATAAACTTCATTTCAGTTAATTTCTATAGATAATTTATTTAAGACTTAAATTGAGGGGAATTTCAAGTTTAAGTTGAGGGAAATTCCAAGTTTAAATTGAGGAAAATGTCAAGTTTAAACTGAGCGAATTTCAAGTTTAAATTGAGGCAAATTTCAAGTTAAATGGACGGAAATTTCAAGTTTAAATTGAGGGAAATTTCAAATAGAAAATAATGTAAAAAAATTAAGATCGAATAGATTAGATACTGATATATTTAATAATCTAAATTAAGCGAAATTTCAAGTTTAATTTAATTTTTAAAAAATAAGGAGGAATTCTTGTAGTAAATTGCATATCAGTTAATTTTTATAGATAATTAATTTAAGATTTATATTGAGGGAAATTTCAAGTTTATGTTCAGGGAAATTTCAAGTTTAAATTGAGGGAAATTTCAAGTATAAGTTGATGGAAATTCCAAGTTTAAATTGAGGGGAATTTCAAGTATAAATTGAGAGAAATTCCAAGTTTAAATTGATGGAAATTTCAAGTTTAAACTGAGCGAATTTCAAGTTTAAATTAAGGGAAATTTCAAGTTTACATGGAAGGAATTTCAAGATTAAATTGCGGGAAATTTCAAGTTGAAAATAATGTACAAAAATTAAGATCGAATAGATTAGATACTGATATATTTAATAATCTAAATTAAGCGAAATTTCAAGTTTAATTTAATTTTTAAAAATAAAGAGGAATTCTTATTGTAAATTTTATTTCAGTTAATTTTTATAGATAATTATTTTTAAGATTTATACTGAGGGAAATTTCAAGGTTATGTTGAGGGAAATTTCAAGTTTAAATTGAAGGAAATTTCAAGTTTATGTTGAGGGAAATTTCAAGTTTAGATTGAAGGAAATTTCAAGTATAAGTTGAGGGAAATTCCAAGTTTAAATTGAGGGAAATTTCAAGTTTAATGTAATTTTTAAAAATAAAGAGGAATTCTTATTGTAAATTTCATTACAGTTAATTTTTATAGATAATTAATTTAAGATTTATATTGGGCGAAATTTCAAGTTTAAGTTAAGGGTTTGAAGTTTAAATTGAGAGAAATTTCAAGTTTAATATGAGTTCCAGATTTACTATTTCACAATTATTGAAGTAATTAAAATGATTTTATGAGAACTGATTGTATAAATATCTTTATTATCTTGTCATTTGTATAAGGCAACATATGTCAATCACTTTTAATGGTCGGTAGATTTAGTGTTAAAATAGAATAATTAATAGAAGAATTAAAAGGAGAAAGAATTTATATTTTGCTCCTGTGTCTTGCAATCAATGCGAACATTTTTTATTTTGTATAAAGATCTCCTGTCTAATAATTAGAGCCCGGATTTTACATATTTATGACGAAAATGGGTAGGTCTAATTTTTGACAGTAAAAAAATTTGAATATTAAACATATTCAGCAAGAAATTAGATGTTTCAGGTAGCAAGTTTTCATTTTGCATAAAGATCCATAGTCTAATAATGAAGATTTGTCCTGCTCGTTCGTGTATCTAAAATGAACGAATTAACCGATAAGAATTTGATCTGATCACGGAAGATTCGTGAACTAATGAGTGCTGCTCTTTATGCTCACGAAACTTAGAAGCTTGTTAAAAGATTCTATAGTCTTAGTTAAAACGCTCAATACAAATTCAACTCGAATTCAAATTTAGTGCTACAAGCTTGTTAAAAGATTCTATGGTCTATGTTAAAAATGGTCGTTTTGATTTGGAATTCAAATTTAATGCGCAAAATGCAGCGCATTTTTTCTTCTAGTTGTCTCTGGTCATTTTTGATTAGGAATTCGAATTTAGTACTACAAGCTTGTTAAAAGATTCTAGTCTTACTTAAAACGCTCAATGCAAATTCAACTCGAATTCAAATTTATTGCTACGAGCTCGTTAAAAGATTCTGTCGTCTATATTAAAAATGCTCGTTTTGATTTGGAATTCAAATTAATGCGCAAAATACAACGCATTTTTTCTTCTAGTTGCCTCTGGTCATTTTGATTAGAAATTCAAATTTAATGAGGAAAATGCAGCGCATTATTTCTTCTGGTTGTCTATGTGGTCTTTTTCTATTTGCTTTTCACGCTACTTCCCTACATTATCCCTGAGATTACGAGTGTAACATGTAATTCAACGTAATAACTTTTAGAGTGCAGTCGCGAGGTTATTGCAGTCGAACATGCCCGGTGAATTTCCATACGAAGAATGGGAGAGTATGCTCGAGAGAAAAAAGATCCATACGAAACTTTAACTTCTTCTCTCGTGCAATGTTCAAGGATAATATTATCTCGCTATTACGCTGCTCGTGGAACGAGTCATCTTTCGACGCGACGCACAGTGGGACAAACCGATGAATTCTGTCTGAAAATCAAAGAACTTTTTATAGAAATTAGATAGAGCGATGATTTTGTTTCTGAAATTAAAGCTGAAATATTGCAGAATATGGGGAGAAATAGAGAGACTATGGTAGGGACGCGTTTTTGAACCTTGAAAATCCGTGATAAACTTGCAGAATTTTAAAAGAATTATGCTTTATCCGATGCCATGTCCGGATAGATTTTTTTCTCGACATGCTGTACATCGTTTCCTGTAGATTTCATCTCGCTGATTACAAGTCTGCCCGTAAAATTTGTCTACCATCTGAGGATTTTGCAGAAAATCGATTTATCTGAAGAAAACTAATGAAACAATTTTTTGTTGAACCAATATGGAACACGATAAACATACATTGAAACTTTAACTATATGTAATCCAGTAGATTTGTACCCGGGGCGGCTGTAGATGGAAGTTTCGATCCTGTACGATCAATGGTTCAGGAGTTATGCTTGCTTAAAGTTGAGCAATCTGCAGTGTTTTTGTAGTGACGATCGCGAGCCGCTTACCGAGCAGAACCGCTAGATGGCAGCACGTAATATCGTTGAGAATAATATAATAATATCGTTAACATAGAGAAAATATCTCGGAAAATGTTTGAGAAGAAATATCATGGAAAATATTTACAAAAACCTAACCCAGACCTAGTAGTAGTAGTAGTAGTAGTAGTAGTAGTCATGTTTATTGCCGGGGAGGGGCGGTTCGGCCGCCCCTCGCTTCCTTAGGGCACACCGGTTTTTAAACACCAGTTTCACAATTGGCGCTGCCGGCACTCGGCCCTTTAGCGGGTTGCAATTGTCCTCGTTTTTCAGCCGTCCCCACTGTTTTATTCGGCCCGGGCCATTTTCAGAGTCGTCGACTTACTAGACGGGTCGGTCGTCATTGATGAGCGGGCCATGCTACCTAATTTTTTGAGTTTTTGAGCTGTTTTACGGCTCGGTGTGAACGTCAGGCCCCCTCACCTTCAGACCTGCAGAGTGTCTCGCCTGCCCTTTTTTAGACACCCCCCCTTCACCATATTTTCATGTCGAATGTGTCAAGTTTTGAGCCCGTCCCTACACTGTTTCCGGATAGTCCAGAAACTTACCCACACCCTCCCCTAGGGCTAATCCCTCCCCGCCTATGCTGTGAGTCTATTGGGAGTACAGATGCAAGGGACCGCGTATTGTTTTTTGACCATTGGGAAGAAGTTACTGCTACTTCGGATCCAATCCGACTTCATCGAAATCTCGGCTGGGCCGAGATATCAATTCCATTCGGTCTTCACCTGCCGACCTACTTCGCGATGGGGTTGAGAAGGAAGGGTTCACCAACTTCACCGAAATCTGTCTCCTCGGAGATTTGATATCAGGTTCATCGGGATTTTCCTTCTTGGGTGGGCTTGACACATCCTAGAAAATATGGCTGATTGTTCGGATGTGACCACCATCCTCGGTTCTGGTCGGTGTTCAGCTATTAGTTCCGTCCACCCGGCCTTTCCCTTAAAGGTTTCTAATTGATGTTCCGTTTGCGTTTTTGATTCCGTTTTTTGGTAGGGTCCATGCCCAGTTTCCTCAGTAGTACCATTTGTTCGCTGACCACCCCCTTCCCTTACTCTTATCCCCCAAACAGAGGAGATAGAGCCGGCGGGTACCTTTATGAGGCGGGATGGCCACTTGGGCTCCCAATAGTTTACCGATTCCCTGGATAAAGGGGGAATATCGTTGCCATTGGTTGCCCCATGACCCCGACAGTAGGCACTGAGCCCGTAGCAGGAGAAAAAACCACCTTGGAAATTTATGCCACCCCGGGAATCGAACCCTGGCCTTCCTGCTACGAATCAGACACTCTACCACCTGAGCGACTGACCCGCCTAACCCAGACCTAACCCAGACCTAACCCAGACCAGTTAAAACGCAACATCGTGGCCATATCATCCAAAACTCAAACAACAATCGCAATACCCGGTCTATATGATCGGTATTAACGCGTGCCCGTGCTGCCATCTAGCGGTTCTACTCGGTAAGCTGCGCGCGATCGTCACTACAAACCAATATGGCGGTGCCCTTACCTGTCAAAAACACTGAAAAATGCACAAAGTTAAGCAAGCATAACTCCTGAACTATTGATCCTATATGACCGAAACTTCGACTTGCAAGCGCCTCGGGTACAAACCTACTGAATTACGTACTAAATACATCATAATTTATAGGAGAAAGGTACAAATTTTGAATCCGGTAAAGTAAAGAGCAGCCAAATATAATATTATTGAGGAGTAATATTGAATTACTATGATAATTATATAGAAAATTTAATATTCGTCGCTTGATTTCGGATCTCTTTAATAAAGGATCTCATCAACAATATCTTAAAATAAAAAATTTGATGTAGGCTCCTACGACAGCGCTCAAACCAGGAGAAACAATATTCTCCTGATTTCCGAATAAAAACTGCTTGCAAAGAGAACTTCAGTTATCGCGACGAGTCGCTCGCAAGAAACCGACAAAGGGCGGTAAATGAAAATTGAAGCAACTGTCTGCAGTTAATAACAAGAAAGAAGGCAGAAAGGATGGAAGGATAGATAAAAAACATTCTAGCTTGGCAGCTGCGTCGTCGCGGAGAAGAGAACTCTTGTCTGTCGTTTTTTCCGAGGATCAACGTTTTCAACGGGAAACGCTTTGTCGTGACTCGCTCTTTAATTCCTTTTCAAGCTTTGAAATTATTTTATCCGGACATGGCCGCGCGTGTATGGGTGTGAGTATGAATTTGCATAACAATCTCCGCAACCTTTGGTCTCCTGTTTACGGGAACTCCACGACCAGGGACCGGCCATCGTAAAAGATGGAAGTGTTTTTGGATATTTGTTTCCGCGACCTATTTTTCGGAGAGTTTGATGGTCCGGGAACTTATGCGGTGAATTATGTACTGAGAAAGTTATCCCCTGCGATTTTTACCATTGGATCGGTTTGTCATTCGTTTTTCCGGGCAGCGGCAGTGGCGGCGGCTTTTAAGCCAAGTAACTTTTCCGCTTTTATAGCGACGGAACTCAGTTCCGAAGCGAGAAACCTTCGATCCCGATCGCCATGGTCCGACGACTCGTCGCTTTTCTTTACGAACTCTGGCGATGCGACGCACAGTGGTTCAGAATCGCGAAACCGTGGACAAAAATCCAAGACATGCTCGAATCTTGTTGGAAATCCGGTATTCCAAGGGTTTTCGAGTCGCTGATTATGAAACTGACTTGAATATTTCAGAAAACTAAATGGTGGATTCAATATTGCAGAGGTGTTACTCGAAAAATTGTCGGATTACCTTGAAATCTAGTATTCCCATATATTTCGGTCGCTGAATATTAATTCGATTTGAAAATTTGAAAAAACTAAATGGCGGATTCAATATTCAGCGACACGAAATTGCCGAAGTATTCATTTTTAAATAAATTGGAGTGCTCCTTGTGTTTTCGCCATGATTTCACGATTTCGAGCGTTGCCAACGCGTCGCCTATTTATTGTTGTAACTTTTACATTTCTCATCACATCCCTCAATTTAAACTTGAAATTCCCCTTAATTTATTCTTGACATTCCCTCCAACTTAAACATCAAACTAACTTTGTATAAAAAATTAACTTAAAAATTATTTTAGCCTTGAAATTTCCCACAATTTAGATTATAAAATATGTCAGTATCTCTAATCTATTCTATCTTAATTTTTAAAAATTATTTTCGACTTGAAATTCACCTCAAATTAAACTTGAAACTTCCCTTGATTCAAACTTGAAACTTCCCTTGATTTAAACTTGAAATTTTCATCAATTTTCAACTTGAAATATCCCTCAATTTAAACTTGAAATTTCCCTCATTTTTCAACTTGAAATTTGCCTTAATTTAAACTTGAAATTTCCCTCATTTTTCAACTTGAAACTTCCCTCAATTTAAACTTGAAATTAGCCTTAAATAAAAACTTGAAATTACCCTTAAATAAATGCTTGAAATTACCCTTAAATAAAAATTTGAAATTTCCCTCAATTTAGATTATCAAATATATCAGTATCTAATCTATTCTATCTTAATTTCTAAAAATTATTTTCAACTTGAAATTTCGCTCTAATTAAACTTGAAACTTCCCTTGATTCAAACTTGAAACTTCCCTTGATTTAAACTTGAAATTTTCATCAATTTTCAACTTGAAATCTCCCTAAATTTAAACTTGAAATTTTCCGCATTTTTCAACTTGAAACTTCCCTCAATTTAAACTTGAAATTTCCCTCAATTTAGATTATAAAATATATCAGTATCTAATCTATTCTATCTTAATTTTTAAAAATTATTTTCAACTTGAAATTCCCCTCTAATTAAACTTGAAACTTCCCCCAATTTAAACTTGAAATTACCCTTAAATAAAAACTTGAAATTACCCTTAAATAAAAACTTGAAATTGCCCTTAAAAACTTGAAATTACCCTTAAATAAATGCTTGAAATTACCCTTAAATAAAAACTTGAAATTTCCCTCAAATTAGATTATTAAATATATCAGTATCTAATCTATTCTATCTGAATTTTAAAGCATTATTTTCGACTTGTAATTTCCCTCAAATTGAAGTTGAAACTTCCCTCGATTTAAATAAAAAATTTTCATCAATTTAAACTTGAAATTTCCCATAGCTTAAACTTGAAGCAATTGTTAAATTATTACAACTTTTATGTTTGCGAGTATTTGGAAGAAATTTTTACGCAGCCATCTTAAAGAGGCTCTGACAAATATTTCTATGCAAAATTCATCGTGAATTCTCGCGAACTCGGCTTTATAGTCGTCATTAAAGAAAAAAGAGACAGGGAAGCAGGTGTTTCGCGAAAGACAGTTTTCAAAGTTTTAAAATATTTCTATGCTATTAATTATTACATATACACACAGCTGAAAGAACGCTCTTCGACGCTGTATATCCAGTTTCACTGAAATGATTACTTATAAATCGACTGCGGATTTTATGCATTTATAACAAAAATGAGTTGGTGTAATTTAAAATAGCAAACAAATATCAGAAAAATTTCAACATACTAATTAGGTTGTTGCAAATGAAATGGCCGTTTTAAATCTTTAACATAAACTTTTATTTTACAAGCTGCATTCATATTCCCTCAATCGAAGTAATTTCCATTGACATCAATGCACTTCTTCCATCGTGATATAAGCGCCTCAATGCCTTTCCGGTAGAAATCTAATAAACGTGAGGCGATAAATTCATCAAATGCAGTTTTTACAGCACGTTCTTCTTTGAATATTTTTCCATTCAAAAAGCCATCTAGGTGCTTGAAAAAATGGTAATGAGTAGGTGACAGGTCAGGCAAATATGGAGGGTCAGGAAGAACTTCATATTTCAACTCTGCTAATTTTTTTACTGTTTGTTTCGCAATATGTGGCCGAGCATTATCGTAAAGTAATATTACACCACGTTTACTGACTGATGCCGGCTGTTGAACATGCAGTTTTTCGTAAATTATATCAATTTCCTGATAGTATTTATCAGCATATATGGTTTCACCTTTTTTAGAAATTAATAATGTACAATACCCTTTGCTGACCACAATACCGACACCAATATTTTACGCGAATGAAGGTTCGGTTTCGGCATATTTTTTGGAGTTTCATCTGCGCCTAGCTACTGTTCAGCACGTCGTCGATTGTCGCAGAGAACGCATTCGCAAGCGTTTGCAAGAAATTTTTACGCAGCCATCGTAACGAGGCTCTGACCAAATACTTCTATGCAAAATTCATCGTGAACTCTCGCGAACTCCGCTTTGCAATCGTCATTAAAGAAAAAAGAGACACGGAAACAGGTGTTTCGCGAAAGACAATTTTCAAACTTTTAAAATATTTTTTTGCTAAGGTGGGTTGGGGTAAGTGCGCCCTAGTTTTTGCAAAGTTGGACTTTAAACTGATGTATTTTTAGTCTGGTATGTAAAAATTTAACGCTCTTGGTATCAAACTCTTGCCACAGTTATTAATAATGAATTAGTATTATGTGAAAATTCAAAGTCGATTTTCTCAAAAACAAAGACACACATGAAAAAATTTTATTCTGTATTTTCAGTTACGAAACACCCTGTATAATACCTCCCATACAATACTTAAAAGTTTAACAATTGTTTCAAGTTCAAACTGAGGAAATTTCAAGTTTAAATTGAGGGAAATTTTAAGTAGAAAATAATTTTTAAAAATTAAGACAGAATAGATTAGATACTGATATATTTAATAATCTAAATTAAGAGAAATTTCAAGTTTAATTTAATTTTTAACAATTAAGAGGAATTCTTATAATAAATTTTATTTCAGTTAATTTTTATAGATAATTAATTTAAGATTTAAATTCAGGGAAATTTCAAGTTTTATTTGAGGGAAATGCCAAGTTTAAATTGGGGATATTTCAAGTTTAAATTGAGGGAAATTGAAGAGGAATTCTTATACAAAATGTTATTTTAGTTAATTTTCATAGACAATTATAATTTCAGATTTAAATTGATGGAAATTTCAAGTTCAAATTAAGGGAAAATTTCAAGTTTAAATTAAGGGAAAATTTCAAGTTTGAATTTAGGGAAGTTTCAAGATTAAAGGGTATAGCCGGATAAGCATGGGCCAGCGGCCCCCGCTCCGATTTTCCTGATTCCTGTCTTAAAACATCGTTTTACGTCTAAAAAAACATTGTGTAAAATTTCAAATGTCTACCCCCACCGATGGGGGTAATATTGAGGTAAATTCCCCCGCACTTAAATGCAATTTGCGCTAAAACGAGAAAAGATATCGACATGGTATAAACGGCAAATAAAAGATATAGATACACTCTATATTTCAGATTTTTTTCAGAATTTATTGCTAATTATTTATAGTTGAAAATAATTAATTAATTTTTTGGGAATTTTTTTAACTATCTTCCCCTAGGTTGACACCTACCAACAAATTCTAAAATATTGCTATGATTCTAACCTATTTTGTAAAAAAATCTCAGAAGTGTCCGTTTGGTGGAACAGTGTCACAAAAAATAAAGTATGCCGGCGAACGCTCGGTTTGATCAGTAACGACGCAGCGACCGATTCCCCTTGCGGCGGCTAGTGACGGGAGCGAACGGGAAGTCGGCGCTTGTACGGAAAAGCTGATACACGTAAAAATGCGACTAAATCTTCTAATACAAGATTACAGTTAGAAGTCTAAACAATTATATTCTAGACAATAAAAATCGTTTAGTTTATAAATACATATAAAAAAAAGAAAAAACAAGAAAAGCGCCGACTTCCCGTTCGCTCCCGTCACTAGCCGCCGCAAGGGGAATCGGTCGCTACGTCGTTACTGATCAAACCGAGTGTTCGCCGGCATACTTTATTTTTTGTGACACTGTTCCACCAAACGGACACTTCTGAGATTTTTTTACAAAATAGGTTAGAATCATAGCAATATTTTAGAATTTGTTGGTAGGTGTCAACCTAGGGGAAGATAGTTAAAAAAATTCCCAAAAAATTAATTAATTATTTTCAACTATAAATAATTAGCAACAAATTCTGAAAAAAAATCTGAAATATAGAGTGTATCTATATCTTTTATTTGCCGTTTATCCCATGTCGATATCTTTTCTCGTTTTAGCGCAAATTGCATTTAAGTGCGGGGGAATTTACCTCAATATCACCCCTATCGGTGGGGGTAGACATTTGAAATTTTACACAATGTTTTTTTAGACATAAAACGATGTTTTAAGACAGGAATCAGGAAAATCGGAGCGGGGGCCGCTGGCCCATGCTTATCCGGCTATACCCTTTAGGGATATTTGAAGTTTTTAATTGTGGGAAATTTCAAGTAGAACATTATTTTAAAAAATTAAGGATTCTAATTTTACTTGAAAATTATCATTTTGATAGGATATTGTACAAAGTGTCAACAAGGACACATTTCCCCCGAAAATGGGGCAAGAGCGACTCTGAGAGTTAAAAATGCTTTTAAATCTTGTTTCAAGTGCTACGAGACAAGAAAAGAATAATTATCAAACCTAGCTTAAAATGCTTCTTATTGCATTAAATATATTGTTTAGTTTTATAGTTATCCATACAGTACGCACTTACCCCACCGTGATAGCACGCACTTGCCCCGTGTAGTAATATTTACGGGGCAAGATCATTTTAGTGTTTTTCTCAATAAATTTTAAGAAATACAATGAAGACGGTTTATTTAATGTAAACCTACATCAATAGTTATTGTACTTACCTAAAATAACAACACAGAATATATTAATAACTTGTAAACTATTACACGTTCAGGGTAACCTCAAAGTTGTACGTGTACCTCGCACGTGACTGTTGGCATTGGTTGATTTAAGAAAACACCTTTATTCTTGGGTGACATCTATGTCGAACAGTTCATACTAACTTATACTACATTAATAAATACAAGCTAGAGAAATTTCGATGATATTGTAATAAAAATAACCAATTAACGCACTTACCCCTCTCCACCTTATTAATTATTATATGTACACGCAGCTGATAGAACGCTCTTCAACGCTGTATATCTAGTTTTGTTATCTAGTACATCTAGTTAGTTGTTCTATCATTACTATAAACTGGATGTCATCTTTGGTGCTATACATACTAGTTTGTACTATGCTAAATAACATACATATATATATTCGATTAATTCCTAAGTTATTGATTTACAATAGAAAATATGCAGACTAAAACTTAGTCTGTACATGTAAGAACCTTTCTCATCTGGGTTCGAACGGATTTTCACTGCAATTAAGGTCGCATTTTTGCGTTAGTACACCAGTAACTCGCCGCCTCCTTTTTGTAAACTTCATCTCTCAAGCTTGGTATAAACAACTCGGAACACCGTTGCCCAGAGATAATAATTAAAGCTTGTGTATTATTGTGAATGTATAGTGTCCTTGGGAATAGAGCGAGTGTTATTCCCCACCCTCGTTCCGTTTCTTTCAGGGCAATAACTGGAAGAGTTTAATTATTTCTCATCCGACGTAGAAATGAGAATACAAGAAAACTTGAAGAGAAAAAGTATGCGTACATATACACCATTCGTGTAAAGAATGTAAGCTTGATTACGGATATGGAAAAACTATATTTAATTGGAAACGAATACGATTATGATTTCGTTTTTTCTCTCAACTCTGCTACATTACTCTGCGAAATTATTTCGCGGATCATACACGCCCATCATATTCGCTCAGAAGTATGCGGACACTTTGTTGCAAGTATAATTTATTCTAATAGTGCCAAATTGTACAATTTAATTGATCTTTTAATTGATTCTTCTTGAATTTGATCCGTCTTCATGCGTCTTTTACTTGATCCGTCTTCTCAAGACAATAATTCATGCATTTTACAATTTTTCTAGACGAATTTCAAGAAAGTGGAATGAAGTGAAATCTTATTTTTAATGGGAACAGCCTTTGTAGATCCAAAACGAATAAAAATTCTATATCCTAGCCTTTCTCGAACATTTTCTTAAGCCATAAATGCATAAAGACCCGCAGTCTAATGAATTATTATTAACTGTATAAACTAAACCGCATAAAATTGGACAGAACTCATCAAGAATGCATATAAATATAAAATAAATTGTAATTTTACAATTCTAAAACTATAAAAATTATAATTTACAAATTATAAATTACATAGGAGAAAGGCACATACGAAAGACATACGAAGAGGCTAAGGTTTCATCAGTTTGTGAAATTAGAATGGTACCCAGCGCGAAAATAACGCACGCGTATCGAATTCTGCATCTAAACGGACCGCGTTTGCTCGGCTACACTCGAACTCGAGTAATTAGTTCGGCTGATCGAACATTTATGATGGTGGGGCGGCGGTGGCATTTGTGAAACGCAATCGCGCGCCTCTCCGTGATTCTCGCGATTCGATAGCACACGACTGCGCAGCTTGGAAGAACAATCTACTGAATCCGGGAGTAACGTTTAGAAATGCATGTATGTATGTATTATAATGTATCCGTCGGAATTACGTTGCCTCTGGCAACCATAAAATGTAACCGGTAGACAAACCTTACCGAACTTTAACGTGAATCATTTACTATCATGAATGACGCATCACTTTCGAACTGGTGTTCATTTTATTTTATCATGTGCAGGGTGTATAAAAAGTATTGGTGATCCGTCGTAGAGGTGAATCTACACCTCTCGATCGGTGGACATTTGTTAGAGAAACTTGCCGCGGGATTGTCTATACCAAAGAAAATTGTTGTTGAAGTTTGTTTTTACATTGATACCATCCACTCGTCTAGAATAGAATAAGTTTCAAAGAAACCATATGTCGCGAACAAATAGTTATCGAGATAAAAACCGCTAAAGTTTTTGCAAAAATTCATTGTATGCAGTTGTACGTATAGACGAAAGCCTACTACTACAGTCCACCTTTACTGCGTCGATGTGACACAGTAATTAAGAGAAATTCTTATAATTTTGATTAGAGTTAACTTTCATAGAAAATTAATTTGAGATTTAAATTGAGGGAAACTTTTAGTGTAGAATTGAGGGAAATTTCAAGTTTAAATCGAAGGAAATTTCAAATTTAATTTAATCTTTAAAAATTAAGAGGAATTCTTATAATAAATTTTATTTCAGATAATTTTTATAGATAATTAATTTAAAATTTAAATTAAGGGAAATTTCAAGTTCAAGTTGAGGGATATTTCAAGTTTAAATTCAGGGAAATTTGAAGTTTAAATTGAGAGGAATTCAAGTTTAAATTGAGGGAAATTTCAAGTTTAAATTAATTTTTAACAATTAAGATAAATTCTTATAATAGATTGATTTGAGTTAACTTTCATAGAAAATTAATTTGAAATTTAAATTGAGGGAAACTTTTAGTGTAGAATTGAGGGAAATTTCAAGTTTAAATCGAAGGAAATTTCAAATTTAATTTAATCTTTCAAAATTAAGAAGAATTCTTATAATAAATTTTATTTCAGTTAATTTTTATAGATAATTAATTTAAGATCTAACTTAAGGGGAATTTCAAGTTTAAATTCAAGGAAATTTGAAGTTTAAATTGTCTATACCAAAGAAAATTTTTATTGAAGTTTGTTTTTACATCGACACCTTCCACTCATCTAGAATAGAATAAGTTTGAAAGAAACCGTATGTCGCGAACAAATAGTTATCGAGATATAAACCGCTAAAGTTTTTGCACAAATTCATTGTGTGCAGTTGTACGTATAGACGAAAGCCTATTACTACAGTCCACCTTTACTGGGTCGATGTGACGGAACATGATCGTGTGCGTGCCTCGATACAAACGAAATTTAAAAGCACATTTGCCGCCAGGCCCACATCGATTTATCATATCCCTGCCTGTTCAGATTCTTATTTTGAAGCTGCAAAATGTGAGAAAACTAAGCTTATATTGTAAAATACTAATGTAAATTATTCTTGCACATTTTTCAGGGTCTTCTGTTCCGATTTTGCGATTATACAACTTTACAGCTTTACAATTCTAGAATTTTACAATTTTACAATTTTACAATTTCACAATTTCACAATTTCACAACTTTCCAACTTTACAACTTTACAACCTTAAAATTTTACAATTTCACAACTTTACAACTTTACAACCTTAAAAAATTTTCCAATTTCACAGCTTTCCAACTTTACAACCTTGAAATTAAATTTTACAATTTCACAATTCTACAACTGTACAACTTTACGATTTTACAACTTTACAATTGCACGATTCTGCAATTTTACAACTCTAAGAGTTTACAATTTTAACTTTGTACAACTTTATAATTTTGCAATGTTATAAGTTTACAACTTTACAATTTTACAATTTCACAATTTCACAACTTGACAACTTTTCCAACTTTACAACCTTAAAACTTTCCAATTTCGCAGATTTCCAACTTTCCAACTTTAAATAAATTTCACAATTCTACAACTGTACAAGTTTACTATTTTACAACTTTACAATTGCACGATTCTGCAATTTTACAACTCTAAGATTTACAATTTTAACTTTGACCACTTTATAATTTTGCAATGTTATAATTTTACATCTTTACAATTCTACAATTTCATAACTTCACAACTTTCCAACTTTGCAACCTTAAAATTTTCCCATTTCGCAATTCTACAACTATTCAACTTTACAATTTCACAATTTTGTAATTGTACACTTTAGAGTTTTACTACTTTACAATTTCAGATAATAAATTTGAAATTGCAAATTATGAAAGAAAACCTTATATCCATTGTTATACAAAAGAATACTAATCCTACATTATGAAATACTAACGTAATGAATACTTACAAATTTCTCAGAATCTGACAATTTTACAAAGTCGTTAAAGTGCAAAATTTGAAAAAAATTCTAAAGTTGTAAAAACTTGAAATTTTAAAGTTTTAAAGCTGCAATATTGTAAAATTGTACAATTATAAAAATGTGAAATTGTAAAGTTGTAAAATTCTTACTAGTACAGTTTTAGAATTCTGTAATTGTAAAGTCACAAAGTTGTGAAATTGTAAAATTCTAATGTCGTGAAGTTGTAAAATTGTAAAATAGGGGGATTAGAAAATAGGAAAATTCTAAAATTGTAAAATAGCGATATTGTAAAATTCTAAAGTCACAATGTTGGAAAATTGTAAAAATTGTAAAGTTGAAAAATTCTGAAGTTGTAGAATTGTGAATTTGTAACATTTGTAAAATTCTAAAGTCGTAAAGTTGTAAAATTTTAAAATTGTAAAATTCTAATGTTATAAAGTTGTGAAATTGTAACGCAGTGAAATTATAAATTTGTAAAATTCTAAAGTGAAAGTTTTAGAGTTGTAAAATTGCAGAGCCGTGCAGTTGTAAAGTTGTAAAATTGTAAAGTTATAGAGTTGTAGAATTGTGATATTGTAAAGTTATACAGTTGCAGAATTATGAAAATGTTAAAATTTAGTTTTAAGGTTGTAAAATTTAGAATTGTAAAATTCTAGAATTGTAAAGTTGTAAAGTAGTGTAATTGTAAAATCGGAACGGAGAACCCTGAAGAATGTGCAAGTATACTTTACATTAGTATTTTACAATGTAGGATCAGTAATCTTACGTATAGCAATGAATACAAGGCATTCTCTCACATTTTACAACTTCAAATTAACGATCTGGACAGGCAAGGACGTGGTAACTCGATACGGGCCTGGCGACAAATGTCCTTTTAAATTTCGTTTGTATCGAAGCACGCACACGATCATGTTCCGTCTCATCGACACGGTCAGGTGGACTGTAATCTATACTTTCGTCTATACGTACAACTGGACACAATAAAATTTGCAAAAACTTTAGCGGTTTATGTCTCGATAACTATTTGTTCGCGACATAAGGTTTCCTTCAAACATATTCTATTCTAGACGATTGGATGGTGTCGATGTAAAGAATTTTCTTTGGTATAACCAATTTCGCGGCAAGTTTGTCTTGCATAAGTCCACCGATCCAGAGGTGTAGAATTAGCAGAGTTTAACGTCATGTATAGAAATAAGAGGTGAGTCAATTTTGGTATAAATGTTTCATTAACGCTACTGCTCAATTAATTTCCATGAAATTTGATTTTGAAGGATACGTCCGATCTCCTTGTTCAATTCACGTGTCGAGTGTAGCAGATAATTCAATCGAGATCCGCGCGGTGATGTATCAGTATGTAAATGATGTCCATTAATCAAATGACATTGTATTAGATCGGACACAGAAACAAAATGGAGCGTGCCGCGCAATCGATTCGGCTATCAATGATAAAAATCAATTCCGACGCGAGGATAAACTAAATTTATGGTAAGCCAATCGAATTCAATTTGTTAAAAAGACCATCTCTCTCGACACACAATTTCATAAATCATCGACCGTAGTAATAAATCGATAATAATTCATAATTTTTTATACTGATATATTTCATCCATTTTCCTCTACAATATAATTAGTTTTATTATCGAAATCCTTTCATTTTATTATTCGAATTCTCCAACGACTGGATATATGAAACAATGAAATAAGTTATAATTAGTTTTATTACCTAAATCTTTCAATTTTAACATTTTTATTTTATTATATTTCATCTAATAATTAGTTTTACTATTTAATTCTTTCTATTTGATTATTCGAATTCTCCGTCGACTATATATGTATATGAAACAATGAAATATGTTATAATTAGTTTTATTACCTAAATCTTTCAATTTTAACATTTTTATTTTATTATATTTCATCTAATAATTAGTTTTACTATTTAATTCTTTTTATTTTATTATTCGAATTCTCCATCGACTGGATATATGAAACAATGAAATATGTTATAATTAGTTTTATTACCTAAATCTTTCAATTTTATTATATTTCATCTAAAAAGTTTTACTATTTAATTCTTTCTATTTTATTATTCGAATTCTCCATCGACTGGATATTTGAAACAATGAAATAATCGGATATGAGATAATCGCATCATCTCCCCCATAGCATGGGATTAATCTGTTTTAAACATTTCTAACACAGCTAAAGATTTATTAACAATTTAAAAAAATTACGTCAAGTATCTCGCTCTGCGTAATCCCCTATGAAAGTTTTATAAAATTTTGTTTTCAATGTAATTTAATCAGAAACCGTTTCGATATGAAAATGCTATAACGTTACACGTTATTTTCACGAATATCGTTTCACAATAAAAACACGAAAATTTATTATCATCGAATATTAATACGAGCAACAAATAAATGATAGAAATGTATCGTTACATTCGGGAAATAAATGTGGGTATTTTAATTGGAAAAATAATGTCAGATACGTTACTGTCCACGATGATTCTGCAGTATGTGAAAAATATTGCACAATACATAGATTCAGGAATTATTAATAATAATTGAAATGACAAATATTTTGTAATATCTCGAACGTTCTTTATATAACATTTTGCTATGTTAACATGATTACACTCGTTTTAAGGTTGCGCTGTATGCAACAAATGTTAATAATAATTAACTGTTTATGTTTCATTATTTATTCTTCGTTTCCATCTGCATTTCATTATTTTATTTATTGTTTCGTTGCGAGAGTGTTTGTCTGGGAAACCCGTGGCTTTTATACATACATATTGTATTCTGTCAACACAGTGTGTGTAGATTGTAATTTGTTTGTGTTGTAGTAGAGGATGGAAGATATCGAAAATTAAATAAATGTTTAAACTGCGGATATTTATGCCAAATAAGAAATGTTTAAATTGCTTGCAGAACACAGGAGCCAAATAAAAATTTGATATTTGTTACAATTCAGGTAGAAAGTTTTGATTTTCCATGGAGATCGACTGTCTACTGATAAGAATCATTAATCATTAAATTTCAAGTTCTGAATTGGGAAAAATTTCAAGTTTAAATTAATTTTTAACAATTAAGAGAAATTCTTATAATAAATTTGATTTGAGTTAACTTTCATAGAAAATTAATTTGACATTTAAATTGAGGGAAACTTTTAGTGTAGAATTGAGGGAAATTTCAAGTTTAAATCGAGGGAAATTTCAAATTTAATTTAATCTTTAAAAATTAAGAGGAATTCTTATAATCAATTTTATTTCAGTTAATTTTTATAGATTAATTTAAGATTTATATTGAGGGAAATTTCAAGTTTAAATTAAGGGAAATTTCAAGTTTAAATTGAGAGAAATTCAAGTTTAAATTGAGGGAAATTTCAAGTTTAAATTAATTTTTAACAATTAAGAGAAATTCTTATAATAAATTTGATTTGAGTTAACTTTCATAGAAAATTAATTTGAGATTTAAATTGAGGGAAACTTTTAGTGTAGAATTGAGGGGAACTTCAAGTTTAAATCGAGGGAAATTTCAAATTTAATTTAATCTTTAAAAATTAAGAGGAATTCTTATAATCAATTTTATTTCAGTTAATTTTTATAGATAATTAATTTAAGATTTAAATTAAGGGAAATTTCAAGTTCAAGTTGAGAGAAATTTGAAGTTTAAATTGAGGGAAATTTGAAGTTTAAATTGAGAGAAATTTCAAGATTCAATTCAGAGAAATTTCAAGTGTTTAAGGAGTGATTATTGGTCAAGAAGAGACTTAATTTCCCGCTAAATAGACAGCGGATTCTATGCATTTATGCCAAAAATGAGTGGGTGCTATTTAAAATAGTAAAAAGATTAGAAGAATTTAAAAATACTGTTTCATTATTTTCTACCTGTTAAGCAAAATTTCACTCCAGTTTGTTGCAATTCCGGTAGAAAATTTTGATTTTGCATAGAGATCCACTGTCTACTGATAAGAATCATTAATTAGGGTCGTAAGAAACACTGCACTACACAATATTGTAATATTTTAATGTCGTAATTCGTAATTTCATTTGCTTTTCAATTCTTTAACTATGTTCCACCAATCCGATCATCTTAGAACTTTCAGATATATTAGATAGGTAACTGAACATTGTTCTTGGATTTTATGGTAGGTGTCGTTCAAAGGGTTGCTGGAATATCCCACCCCTAAAATAATAAAGATTTCTTTTCTATGCAAGAGGTAAATTCCAGTATTTCCGTTATTTTTTCATCTTAATATCTGAATTAGCAACCGAGAAAAAAATGATAAAGTTTAGGCTGTTTACCCTCGTATTACACTAAACGAGGGGTTAGCGTCTTCAAATTTTCGAGGATTGTCTTTTAACCGAAAAGCATTGTTTTGCACACGGTTTGAATAAAAACTGTCGTGGGGTAAGCGCTAATAACCAAACCCATCATCTTCTAGAATCTTTCTACGTGGACTCAGCGTTAAAGTAGTTTGTGTAGGATGAAATTCGGACGTCGGATTAACGGAACAGCACAGAAACTTCGTTCGATACTTCGTTGCTGGCGGCCAACTGACAAAAATCTCCTCAACTAACTTCCGCTATACCGAAAACTGGACCATGCGATCTCGCGAGTATCGAGATTATTGTATAGATTACCCAACTGCATTCGGTCGGCGACAGAACTGATTTACTTGGAACCGATATCGAATTTTCCAACACGAATCTTCTAAGTAGCTTTCCAACTTCCCGAAGCATCGCGTATACGCGAGTGTATCCAATTTAATCAACAACATAATCCATTTCCCAGGCCTCATACGAAAATTGCCTAAATCCAGGAAAGTAAATTTGACAGGAGCCGAAACAAAAAGCTTTAAAAATAACAATTTATACGATAATGTTTCAATTCATATGCAATTCATATGCAAAGAAAATTTTCATACGCATTCAGATAATGTCGTTGGAGCTCTTTAAGCATTCAATTATTCATTTTCCTCAATTTAAACTTGAAATCTCCTGAATTCAAAACTTGAAATTTCTCTCAATTTGAACTTGAAATTTCCTGAATTCAAAACTAGAAATTTCCCTGAATTCAAAACTTGAAATTAGCGATTATACGATTTGTACGATAATTTATTACTAGACTGCGGGTGCTTATGCAAAATAAAAATGTTTTGTATCAATTTTAGGAAATAGGGGGCGAGGAAAAGTTCCTTCTTTAGTAATTTTAGTGGGTTGCAAATAATACATTGGTGTTTCTAAGTTCGCTTAACCTGTAAACTTTTTTAAATTGGTCTATCTATTTTTGTTATGAATGCATCAATTTATCTCTACAAACCGTAGTTTAAGTTAGTAGGAAAAATGTTTAGAAGAATTTTGTCGCTTGTAATACTATTACGTATACTGTGGTATCACAGCACGATACAATTGATTTTTCTGTAGAAATTATATAATGAAAATGCGATAATATCATTTCTATCCGAAAATAATTAGGGGATATTCTATTATAATAAATTTATTTCACGATAATTCCTATAGAAAATTAATTTAAATTCAGAGGAATTTCAAGCGTAAAATAATTTTAAAAAAGAATTACGAGGAATTCTTATGGTTACTTGATTTCAAGTTTAAAAATTGAGATAAGTTTCAAGCGTAAATTAATGTTAAAAAGAATTAAGAGGAATTTAAATGGAGAGAAATTTCAAGTTTTGAATTCAGGAGATATCAAGTTTAAATTGAGGGAAATTTCAAGTTTTTAAATCAGGAGATTTCAAGTTTAAATTGAGGGAAATTTCAAGTTTTGAATCCAGGACATTTCAAGTTTAAATAGAGGGAAATTTCAAGTATTGAATTCAGGAAATTATAATTAAGTTTAAATTGACTGGAATTTCTAATTTTGAATTCAGGTAATTTCAAGTTCAAATTGAGGGAACTTTCAAGTTTTGGATTCAGGAGATTTCAAGTTTAAATTGAGGGAAATTTCAAGTTTTGAATTCACGAAATTTCAAGTTCAAAGTGAGGGAAATTTCAAGTTTTAAATTCAGGAGATTCCTAGTTTAAATTGAGGGAAATTCGCATTTTTATTATATAATTTGTACATAAAAATCAATTCTGTTGTGCTATGATACCACAATATGCATAATAATAATAATTACAAGCGACAGAATTCTTCTAAACATTTTTCCTACTAACTTAAACTACGGTTTGTAGAGAAACAGGAAGTTTCCGGATATTTTTGAGCGGTAGTGTATCATTGCTTTGTGTTACAATGTAACGCAGCATTCGCAATTGCGCGTTCGATTACCTCGAAACTGATCGACTAGACAGCCGTCTGACGGCAAGGCATCGTATTCCAAGCACGTGCAAACGCTCGGGGAAGGTATTATCATCCTATATGCGATGCTCATATTATCGTATCCGTAGAGTTTTCGGGTGGGCGCCGCAAATCCCTCGGCGTTCGGCCAGATGGAAATGTGGAAAAATGTTTCGTTTATACGGGTCGTTTCACGGTGTTCGAACACGTGGCTACGGTCGCGTTTCTATGCGCCGGTTGTGGAAATTGTTCGAAATTCATGAAAACGTTCCTGGAATTGGCGACCACCTCCTCGGCTCGAACGATTGTCGAACGTTTTGGAATTTCTATGAAACACTTCTCGAATATCTTCCGAACTATTTACTGCGTCGAAAAATATGTTAAACGAAACCTATAGTCCTGGGCAGGCTGCGTCTTTTATGTCCTATTACTTATTTTCGTAGAACAAACAGTTTTTGAGAAAATTGAGAAAAATATCGACCACGTATCACTCGCGGGTCGGCCGGGCGAGATAAGTGACGCGTCACTGACGTTTTTCTTAATTTTCTCGAAAACCGTTTGCCCTACGAAAAAAAGTGTTAGAACATAAAAGACGGGGCCTGTCCAGATATACAGATTTTGTTTAACATATTTTTCGACGCGGTGAACAGTTTAGAAGATATTCGAGATAAACGTGAACGACGGGTCGTATTGTGCAAGCGACACGTCGTTCACATTTTTCTCAATTTTTTTCGAAAACAGTTTGATCTGCGAAAAAAGGTAATAGGACATAAAAGACGCAGCCTGTGCAGATCTACAGATTCTGTTTAACATATTTTTCGACGCGGCGAATAGTTTACAAGATATTCGAGATAAACGATTTTATCAGCATTCGACTAATTATTTTAATGTTTAATCCATTTGGGGCACGTTTTCCCGTTATCTGGGAGCGCTGAAACTTTGAACTCTTCTTTTTGAAACTTTTTGAATATTTTGTTGACACCTCGAGCCTTGAAAAAAACGTTGAGGTGATAATTAAAACGAGGTCCTTCGCCAATGAAGTATAAAGAGAATATTATTCAACGAGAAAATTTTAATATGTCTGCGTTTAATATGTAATGTCGTTGCAGCTCTCTGAAAGCCTTCAATTCATAATATTTCATTTATTATACAACAGGACGAGTCGAACTGTAGAACACATGACATAGTTACGTAGAAGAACAATATGGTAATGAATATTAAATTGGTATTTAATTATCCTTTCACTTTGTGTCGACGGAAGACTACTGTTTTCATTTGTGTCGCGTAAAATTTTTGCTTATCCACCATTATTATCATTCGCATACTTTTATTTCATTCCTTTTCCTCATATCACGAAGTTTTCAAAGTAATTCTATTTCTATATTGTTTTAGATGATACTCTGAAAACGAACCAAAAATTGAAATGGTTGCTTATTGCAAAGGTATTCATTATTGTATAATATCCCAGATATTATATATGTATATATTACATATACATAATATCAAAGATATTATAAATCTATAAATGGCAAAGTAGAAGCGCCTTAAAACATATTATTATATATTATTAGTAGACTATAGTTATAACAAAAATGAGCAAATTCAATTTAAAACAATGAAAATATTAAAAGACTTTAAGACTATTAATATTTTATCATACTACTGAATTATTAGACTGCGGATCTTTATGCGATATAAAAATATTCCGCATCGATTGTGGAAAGCTGTAGTTAAATAAAAATTCATTTCATCTCTTAATAGTCTTTTTACGTTGAAAACAACAGAACAATATTCTTAAATTTTATTACATTTCTCACAGAGTTGTTTCATCTACTCAATGTTCCTACAAAAATGCAGTCTAATAATCAGACTGCGTATTTTTATGCATTTATAGGAAAATTGAGTAGATGAAATTCGAAACTGTTGGAAAATTTTCAACATGAAAGACGTCAATATATGATTTCTCCCGTATTAAAATCATTAAGGGAAGATATAACATGCAATTTGATTTCTATTTGTTGCAATCGATGCAGGTAATTTTTATTTTGCATTATTATTATAGTTACAGGTTTGCAATTTACTGCTACCTGTTTGTACCGATTGTATCGGGTGAATATAATCAGTTAAATGGACATAGGTCCAGAGTATCCTGTTAATTCTGTTTGCAGGTGTGTCCAATTAGATTTAGGTAATATGTGACGTACGCAGTTAGTAGCTACGTATAATGAAGTGAATCTTTATGAAATGAATAGCGTTCACATTTTTCACTTTCATTCAAGTAAGGTTGAATATCTTGTAAACTATTTACCGCATCGAAAAATGTGTTAAACAAAACTTGTAGATCTGGACAGACTGCGTCTTTTATATCCTATCACTTCTTTCCGTAAAACAAACGGTTTTCGAGAAAATCGAGAAAAACTAATTTATCAGCAGTAATTTAATTATTTCAATATTTCATTCATTATGTTCGACGTTTTTCTCAATTTTCTCGAAAACCGTTTGTTCTACGAGAAAAAGCGATAGGACATAAAAGACGCAGCCTGTCCGGATCTACAGGTTCTGTTTAACACATTTTTCGATGCAGTAAATAGTTTCGAAGATATTCGAGAGAAACGATTTTTGTGTAATTATTTGGAACAATATTTGGAACAAATTTTGACAAAAAGTTTTAAGAAAAGTAAACAAGAGCCGCCCTATAGTGTACATGTATAATTTCCAGTTGAAATCCAAACTTAAAGAAGGAACTTCTGGTAGGAAAATGATTAATTCCGGTAAACGGAAGCGAATTAAACGTTGATCGAAATCTTGAAAAGATAGATTATTTCATCTTGCTGTTCCCTAATGGTTCCAGGATTAACGATGTACAAATCGACGATCGTCCCCTTCGTAAGAAGCGTCTTTAGCCCCAACTGTATTACGTTAATCCACGATAAACGTTTCTCTTCGGACGATTCGAGTCTTCTTACCTTCCGATTAACAAGAACCGCCTTTCTACCGGCGAGCAATCGACTCCATCGAGAAATTAACTCTTCGTAATCAGCCTCTTCGTAAACGTCAACCGGCTTGAAGAAATGTCACGGAACAATTAAATTACCTCAATGACCCCGAATCCTGATGCTTCATTAGTGGCCGACGCGAATAAGAGATCTTGAAACGGATTAAATCGATCGTACCATCTCGTCGCTTCGTTTTTCCTCGAAATAAAATCTGTGCAAAGTTTCAGCGCACACAGACAACGGGAAAGCGTGCCCCGAATGGATTAAAATAGTCAAATGCAGATAATATCGTTTTTCTCGAATATCTTGGAAACTGTTAACCGCGTCGAAAGATATGTTAAACAAAATGTGTAGACCTGGACAGACCGCGTCTTTTATATTCTATCACTCTTTTTCGTAGGACGAACGGTTTCCGAGAAAATTAAGAAAAACGACAGTGAAGCGTCACTTATCTTCCCGGCCGACCGGCGAGTGACACGTGGCCGATATTTTTCTCAATTTTCTCAAAAACTGTTTGTTCTACGAGAAAAAGTAATACGATATAAAAGACGTAGCTTGTCCGGATCTACGGGTTTTGTTTAACATATTTTTCAACGCGATAAATCGTTTTCGAGATATTCGAGAGAAACGATTTTAGGAGTATTAAATTAAAGCCCTTTGTCCAGTAAGTTATTTATTACCCTCCATCGGATCGAGCGACATAATCTACAGTAATCACGTTCTTTTTTGTTGCAGGTAAGAAAACGTGCTGTTCTCCGATTCGCAACCATGCTACCATTACTTTTCGGGGCCGAAACGAAACGGTAACGTTCACACCAAGTCTACTATTCCTCGTTTCATTGATAACACATATCACACACTTCCGAATTCATCGAAAAAATGTAACTAAAGCAGTCAAGTCTTGGTCTAAGCCATGGGTCCGCGCTTGGACGTAGATCGTGTGGCGCTATGATTTGGATTTTGGTCCGACGTTTATCTCACTTTTCTCGAAAACCGTTTGTTCTACGAAAAAATTTAATAGAACATAAAAGACGCATCCCGTGCAGATTTACAGGTTTCGTCTAACATATTTTTTGATACAATCAATAATTTAGGAGATATTCGAGAAAAATGATTTTACTCGCATTGAATTAATTATTTTACTGTCTCATTCATTTGGTCCGACGTTTTTCTCAATTTTCTCGAAAACCGTTCGTTCCACGAAGAAAAGTAATAGGACAGAAAAGACGCACTCTGTCCAGATCTACATTTTTTGTTCATCATATTTTTCGGTGCGGTGAATAGTTTAGAAGACATTCGAGAAAAACGTCGGCAACGTGTAAGAGCCTCCTTAGTGTTCAGCGTAGAAACTGCTGGACACTGTGGCCAGGATTAGTGCCTAGAAAAGTAATTTGTACTTGGCAACGGGACACCATTTGCCTAAGTGCTAGTTAACTGCAATGAAATCGTTCAGACAAATACCAGACCGGAGATTCTCGGATTAAATAGGGAACAATTATTCGAGCGATCGTATCCTACGGACGATATCCGATTACCATTTGTCCGATGATCACCGTGCAGGGCTAATTCTCTGCTCTTCGTGTATATCTGCTCGCAACGAATCGGAGAGAGAGAGTGCCGAACACAGAGAGGCAGCCGAAATTGTCTGGGGGCTGGTTGCGTAATGGAGTTTTCGATCAGTTGGCCCGGATTGTGTCGGCAGTTGTTCCCGTCAACGTCGTCAGACGTGAAAACCGCATTTCCGACGCACAGTGGTTCAGAATCGCCAAATCGTGGCCTAAAATCGAAGACATACTCGAATTTTGTTGAAAATCCGTATTCCGAGGGCTTTCGAGTCGCTGATTATGAATCAAATTGACATTTCTCGGAATTCAAAACTTGAAATATCCCTCAATTTAAACTTGAAATTTTCGATAATTTAGATTCTTAAATATATCAATATCTAATATATTCTATCTTAATTTTTTAAAATTATTTTCAACTTGAAATTTCTCTCATTTTCAACTTAAAATTTTCAACTTGAAATTTCCCTCATTTTCAACTTGAAATTTCCCTCATTTTTCAACTTGAAATTTCCCTAAATTTAATCTTGAAATTTCCCTCATATTCAACTTGAAATTTCCCTAATTTTTCAACTTCAAATTTCCCTCATTTTTCAACTTGTAATTACACTAATTTTCAACTTGAATTTTCCCTCATTTTTCAACTTGTAATTACCCTAATTTTCAACTTGAAATCTCCCTCATTTTCAACTTGAAATTTCCGTAAATTTAATCTTGAAATTTCCTTCATATTCAACTTGAAATTTCCATAATTTTTCAACTTCAAATTTCCCTCATATTCAACTTCAAATTTCCCTCATTTTCAACTTGAACTTTCCCTCATTTTTAAACTTGAAATTTCCCTAAATTTAATCTTGAAATTTCCCTAAATTTAATCTTGAAATTTCCCTAAATTTAATATTGAAATTTCCCTCTTTTTTCAACTTGAAATTTCCCTCATTTTTCAATATGAAATTTCTCTCAATTTAATCTTGAAATTTCCCTCATTTTCAACTTGAAATTTCCCTCAATTTAATCTTTTTCCCTCATATTCAACTTGAAATTTCCCTAATTTTTCAACTTGAAATTTTCCTCATTTTTCATCTTGTAATTACACTAATTTTCAACTTGAAATTTCTCTCATTTTTCAACTTGAAATTTCCCTCAATTTGAACTTAAAATTTCCCTCATTTTACCACGTTTTTTTCAACTTGAAATTTCCGTCAATTGAAAACTTGAAATTTCCCTTACTTTGAACTTGGAATGTAATTCCCGTTTATTTCGTAGTTATTAAATGTTTTAGATATTTACACGTTGCTTCTCCGAATGTATAAATCAAAAAATATTAAATATGTACTATCTATTGGGTTGGCAAATGAGTTCGTTCGGTTTTTGTGATTTATTCCACTCTAAAAAACCGAACGAACTTATTTGCCAACCCAAAACTTCATGAAAACAAAACAAAGTTCAACTTGACTTCTTCACGGAAAGAAACATCGAACAATTTCATTTTTATTCATTTTTATGGTAACCCGGTACAGAATTAATATAACGGTAGCACCGATGATAGAACTCTCTGTCATATATGACAATGAAAAGAATCGCTTACGACAAGAGAGGCGAAGTATTGGAGTTTTAGGAATACATTATCACGAGTTGGAACTTTTGAAGCATAGAAGTAGTTCGAGCATACTTACCTTCATAAGAACCCTTCATAAAGTGTCGAAAGTGGTATCGTAAGACGTGCCCATCGCAAAAGTATCAAAAGTATTACGCTTTTACAAAGAGAAACGCTTTTCTTGTAAAATCTCGGAAGCACCATACCCGTATATGTAGAATAGAGAGAAGTATTTTTCGTAGAGCGTCAAAAGTCAACGATTACCATGAACGTTCCTACCAAAGAATCTTTCGAACGCTACAATATAGAAGAAAGTTAACTTTTTCAATCAAATTAACAACATAAGAAGGGCCCGAAAATTAACGGTTCGCCGCTGATCGCAATCTTGTTATGTTCAAATCGAACTTTTACTGCTTTAATACAGTTGGAAAGTTATATCATTCCTTCTGCTGTTATAACAAGCAGAACTAAATCGATAAGTATAATTACGTTCAACGTGAAAATCATTTAACTCTCTGAAGAAGACAACTGTTACGTCCCAAGGTGGACGTTTTAAAGAGGTAATTTTATTTTGAAGATTTAGTTAGAGGATAGAACGCAGTTTTTGAACCGACCTGCATTCCCCGGCTTCGGTTCGGGGAATCGAGGATTTCTTAAATACTAATTGGGCTTTTTGTTGCGTCTATCTTGCGCTCTGATTTTCGTTGATACATAACTCCTTAACAAAGTCTCCTTAACGGACGCCATTTTTGCAAAGGAAAATGTTGCTTTAAATGATCTCAGGAACCTCCGATTTCCGGATGTTGAACGAGTTTTGAGACACCCTGTATAATATATATTATTTGTTGTTCTTAATCCGTTATCATACTTTTTTTATAAGTAATCATTTCAGCAAAACTAGCTATGTAGCGTTGAAGAGCGTTCTTTCAGTTGCGTGTATATACAGGGTGGTCCACGCAATTTGCACGCCTATAATAACTTCCAAAGTATACGTTGCACGAAAAAGTTTTGTACATATACAGAAGTTGCATGGTCTGAAGGGGTCCATTATGTAGTGTATTTAATTTTTTTACAGGTGAACGCATAAAGGACATATGAAGGTCAACTCCATTTTTTTAAATGGAATGAGGTATTTTTTAATACATCAATCGATGCAGCTGGGCATTCGTTATAAAAAAGTACTAACCTATGTATGTCGAAAAGTTAGTAGTTCAGGAGATATTTCAATTTAAATAACTCTAAAATACTATTACTGTCGTACTAAGACGTTAGTGTTTACTTACTTGTGTAACATCTTAGCACGATAGTAATGGTATTTTAACTAATCTAACTTTTCGACATACATAGGTTAGTACTTTTTTATAACGAATGTCCAGCTGCATCGATTGATGTATTAAAAAATACCTCATTCCATTTAAAAAAATGGAGTTGACCTTCATATGTCCTTTACGCGTCCACCTGTAAAAAAATTAAATACACTACATAATGTACCCCTTCAGACCATGCAACTTCTGTATACAAAACTTTTTCGTGCAACGAATACTTTGGAAGTTATTATAGGTGTGCAAGTTGCGTGGACCACCCTGTATAATAATTAATAGCATAGAAACATTTTGTAACTTTCAAAATTGTCTTTTACGAAACACCTACTTTCCTGTCTCTTGTTTCTTTAATGACTATTACAAAGCGGAGTTCGCGAGAGTTCACGATGAATTTTGCATAGATTTGTCAGAGCCAGTGTCGCCAGATGAGGGGAATCGGATCCCATGGAAATCACCGACACAGATTTCTCCGACTCGGTTTTCACCGACAACATTTCACCGACTCCAGATTTGACCGACAATAGCTTTGGCCGATAACGCCTTTAACTGACAACGAATTTGGTTCACAACGACTTGAGACACAGTATGATAATATTGTATGATAATACTGTATGATAATACATATGATAATACTGTATGATAATGCATACTGTGGTCGTCTTGAGTTGTTGTGGATCAAATTCATTGTCGGTCAAAATCGTTGTCGATGAAATTCGTTGTCGGCCAAATTTGGAGTCGGTGAAATGTTGTCGGTGAAAACCGTGTCGGAGAAATCTGTGTCGATGATGTACGCCCACTCTGATCTACGGTCAGAAATCTACGGTCTTAGTGGGGGATGTTGAAGGATAGTGGAAGGGGAAAAGAAGGAGAGGAAATGAAGCCGGTTTCTACCTCATCTGGCGACACTAAAAATTTCTTGTAAATACTTGCAAATGTAAAAGTTACAACAATTTAGCAATTGTTTCAAGTTTAAATTGAGGTTAGTTGAGGTTAATTTGAAGTTTAAATTCAGGGTAATTTCAAGTTCAAGTTAATTTTTAAAAATGAAGAGGAATCCTTATAATAAATTTGATTTAAGAACGGGTCTTATTAGAAAATTAAACATTTCTTCTGACCTAGAATAATTTTAAATTGACATATAATACCGCATGCAATACATAAATGTTTAACAATTGTTTCAAGTTTAAATTGAGGGAAATTCCAAGTTTAAATTGAGGAAAATGTCAAGATGAGGGAAATTTAAAGTTTAAATCGAGAGAAATTTCAAGTTTTGAATAGAGGGAAATTTAAAGTTTCAATTGACGAAAATTTCAAGTTTATATTGAGGGAAATGTCAAGTTTAAAATGTGTAAAATTTCAAGTTTCAATTGACCGAAATTTCAAGTTTAATTTTTGAGAAATTTCAAGTTTAATTTTTGAGAAGTTTCAAGTTTAATTTTTGAGAAATTTCAAGTTTGATTTTTGAGAAGTTTCAAGTCTAAATTGAGGGAAATGTCAAGTATAAAATGAGGGAAATTTCAAGTTTCAATTGACAGAAATTTCAAGTTTGATTTTTGAGAAGTTTCAAGTTTAAATAGAGGGAAAAATCAAAGTTTCAATTGACGGAAATTTCAAGGTTAAATTGAGGGAAATTTCAAGTTTAAGAAAAATCTGTAAAGGCATTTTTTACCATCTTCTTTCACCATCAAAAATGGTCCCAATTTCGTCGATGTAGAATATTCTATATACATACATACAATATTCATACATGCATATATACATCTTGCATACATACATTCATAGATATAATACATATATCTGGGCCGGTCAATCTCCTATTGGACCGTGTCGCGGTGTTGGCCGTCGCGACGCAGCGTAGAATGCGAAACAACACTCGACATAATCTGTGCGCAGGAAATACGCCAGTCAATCCATTTCACCGCGATTTATGTGATAATCACTGGGCACTGTCTAGAACCATTCTGTGTCTCGGCTCCAGTAGATCGTGGTTCGTGGTCGTGTATGAAATTGTTCTCGGACCGCGTAACGGGACATCCGACTATAGGGACGTCTTGCCTGTCACAGCGTTGTCGTGTCCCTGTTGTCAGCTTCCACGCCATAGTCCAACAACATAACGTTGTTTACGTACACTACCGCTCAAAAGTACCCGGACACTTCCTTTTCCTCTACAAACCATAGTATAATACAATTCATTGCCTTCAATTCATCATTTCCCTCAATTTAAACTTGACATTTTCCGCAATTCAAAACTTGAAATTTCTCTCAATTTAAACTTAAAATTTCCTGAATTCAATACTTGAAATTTCCATCAATTTAAACTAGAAATCTCCGGAATTCAAAACTTGAAATTTCGTGAATTCAAAACTTGAAATTTCCCTCAATTTAAACTTGAAATCTCCTGAATTCAAAATTTGAAATTTCTCTCAAGTTAAACTTGAAATGTCCTGAATTCAAAACTTGAAGTTTCCCTCAATTTAAACTAGAAATCTCCGGAATTCCAAACTTGAAATTTCGTGAATTCAAAACTTGAAATTTCCCTCAATTTAAACTTGAAATTTCCTGAATTCAAAACTTGAAATTTCTCTCAAGTTAAACTTGAAATGTCCTGAATTAAAAACTTGAAATTTCTCTCAAGTTAAACTTGAAATGTCCTGAATTCAAAACTTGAAATTTCCCTCAATTTAAACTAGAAATCTCCGGAATTCCAAACTTGAAATTTCCCTTGATTTAAACTTGAAATCTCCTGAATTCAAAACTCGAAATTTCCCTGAATTTAAACTTGAAATTAGCGATTATACGATTTATACAATAATTTATTACTAGACTGCGAATCCTTAAGCAAAATAAAAATGTTCTGCATCAATATTAGGAAACAGTAGCCAAGGAAAAAGTTAATTTCTTCGTTAATAATTTTAGTGGCTTGAAATAATACATTGGTGTTTCTAAACTCTCTTAACCTCTACTCTTTTTTAAATTAATCTTACCCATTTTTGTTATAAATGCATCAAATCAAAAGTGTCGGGACACTTTCTGTTTCTCTGCAAAACGTAGTTTAAGTTAGTAAGAAAAATATTTAGAAGAATTTTGTCGCTTGTAATAATTATTATTACGTATGTTGCGGTGTCACAGCACGGTAGAATTGATTTTTTTGTATAAATTATATAATGAAAATGCGATAATATAATTTCTGGTCGCAAATATGTAATCTAGTGGAACGGTCTCGGTGCTCGAAAAGATTTCAAGATTCGCTTTGTTTCGTTTCTAAGATGCGGAGCGAGTTCAGAGTATTTTTCGATGGGAATACTAATAATGAAATGCTAATAGAATAAAAAGTTGATAGAAAGATTGCGTCGACGAGTCTCGTATTGAATCTTAGTTCAATATTGGCGAGTTTTCACGCAGGTAATTTTTCACTTGAAACGTTAGATGTTCCATGAGAAATTGATGAAGATCGATTTTAGTCACTGTTTTAGACGCTTCAGTCACTTGTATGCGTTGCTGTTACACATTTCGCAAGTGTCCGGATAGTTTTCAGCGGTAGTGTACGTACAATTTTTTAACTAAAATTGAATTGAAGGTAAACAAGAGACGGGAGTATCGTAGTAAAGCATGGTTGACTTTCGCGATGGCTTGAGATGGATGGATAGACTCTTGGGGCTTTTTCGCAACGTTTACTCGACGACCTGCGATCGATTTTCAATCGTATCGCTGAGAACGATACAGCCGGGGTAACAATGCTGACCATAAGACCATTCTCGTCGATTTTCTAGTTTCTGGGAAACTGGAACGATCCGACGACGAGGAATAAGATGTCGTTCAAACTTGGAATGCACGTTAATTTTTGGCCAGCTTCTTCTCCGAGGATTTAGGGCGATTTGCATCGGAATTACATTCTCCATGCATTATTATTCACGGGAGAGTACACTATCATGGGGTATTAACTATTCATTCATTCATTCATTTAGTTTCATGTGCGATATTTTCAGTCTCAAATCTGTCGTCAAATATTTTCCCAGCGTTGCAATATTTTATAACATCGCGAATTCATTTCATTTCTTTTAATGTCGCACATACTTTCGTTTTCGAGATATTACTATTTAGAGTTTTGATTACTAGACTGCGAATTTTTATGCAAAATAAAAATTGCATTTTCAATTTCTTAATTTTTAATTTTTAATTTTCTATTTTCAATATTCCAACAATTTCTAATTTCGTCTACTCAATTTTGCTAGGAATATATAAAGAAATGCACATTTTAAATCAGAATAACTTTTCTATCAATGGACTTCAAGAGACTTCAATTTCTCTGTAAAAATGAAAAACTTTCTTTTATTCGATAAAGAAAATTTAAAAGGTGTGTGAGAATTTCAGTGAAATTGGTTAATCGGTTTGCGAATTATAATATAAATGATAAAAAATAATAGAAACTGTAACTTTTCATGATTTTCGGCCTTAAACTGCCTATTTATTGTTCCATAACCGCTTATTTATCTATTTTTACCACTTTTTCCATTTTATAACTTTATTGATCACTAGACTGCGGATCTTCATGCAATATAAAAATTGTCTGCATCGATTGCAAGACATAGAAACGAAATAGAGAAATCATATTGTATATATGGGTATTTTCACTTTTTGAAGTTTTCCAACCATTTTCCATTTTAACAATTTTCCAACAATTTTCAATTGTCTCAATTTTCCAACAATTTTAAAGTTTCTCAATTTTCCAACAATTTTCAATTTTATAAATTTTCCAACCATTTTCAATTTTATCAATTTCCTCAATTTTCCAATAATTTTCAATTTTATCAATTTCCTCAATTTTCCAATAATTTTCAATTTTATCAATTTTCCAACCATTTTCAATTTTTTCAATTTTCCAACAATCTTCAATTTTATAAATTTTCCAACCATTTTCCATTTTAACAATTTTTTCAATTTTCCAACCATTTTCTATTTTAACAATTTTCCAACAATTTTAAATTTTCTCAATTTTCCAACCATTTTCTATTTTAACAATTTTCCAACAATTTTAAATTTTCTCAATTTTCCAACCATTTTCAATTTTATCAATTTTCCAACCATTTTCAATTTTATCAATTTTCCAACCATTTTCAATTTTATCAATTTCATCAATTTTCCAACCATATTCAATTTTTTAAATTTTCCAACAATCTTCAATTTTATCAATTTCCCAACACTTTTCAATTTTTGTAATTTTTCAACAATTTTCAATTTCATCTATTCAATGTTCCTATAAATGCATAAAGATCCGCAGTCTATTGATTAGTAATTAATTCTTCGACATAGGACATTGGTTAAATTTCATTATTATTTTCCGAGCCTTTTGAATTCGTTTTCACAATTTTTTCTGGTAAATACGTAAATACGTAAATCCTATATACCCTAAAGAGCTCAATTAATGCGTAAACTGACATTTTTCGAAATTGTACTGTGACATGTGCACCGTTTTTCTTTACAACGACAGATTTTATCGTGCAAAATTTGTAGTTAGTTACGGAAAATGCACTGATGCCCTGAAAAAATGTTGACATACATACTTGTAGGAACTCGTACGTTAACAATTGCGGATCGGGTGACCGACTGAAAGTTTTTCGCCGGAAGACAAACACGTCCGCGTGGCACCACGAGTTGAAAAATTCGACAATTTCAATGTTGCGAGTCGAACGCCGACTTTCAGTAGGGTGACAGGCGGATGAAAAGCGTACGGGGGCGGTCAACGTTCATCGACACGACGCTCTATACCGGGTGTCGCGTTAGTTAACACAGCGAATTTTTCAACCTTCTCAAAAACGAATGAAATTTCTGCAAGTAGGTTTTTACACGTGCATACTAAGTTTGACCGTAAATATAAATGGCTATAAGTCGCCCATTATCTTTTGAGAGAAATTTGAAGACAAGCAAAAAATGCAAGTCTTATCTAGCGTTGAAGAGCGTTCTTTCAGCTGCGTGTATATATAATAATTAATAGCATAGAAATATTTAAAAACTTCGAAAATTGTCTTTCGCGAAACACCTGTTTCCTTGTCTCTTTTTTCTTGAATGACAATGAGATCGTGAAAATTCCAGGAGTACTATAATTTGTTTAAAAATTAACACTCCGGCGACTTCGTGTCGGTGAATATTGAATCCGCCATTTATTTTCCTGAAATTTCCAAATCAAATTCATATTCAGCGATCGAAAAAAATATGGGGATACTACAACCCCTGGCAGAATGTTTCCGATCGGAGGCATTGATACTGATTTTAGAGAAAACATTCACAATTTAGAAGTATAAAGTATTACTTTATGGAGTTAAAACTGATGGGAAATGAAAAGGGGCTTATTAAAGAATGAAAAACAACAAAATAACATAAGCTTCCATTTATTACAACAAAGAAACGAGAAAATAAACAAAATGTTACACGGAAAAAAGTTCCCGATTAATAGATCAGCTGGAAGAATGATTCCGATTCGATTATCACTGCCCATCACTAAATTTGTTCAACAATTACTGTTGGGTGATTCTTATAGAGTTTTCTGCGCTGATGCCGAATCTGCCCTTAATTTTTCCCCAGACGCACAGTTTTTGGGAAACTTGGTTTTGAAAACAGAACATATTTTTAAACTTTAAACCAATATTGTGATGTTATTATAAAAGATATTGGATTGCTCTTTGCAGCAGAAGATTCTGAATACTTTCCCGAATACAGTGATATCCAATATTAATACATTATGAATGTTTAAACATGTTTAAACAATCGTTAAAGATGGAGAGACACTACTTTTGCCTCAATTGTTGAGGATATTTTTCAGTTTATCTTAAAAAATAAGGATCCGGCGTAAAATCTAACTGTATTACGCGATAGAGCAGACTTTTATCTTGAGATACCACCGTTTAATGTTTGTAACGTCGACGTTTCTCCGAACCAAAAAGCAAAATATCTTCGTCCGACATGAGTTGCCGCCAGCGACGGGATGCGGCGCGGCGAACGGCCGTACTAATGGCGCGCGCCACTGGCGGCAACTCATGTCGGGTGAAGATATTTTGCTTTTTGGTTTGAAAAAACGTCGACGTTGCAAACTTTAAACGGTGATTTCTCAAGATAAAAGTCAGCTCTATCGCATGATACAGTTAGATTTTACGACGGACCCTTACTTTTTATGATAAACTGAAAAATATCCTCAACAATTGAGGCAAAAGTGGTGTCTACAGAATCTTTTGCTGCAAAGAACAATCCAATATCTTTTGTAATAACATCACAATATTTGTTTACAGTTGAAAAATATGTTCTTTTTTCAAAATCAATTTTCTCAAAAACTGTATAAGAAAAAAACTCTATAAGAATCATCCAACAGTAATTGTTGAACAAATTTGGTGATGGGCAGTGGTAATCGAATCGGAAACTTTTTTCCAGCTGATCTATTAATCGGGAACTTTTTTCCGTGTAACATTTTGTTTATTTTCTCGTTTCTTTGTTGTAATAAATGGAAGCTTATGTTATTTTGTTGTTTTTCATTCTTTAATAAGCCCCTTTTCATTTCCCATCAGTTTTAACTCCATAAAGTAATATTTTATGCTTCTAAATTGTGAATGTTTTCTCTAAAATCAGTGTCAATGCCTCCGATCGGAAACATGCTGCCAGGGGTTGTAAAGTTTCAAGGTAACCTGACAATTTTTCGAGTAACACATCTGCAATATTGAATCCACCATTTAGTTTTCTGATATTTTCAAGTCAGATTTATAATCAGCGACCCGAAAACCCTTGGGACACCAATTATCCACAAAATTCGAGTATGTCTTCGATATTTGTCCACGTTTTACCGATTCCGAACCACTGTGGCGACACGGTATATCGACTGAGAGAGGGTGGCTTGTGCGCTCCCGACTGATTTGCGCGGCTGCGCAAATCTGGGGCTCGACCTGCAACTTCAGTATACCCGCTGGCCTAGTCGTACATTCGTACCCCTCGTGGCTCGTTTCGTACCCTTAGTAGTGTCCACCCCCGTACCAATATAAACCGTGCAAGGGTACGTACCCTTATACTCGTTCCCTTATTTTCGTTCCCTTACTCCGTACCAGTTCTCAGTGGTCCACGCACACCGGGCTTACGCCGACGCCAACGTCGACGCCGACGCTCAGCGTCGCTGCCTCCACCCCCACCCTTAACTCCTCCTCCTCTTCACCCTTCCCTTGCTCTTTCCACTTTCTCTCAGTTTGGACATTCACTGGCGCGCACACTGACTCGCTCGCTCGTTCGTTCGTTCGTTCGTTCGTTCACCGTGGAAAATCTACCGCGATAAAAACATGTCGATGACAGGCGCCGTGCAGGGTGCACTGATTCGTCGGCACCGGCCCGTCGCGAGACAGCATTCTGCGATAGTGGAATCCGCCGCCGAATAAACTGCGAAACAACATTATTCAAGTTATTCTACATTGCTCAAGAAATACGACGAGCTCCAGTATTGTTACTGTTACTGTTACTCTTACTGTGGTGAAACAGACAATCTTGTGACATTTTGTAAGACAATTTTGTGATACAGGAAAATCCGCCGCAAAGTAAGCTGCAAAACAACATTTTGTATTACAGGAAAATCCGCCGCGGAATAAACTGCGAGACGACATTATTGAACATTATTCCAGAAATGCTACGAGCTCTATTGCCGTTGCTGTTACTGTTATTGTGGGGACACACTGCCAGCGCACAGTGAACGATGACAGTGAATGCGAAGAGACAACATTCTGCGATACAGGAATCCCCCGCGGAATAAACTACGACACAACATTCTGTGATACAGAAATCCACCAAGATTATTCAACAAATACAACGAGCTCCATCACCGTTGCTGCTTACTTGCACAACATTTTCTGATGCAGGAATCCACCGCGGAGTAAGCGGCGGCACAGAATTATTCAACATTGATCAACATTGTTCAACGGATACAACGAGCTAGCTCCATTACCGTTACTGTTACTGTTACAGTGGTGACACACTGCTAGTGCACGGTGGACGATGTGACGCAAAGGGAGAGACTACATTCTGCGATACAGTAATCCGTCGTGGAATTAGCTGCGATACAACATTTTGTGATACAGGAAAATCCACCGCGGAATAATCTACTACGAGGGACAGTATTTTGTGATACAGGAAAATCCACTGTGGCATAGACTGCGAGACAACATTCTGCGAGTCAGGAATCCACCAAAGAATAAGCGGCGAGACAACATTATTCAACGTTATTCAAGAAATACAACGCGCTCCAGTATCGTTACTGTTACTGTTACAGTGGTGACCCACTGCTAGTGCACAGTGGACGATGTAACGCAAAGAGTACGCGAGTACTGTACTTTCTTCGAGGGACTCTTTGCAACACTTTGGAATACTCTGCGTGTCGGAACCATAATCGCACGTGCGATTGTACCTTCTTTCTCTCTGACCTTCTGTCTATCGCCTTTCTTTCTGTCTCTATTCTCTTTCTGCTGGATAATTGCAGTGCACCGGATGATCTGGCTCTTCTTCGAGTTCGGTGCGAACCGATGATCGTGGGTGATGTGAAATTGTGAACGCGTGTCAGTGATTCCGACGAAAAAGATTGACGCTTCGCCAGTGGAAGAATCGTTACAGTGTAGTTGTGCAGCAGTCCAGTGACTTCTTGATTCGCAGTTCACGGTTCACGATTCACGACGATTCACGGTTCACGGATCACGATTTACGACGATTCGCAGTTCACGGTTCACGATTTGTACGGCATTTCGCGGTCGAATCGGCGCGTCGTTCTGGCACCGCACAACAGCTACGGTTCCTCATTGCAGCGAGCTGTTTATGTGATGAAAGTGGTTTAATGGTTGATCCGCTAAAACTCTTCTGGGTTATCACCAACAGCACTTACCTAGGTAGGTGGAGAACCATCGTGATCTACGATATTGACACATCCTTGTCGCGATACATCCTTGTTGCACGGTCACGCGTCACGGTTTTAGGCGTATTCCTGCAGGATTAGGTGGAAACACGGTGTGCCTTTTGAGTCTGAGCGCCAGAAACAACTTGTACTACCCGTCGCGTCGCGTCGGAGTTGTTGAGTTTTCATGTCACGATCTCGGGACGGGTTCGGTCGCCGGAAAATGGTTCGGAGCTTTTCGAGCCATTGGGAAGATAAGATCGTGTTGTAATTAACGAGCTTGTTCTTCGCCGATTTTCCGCGCTTTTAAGAAAATCTGAACTCCAAGCTCTATATGGCTGGCAATCTGTATAGTGCCACTCGAGACGAAACGAATCAGCATTCTTCGCGACAAGATTGTAAGATACTATCTCTCTGTAGAGAAGATGTAATATATCCACTATGCGCTTTGAGTATTTCTCATACTTTTCTGGAGTTTGGCAATTTTTCTATGACGCCGACGGTATTTGAGCTTTGAGTATTTTTCACACTTTTTTGGAGCTCAGGAATTTTTATATGAGCCCGTCGATATTTAAACTCTGAGTATTTCTCATACTTTTTTGGACCCAAGCAATTTTCATATGAGGCTGACGATATTTGAGCTTTAAGTATTTCTCATCTTTTCTGGACAGGCAATTTTTATATTGAGGCCGACGGTATATGCGATTTGAGTGTTTCTCATACTTTTCTGGAGTTTGGCAATTTTTGTATGACGCCGACGGTATTTGAGCTTTGAGTATTTTTCACACTTTTTTGGACCTCAGGAATTTTTATATGAGCCCGTCGATATTTAAACTCTGAGTATTTCTCATACTTTTTTGGATCCAACCGATTTTCATATGAGGCTGACGATTTTTGAGCTTTGAGTATTTCTCATCTTTTCTGGGCAGGCAATTTTTATATGAGGCCGACGGTATATGCGATTTGAGTATTTCTCATACTTTGCTGGAGTTAGGCAATTATTGTATGAGGCTGACGGTATTTGGGCTTTGAGTATTTTTCACACTTTTTTGGACCCAACCAATTTTCATATGAGGCTGACGATATTTAAGCTTTGAGCATTTTTCATCTTTTCTGGACTTAGGCAATTTTCATATGAAGCCGTCGATATTTAACCTCTGAGTTTTTCTCATACTTTTTTGGACCCAAGCAATTTGTACATGAAGCCTACGATATTTGGGCTTGGAGTATTTGTCATCCTTAATAAAAAATAATTACACTACATAGTGTACCCCTTCAGACCATGCTACTTCTGTATACAGAACATTTTCGTGTAACGTATATTTTGGAAGTTATGTAGGTGTGCAAGTTACATGGGCAACCCTGTATGAGGCCGACGATATACAGTCAGCGGCAATAATAAGTGGACACCATTAAAAATCGCATAACTTTTTAGAAATTGGTTCAAAGGATTTGAATTTTTTAAGATGTTAGGCCGGCTAATTCGCTACAGAATAAGTAAACAAAAATTTATTACGATTGCAATTGGTAGGAATTATACAAAATTTTAAAAAATGATATTTTGTCAACTTTTTTATGTGGACCTGTAACGATAATTTAAAAGATGCGTTTTATAGATTTCGGTAACTTATATGCATACTGAAAATTTCATCGAAGTCGGTCAACATTGCAATGAGCTACAAATGTTTAAAGATAATCCCGTAAGGGCGAAATGTCATCTTGAAACGTATGTAGCTCATTGCAATGTTGACCGATCTCGATGAAATTTTCAGTATGCATATAAGTTACCGAAATCTATAAAACGCATTTTCTAAATTATCGTTACAGGCCCAGATAAAAAAGTTGACACACAATCATTTTTTACAATTTTGTATAATTCCTACCAATTTCAATCGTAATAAATGTTTGTTTACTTATTCTCTAGCGAACTAGCCGGTCTAACATCTTAAAAAAATTCAAGTCCTTTGGACCAATCTCTAAAAAGATATAAGATTTTTAAGGATGTCCACTTATTGTTGCCGCTGACTGTATGCGCTTTGAATATTTCTCATACTTTTTTGGACCTTAGGAATTTTTATATGAGGCTAACGATATATGCGCTTTGAATATTTTTCATACTTTTTGGACCTAAGCAATTTTCACATGAGGCTGACGATATATGCGCTTTGAATATTTCTCATATTTTTTTGGACCTTAGGAATTTTTATATGAGGCTGACGATATATGCGCTTTGAATATTTCTCATACTTTTCTGGATCTAAGCACTTTTTTATATGAGGCCATCGATATCTGGGCTTTGAGTATTTTTCATACCATTCTGGAATTATGCAATTTTTATATGAGACCGACGATATATGGGTTTCAATGAATTTCTCATACTTTTTTGTACGTAATTTTCATATGAGACCAACGATATTATGCGATTTGAGTATTTCTCATACTTTTCTGGAGTTAGGCAATTTTCATATGAGGCCGTCGATATTTAAACTGTAAGTATTTCTGTAAGCTTGACGATATTTGAGTTTGGAGTATTTCTCATCTTTTCTGTAATCAGCCAATATTCATATGTAGCTGTCGATATTTGAGCTTTGAGTATTTTTCGTTGTTTCTTTACCTAAGCAATTTTTATATGAGGCCGATGATATTGGGGCTTTGAGTATTTCTCATCTTTTCTGGACCTAAGAAATTTTTATATGAGGCCATCGATATCTGGGCTTTTAGTATTTCTCATATTTTTTTGGATCCAAGCAATATTCATATCAGGTCGTCGATATTTGGGCTTTGAGTATTTCTCGTAAGTTTCTGGACCTAAGCAATTTTTATATGAGGCCGATGATATTTGGGCTTTGAGTATTTCTCATCTTTTCTGGAATTATGCAGTTTTCACGTGAGGCCGTCGATATATGCGCTTTGAATATTTCTCAAGCTGTTTTTCCCCGGCGACCGTTCAGCATTTTCCTCGCAGCGTACACACAGCGGTGGTCGCTTCGGAAGTATCGTGATTTAGTCGTTTTCCGAAGTTACGTCGGCGTGGACTGGCCCACAGTGTTTGCTATGACGTGCGGGAGAAGAAATATGGATGGGATATATGTATAATATTCGAAGGATATACTCCCTCTGTCCCATAATAATCGTAGCAAGTGAATGTTTAAACAGCAATTATTAGCGAATGCAGCTGTTAGTTATGTTGTAGCGCAAAATTGCGAAGCCTTCAATCGATATCAATGTTTCATGACATCTGTCATTTATTGTTTTGACACATCTTTCAATTTTCAGGTTAACCTAATTATTACGAATTATAACTATTTTTCTAATTTCATCCGCTGATCGAAAACAATTGTTTTATTTCAGTTGAGTATCAATCCATTGTAAAAGTAAGATGAGAAAAACAAGTTATGCTGGAAGCAATGAAGAACGATGGCTCTAATGAAGCGAAGCTTCGCAGCCAAGGGATCCTACCTACAAGTTTAAAATGCAATAACGAAATTAATGAAAAATCCAGAAACTATCTGAACACTCAAAATAAAAATTAGCAATAATATTTATAATGTATGGTTTAATGTAATCTAGTCTTTTGATAATAAATGTTGCGTTCTATATTTATTTTCTTTTGCTACTATTATTAATGGGACAGACTACTTTCTTTAAGTAACAAACTACTTTTTTTACTTTTTTTATGTAACAAACTACTTTCGGAGATATAGGCGCTCCATACGTGTAAACAAGAACAGTGAATTTTCTTGATAGCAATTTCTATTGCAATTTTCTTGAGAGCTCGAGGAGACGGTGTACAACAGATGAATTTTTTGTTCATTGCAAATTTACGTTTCCTCCGAAGTTACGTTTTAACACTCTGCACTTCGGATGCACCTGTGACGCGACAATATAACTTATCGTTGGAATTCTAACTTGAAATATGAAAAACCAACAAGTGTTTTTCACAATGATCTCCCACAACAAAAATTCTGAAAAGAATGTGACATATTTAGGATCCCAAGGCACATTTCCTAGAATTTTTTCTGATTTTTCCGTCGCAAACTGTGGTCGTTAAAAATTAAACTCTCCCGAAAAAATCGGAAAAGTCAAATTTCTCGGAACTATGAAAACATGCTATTCTACTGTTTAGTTCCCTTATAAAGTACCATAACGGCCAGTGACGTCAATTTTTTTCAGATTTTTCTGTTGCGGGAGATCATTGTGAAAAACAATAGAAACCGAATTTTCTCGATGTTGCTGCTGTAAGAAGTGACAAAGTTACACTTATTGGTTTTCCATTTTTCACGACCGCAGTTCGCAACAGAAAAATCTGAAAAAATTCTCTAAAATGCGCCTTAGGATCTAAAATACGTCACATTTTTTTCAGAATTTTCTTGTTGGAGATCATTGTCAAAAAAACGCTGAAAACCGAATTTTTTCGACGTTTCTGCTGTAAGAAGTGACAAAGTTACACTTGTTGGTTTTCCATTTTTCAGATCCACAGTTTGCAAGAAAAAAATCTGTAAAAATTCCGTAAAATGCACTTTAGGATCCAAAATACGTCACATTCTTTTTTAGAATTTTTCTTGTTGGAGAGCATTATAAAAAGAAACACTAAAAACCGAATTTTGTCGACGTTTCTGCTGTAAGAAGTGACAAAGATGCACTAGTGGGTTTCCATTTTTTACGATCACAGTTTGGAACAGAAAAATCTGAAAAAATTCTGTAAAATGCACTGTAGGATCGAAAATATGACACATTTTTTCAGAATTTTTCTTGTGGGAGATCATCGTCAAAAAACAATAAAAACCGAATTATTTCAATGTTTCTGCTGCGAGGGCGAAATTTACACTTGTTGGTTTTTCATTTTTCACGACCACAGAGTGCAGCAGAAGAATCCGAAAAAATTCTATAAAATGCGCCTTGTGTACGTAAAATGGCGTAAACGATGAGATTCTCGTTAGGTTGTTTATCCGCCGAAAACAGGACACTCGTTGAACATGAACCGACGCGATGCAAGTGGAATCCGTAGTTCCCGCGTGTAGCATCGATCGACATCCCCACGTTATTTTGAAAAGGCGCTGGGTGTATACATTCTACGTGTACAACGACACCTCGGCCAGCTAGCTTCGGTGTAGGCGCACAATTGGGATATCGTTCCATTCAACCGACGGAAAATCAATTCTGCTTGGTAATTACGATGCACGCCGCCGGCGAAGGCAGTGCCATACATTTTGAGTGTACGTTGTAGATGCGCAGGCCTTTGATTTTCGTTGCTTGTCGTTCGCTATACAGTTTTCCCTCGCATAGTGTTACTATCTCAATTTTACGCTTCCGGACTTTTTTAAAAATTCATTTCGCAACCGAAAATTCTGAGATAATTCACTGTTATGTATGCCATTCAGTAGAATTTTCAGGCATTTTTTCGTAACTTTTTGTTCAGCAGAACAGTAGAAATAAAGCATAATGTAACGCAGATAGCGATGTCAGGGGTCCTATCACATGTTATGCTTTCGGTTTCTTTTTAAATCGAGTATGCAACCAAAAATTCTGAAATAATTCACTGTTGTGCGCGCCATTAGCAGAATGTTCATGAATTTTTCATAATTTTTTGTTCAGTAAAACAGAAGAGATATAGTATAATACATGTGTTGTCTAACTCAGATATGTAATGAGGTTGAGGATTCTATCTCAATTTTACGCTTTCGGATTTTTAAAAAAATTCATTTCGCAACTGAAAATTCGGAAAAAATTCACTGTAATGTATGCCATTAAGTAGAATGTTCATGAATTTTTTCGTAATTATTTCTCTCTCAGAACAGAAGAAATACAGCATAATTCGTGGAACCGTACTCACCCTGTAACTACTTCGAAGTGGTAAACAGATCTGTTTACGAGTTATTTGCTCGAGAAAAAATAACGAAAAAATTCATGAACATTCTACCTAATAGCGTTCGTAACAATGAATTATTTCAGAATTTTTCGTTGCAAAATGCATTTTTTAAAAATCCGGAAGCATAAGATTGCCGGTTTTCCGGTGCTTCGAAGACTCACGGATTTTTCGAAAACTCGGTTTCGCGGACGAAAAATTCTGAAATAATTCGCTGTTATGTATGCTGTTAGGTAGAATGTTCATGAATTTTCTCGTAATTGTTTGTCTAGCAGAACGGAAGAAATGAAGGACAATTCGTGTATAGTCTAACTCAGATAGCGAGGTTGGGGATACTGTCGCAGGTTTATGTTCCGGATTTTTTTCAAAATCGACGCTGCGACCGAAAATTTTGAAATAATTCACTGTTGTTCGTTCCCCCTTGTATAATGTTCAGGAATTTTTTCGTCCCCTTTTCTTGAGCAAAACGGAAGAAATGAAGCATAGTGTAACCCAGATAGTGAGGTAGGTTTCTTAAACGAGAATTTCGAGATTTAATTTGACGATGCAGCGATAAAAGTGCACTTCTCGTAAACAGAATGGGCTGGATACTCGGTTTATCGCGGTGTCTTTCAAGTAGCTGAAAGATATATGGCATGCTTAAGCAACGAAGTGGGTTGTTGTGTATTGAGTCCGTTGCCTAAGTGGCGTCTTCATCGAAGCTGATCTTCAGTCTGAAACTGAAATTCATTTTATCAACTACCGTGGGAATATTTAATGTAACTCTCTCTCTCTCTCTCTCTCTCTCTCTCTCTCTCTCTCTCTCTCTCTCTCTCTCTCTCTCTCTCTCTCTCTCTCTCGAATTTGCGTATCATCGACAGAAGATAAAATAGAAAATCAACAAGCATTAGCATTTATTTTTCGGTAATTCTGAATCTAAAGAATCTTTATTTGTCAGTAAAATTCTAAAAATAAAGAATCATTATTTCTCGGTAATTCTGAATATAAAGGATCTTTATTACGTATCGTCGACAGTAATTCTGAAATATTCTCAGTAATTTTGAAAATAAAGAATCTTTATTTCTCAGTGTAATTTTGAAAATAAAGAATCTGTATTTCTCAGTGTAATTTTGAAAATAAAGAATCTGTATTTCTCAGTGTAATTTTGAAAATAAAGAATCTTTATTTCTCAGTGTAATTTTGAAAATAAAGGATCTTTATTTCTCGGTACGTTTCGTTTTCGTAAAACAATGGACGCAGACTAGCTATTACAAAGAAATCTCCTGCAGTGCTTTACGCATTTAAAGTAGCTCATTAAGAAACTTATTTGATAGCGTCCGATATTAAATGCCGGCTTATTACGAAAGAAATAGACACGCTTTGAAGATTTTATAAGAAAAAAGTACTGTTGAAGTAATTCAAATTATATTTTGATTTGGTCTATACTAGTCAATATAGATTGCGGATGTGACTGCAATTTTCAATTTTTACCTTTGGAGATCCAAAACAAATGAAAATTGTGTTACATTCTGTTGAATTTAATCATCCGGCACTTTTTGATCATTTTTATAAGTTATAAATGCATAATGATCCGCAGTCCATAAGCCATAAATGCATAAAGATCCACAATAAAGAAGCTTTATTATGCTAATCTATTTTGTTCATGTTTTATAACAGTGTTGGGCAAATTTTATTTTAAATAATAAATAATTAAATAATAAATAAACGTGTGATTTTAATTGCAAATAATAACTAAACTTTTTATTTAAATAAAAGTAATTTAAATAATTCCAAAAGTGATCTATTTATTAATTCTTATTTGCAAATAAAAGATTATTTATTATTTGGATCCAGGTGGAAATCAAATAAATAGTTTTTGGTCTTTGCTCTTATTTCTTTTATTTTGTATATACAATGAACACGTGCGCGTTTTTTGCCTGCTATTATTTGTTAATACAAATAATAATTGAAATTGTATTTGTAAATAACAATCAACTTTATTATTTTAAATAATTCTATGCAGACTTGCTCAAATAATAAATAATTATTTTTGCTTTTACTAGAATATCCAAATACCAAATAACTCGTTATTTAAATTTTTATTTAAATAAATTTATTTATTGCCCGACACTGGTAACTAATAAGCGAATAAATATTGAATGTGGATTGAGTTCAAAATGGAATTGAGTTGCTTCGAACTTCATGGTTACCATGCGAACCATTTTGAAAAAAATGTGCAGTAATGCTCTCGCAGCGCAACGTGGCGATAAATCGGCGTAAAATGCTCTCCGAAGATCCGTTGGACGACTTTCAAACGGCGAGATAAATCATTCATATGTTCACGTTTGTCCGGATACGAGTGGGACAACGATCTCGAGGAGGGATCAGTTTGTTGGTCGGTCGATCCATTTTTCCTTTCCGGCACTCGTATTCCTCGCGATAGCTACGGGATAGTTCCCGTGTTTGCGACCGTATATGTAAATATTGTATCTATAACAACGCTGCTATAGTAGTACATAGTATACTATCTTTGAAACTTTGGAACAGTGCAAAATCTTCTCCTGTATTCTCGGTTCGCACATTTATATGTAGATTTATAGACAATTTTCATTGGACAGCTTATTCTGGATTGGAAAGTAGTCCAGCGGCTCCCACAACATTTTTTATTGAAACCGTGTACAAAACAAAATCGTGGGGAAATTCAAATACAAATTAATTTTTAAAAATTAAGAGAAATTCTTCTAATAAATTTGATCTAAGTTAACTTTATAGGAAATTAATGTAAGATATAAAATGAGGAAATTTCAAGATTAAATCGAGTGAAATTTTAAGTCTTGAATTGAGGGATATTTCAAGTGTTGAATTCAGGGAAATTTCCAGTTTCAATTCAATTTTTAAAAATTCAGACAAATTCTTATACTTTTGAGTTAAATTAACTTATATAGAAAATAATTATTTAAGATTCAAATTGTGGGAAATTTTTCAAGTTTTGAATTGAGAGAAAATTTCAAGTTTAAATTGAGGGAAATTTCAAGTTTAAATTAAAGGAAAGTTTTCAAGATTATATTTTTTATAAACACCAGAGAAATTCTTATAATAAATTCGATTTAAGTTAATATAATATAAAATTATTATTTAAGAAATAAATTGTGGGAAATATCAAGTATAAATTCAATGCAATTTCAAGTTTAAATTGCAGGAAATTTCAACTTTAAATTGAGAGAAATGTCAACTTAAAAAGGGAAATTTTATATTTTGAGTTGAGGGAAATTTCAAGTATAAATTAATTTTTAAAAATTCAGAGAAATTCTTCTAATAAATTTGATCTAAGTTAACTTTATAGGAAATTAATGTAAGATATAAAATGAGGAAATTTCAAGATTAAATCGAGTGAAATTTTAAGTTTTGAATTGAGAAATATTTCAAGTGTTGAATTCAGGGAAATTTCCAGTTTCAATTAAATTTTTAAAAATTCAGACAAGTTCTTATAATTTTGATTTAAGTTAACTTATATAGAAAATAATTATTTAAGATTCAAATTGTGGGAAATTCAAGTTTAAATTGAGGGAAATTTCAAGTTTAAATGGAAGGAAATTTTATGTTTTGAGTTGAGGAAAATTTCAAATATAAATTAATTTTTTAAAATTCAGAGAAATTGTACTAATAAATTTAATCTAAGTTAACTTTATAGAAAATTAATTTAAGATTTAAATTGTGGGAAATTTCAAGTTTAAATTGAAGCAAATGTCACGTTTAAATTGAAGGAAATTAAAGAGTGATCACGAAGAGATTTAATTTCCCGATAAGTAGACAGCGGATTCTATGCATTTATAAGAAAAATGAATATGTGCAATTTAAAATAGTAAAAACATCAAATGAATTGAAAAATACTGTTTCATTATTTTCAACCTATTAAACGTATTAAGAAAGAAAATAAATGTCTATTTCACTCCAGTTTGTTGCAATTCGGGTAGAAAATTTTGATTTTGCCTAAAGTCCCACTGTCTACTGATAAGAAACATTAATTAGGGTCGTAAAAAACACTGCACTGTATAGGTATATTCTAATGTTATAATGTCGTAATTTCATTTGTTTTTTAATTCTTTAACTATGTTCCACCAATTCGATCATCTTGAAACTTTCAGATATATTAGATAGCTAACAGAACATTGTTTTTGAATTTTCTGGTAAGTGTTACTCAAGGGGTTGCTTGCAAACCCCCACCCCTAAGAAAATAAATATTTCTTTCCTACCCTTCATGATATGCTCACAATTCTGAAAAAATATGAAATGCAAGAGGTAAGTGAAGCGGTTCCAGTGCCCAGAGCTCCCAATAGATGGAGCACCGACGGCATAGGCGATTGATTGATTCCGATCGCGCATATATCAATATAGATCTCACGCACCGGCACATCTAGTCCTTTTTGTTTTTCACTTGGTTGTAAGACGTAACGGTGCAATGTGTAAGCGCGCACGCGAGTGTATCGCGCCGGTATAATATCTAACTGTAATCTCAGTATTTATCTCTATGTTACCAAATATATAGTATCATTCTTTCTCTATTAATGCTTCACAACTTATTAATTACCACAACAGTAAGTGCGAGTATTTCCGTTATTTTTTCATCTTAATATCTTGATTAACTGAGAAAAAAATGATAAAGTTTAGCCTGTTTACCCTCATATTATCCTTAAATCAGGGGTTAGCGACTTCAGATTTTCGGGGATTATCTTTCAACCTAAAAGCATTGTTTTGCGCGCGGTTTCAATAAAAAATGTCGCGTACCATGCTTATCCTGCTAGATCCTAAGGATCTACGTTCGTCCAACGCGTTCCAGTAGCGACAAACGTTTTGACTGTGACACTCGAGCCAATAATCTAGCTACTTTGATCTCGATGCCTGCAGTCAACGTTCACAGTAAACACTGAGCGATTCCGCCCATGAATGTCCAGTTTCTCGTCGTTCCATCAAATCTCATCGTGTAGTCTCTGCAGACCACAAGGTTCGCACACACAGCCTCTAAGATAAATCTTTATATCCGGTATCGATCGAGAGGAATTCGCTATTTCTACGTGGCCGAACGATCGATTCTGCTTTCCGTCAATAATATCAGGTCGTTAAGGGAGTAGACTCCTTTTTTCAGGATTGCAAGGGTGCGGGATTCGGGTTCTCATTTCTCGATAATACAAAAATGGGGGTTTCGCAGTAGTCGAAAACGCTAGATAAAAGATCGATCTAGGGCGCAATGAAAAGGTTCGCGAATAAAACACTTTCATTCCTATAGTAACACATAAGTACCATGATTATACATGTTAAATTTAAAATGTCTTTGATAACATAAACAATACTTATAAAACACTTCGTAGTAACATCGGCTAAATGAATGTCACAAAAGTATTCGACGATGTAACTTGTAAGGTGGAGTGGGGTAAGTGCGCACTAGTTTTTAGAACCAGTAAAATATTAGAAAAATTTATGGACATTGTAATATTGTTTTCAAATGTAACAAAGTTATCAGGGGAAAAAATCCATTTTTGTTTTACTTCTGCTTCCCACGATCAATACAGAACATTTTTAATTTGCTCAAAGATCCGCAGTCTAACAATTACATATCGAAAGTTGTCCATGTTTCTCAATTTCGAGGAATTTATCGATATACCTATGCAGGTTTCCTCGATAGAGAATGTCTTTGAAATGTTAGCAATTGAATTTGCTGGCAACTAGTAACTTGTTCGATCGCCTTTTCGCAGTGGCACCGTTCCCGAGTTTCGTCCCTTGCGAATTAAAAGCTTTTATCAAGGGTATTCCTTCAGGGCTTATTCCTTCTACTATGTTCCCGGAATTCCCTCAGATTTGCATAGATTTTCGCCGTTTCTTGTACGTAATCGCGATAAGAATTAGGGTACGAAGCATTATTTCAATTCGACGAAGTTATATGTATGTTATATATTATACATGGCGACGGGGCGAGACTCAAGGGAGAACTTACCGTAAAACTTTTTTAACCACTTGGTAAATGAAAAACCTCCAAAAAAATCGGAAAAATGCAGATTTCCTGAACATATGAGAACATACTATTCTACTGTTCAATTCCCTGATAAAGTACTATAACGGGCAGTGTCGACAACATTTTCAGATTTTTTATTGCAGGAGATCATCGTGAAAAACAATAAACAATTAATTTTTCCGCCGTTTTTTCTTCTCATAGCAGTTTTAATTGAGGAAAATTTCAAGTTGAAAATGAGGGAAATTTCAAGTTTAAATCGAGGGAAATTACAATTACAAGTTTAAATTGAGGGAAATTTCTAATTGAAAATTAGGGAAATTTCAAGTTTTGAATTCAGGGAAGTTTCAAGTTTTTAATTCAGGGAAGTTTCAAGTTCAAATTACGGGGAATTTCAAGTTTAAATCGAGGGAAATTACAAGTTTAAATTGAGGGAAATTTCAAGTTGAAAATTAGGGAAGTTTCAAGTTTAAATTACGAGAAATTTCAAGTTTAAACTGCGGGAAATTTCAAGTTTAAATTCAGGGAAATTTCACATTGAAAATAATTTTTGAAAATTAAGATAGAATATATTAGACACTGATATATTTAAGACTGTAAATTATGGAAAATTTCAAGTTTAAATTGAGGGAAATTTCAAGTTTAAATTGAAGGAAATTTCAAGGTTTGAATTGACGAGAATTTCAAGATGAAGTTTGGGGAGGTTTTAAGTTTTGACTTGAGGGAAATATTGAAGTTTTGAATTCAGGGAAACAAACCAATGAACCAATTCCAATGAAATGTTCAGAACTCATATAATTTATACGAATTCACAAAACACATCTTTTCATTTCGCGTTATTGTCCCAGCTTAAAAAGTAGTAAAAATCATTTTCACTATTGTTTCTTACAATTCCGATCAAATACATTGTTTCAACATATTTATTAGACGTCATTTACGAAACTTATCCTTCTAGATTACAGAGAAATTGAGGTCGTTTGGTTCATTCATGAAAAAGTGATTCTAATTTAAGTTTGAGTGATAAATATACAATAATGATGCATATAAATAAATAAACACAGAAATCCATCGCATTCGATTCCGAACCAACACGGTAAAATAAGCTGCGGAACGTTTTACAGTCCAACACAGTGATTTACCGTCTACTTTATTTTTCGTTGGCTCTGGAGGTTCTTCCCGCATTGTTCTTTCTCCTCTGAAACTAATGGTGGAGGGTTGAAACCTAAATGCAGGGGCGAAAATAGACGAATACGGCGCGTCACTTGATCGAGGCGGAAAGATAAGTTGAAATTACGGTCTTTAGTCCGTTAAAGAATTCCGCAGGAGCGTGTAGAGATAGCGAAAATGTTTACCGTTGTCGTCAGAGGGAATTAACGTTAAACCGAAGTAGCAAATCGGTGTTGCCAAAACAGAAACATGTGCAACCTGTAAGAGAATACAGGGAAAACCATTGCGAATAGCTAAATGATTGAAACGATTCAACCAAAATGTGTGAAGCTTGAAGCTCTCAAGTGAGAACTTTTAATCTGTGGGGTTAGATAATTAATCGAAGAACGACTGCTCGATTAAACATTTTTTCTATCGAAGAAAAATGAGTAGGTATAATTTGAAACATTAATTTATCTAATTTAAAACGAATTCAAAAATACAGTTATATTATTTTCAACCGATTGAACATATCAAAGGAGAAAATAAATTTCTATGTCGCTCCGATTTGTTGCAATTCAGGTGGAAATATTTTATTTTGCATAAAGATCCGCTTTATAATCACTTTAGAATCATTAATGATTAAATTTCATGTTTTGAGTTGAGAGAAATTTCAAATTTTTGATTGAGAAATGTTTCGAGCTTAAATTTAGGGAAATTTCAAGTTTTTAATTCAGGGAAATTTCCAGTTTAAATTGAATGAAATTTCAAGTTTAAATTGAATGAAATTTCAAGTTTAAATTGAATGAAATTTCAAGTTTAAATTGAATGAAATTTCAAGTTTAAATTGAGGGATGTTTCAAGTTTAAATAGAGGGAAATTTCAAGTCTAAATTAAGGGGAAATTTCAAGTTTAAATTGAAGGAATTTTCAAGTTTAAATTAAAGGAATTTTCAAGTTTAAATTGAAGTAATTTTGAGGTTTAAATTAAGGGGAAATTTCAAGTTTACATTGAGGGCAATTTCAAGTTTAAATTAATTTTTAGAAATTAAGAGAAATTCTTATAATAAATTTTATTTAATTTAAATTTTATGGACAATTAATTTAGAATTTCAATTGAAGGAAATGTCAAGCTCAAATTGATGGAGAATTTTCAAGATTAAATTGAGGGAAATTCCCAATTTAAATCTAGGGAAATTTTAATTTTACATCTAGGGAAATTTCAAGTTTAAATTGAAGGCAATTCGAAGTTCCAATCAATTTTTAAACGATTGCGAATAGCTAAATGATTGAAAAGGTTCAACCAAAATATGTGAGGCTTGAATCTCTCAAGTCATAACTTTTAATCTGTAGGGGTGTACCATGTAATCGGAGAACGAAAAATTTCTCCATTATTTCAAACAAATATTAAGCAAATATTTGTCTGAAGTCAGTGGAATGGAAACACGTGGGCTGGAAAATGTCAGTCTACCTGATTTAAATTCTTCGGGACCTTCAATGGTACGTAACTTTATAGTTCGGAAAACTTTGCGACTTATCAAGACATTATGCTAAACTACGTGTTTCAAAGTTAATATACCAATACTTTACTAGAGGTGTCAAACATGTTCAGAAGTTTCGATGCAGGTATTACATTTACCATAACATATCGATCGTTTAAGGTCTGAATCTGTTTAAAACTTTCGATAAAATAATCCACCCTGCTTCTTTATTGATTTATTTTTTCCGATAACTAACCCAGTCGGTATATAGGAGAGTCATAAATAGACTACGGATCTTAATGCAAAATAAAAATTGTAGTAGAAAGTAGAATGTGAACAAAGAATGTGTTTTTCCTCTTCGAATAATTTGAAGAAGTCGAGAATAATTTGAAATATCGTTCATTTTTCTGTTGTTCTTACAATTTTGCATTTGAGCAATCCATTTTCGTCATAAATACATGAAATCCGCAGTCCAGTCATAAATACACATCAAATCCGCAGTCTAGTCATAAATTCATAATACATCAACTTTGAAAAATTTCGCTTCTTCAAAAATATCGAGCATTTGCTGTCAGAATCCGCCTTTCGGACGTCGCTCTAAGCTCTCTCGTGTTCTCGGAGACAGTTATTTCCGTAGTTGCCACGGAACGTGTACATATTTGGCCAGGATGTGTGCCGTTGCACAATAACAGAAAATTTGGTCACTGCATCGTGCGCATAAGCAACATATTCTAGTTCGGTTGAAATGTTAGCCATCGCTGTCCTGTTTCATACGCGCATTACGTATGTACGTGCAGCATGTATACGTTGCAAACTCGTTGTTCGGTCCATTCAAAAGTGACCCAGATAAACGTTATTGACACTCCGCGTATGAGAGTCCCAGATGTTAATATTCCAGCCTTCGTTATATTTGACTTTTCGCGAATCAAGTCGCGGATTCAACTAGCTACTACGTATAAATAATAACGTTTTTATGAATCGACCAAGCGACTTCAATTTCTCTATAAGCCTAGAAGGATTAGTTTAGTAAACGATGTCGAATAAATATGTTGCAAAAATGCATTTGATCAGAATTGTGAAGAACAATAGTAAAAATTAATTTTTACTATTTTTTTTAGCTGGGACAATAACGAGAATTTCAAAGACTCGTTTTGTAAAATCGTATAAATTATATATGTTCTGAAAATTTCATTGGAATTGGTTAATTGGTTCACGAAATCTAAATTATTTCGGCATGCAATTGCCGTTTTTACCGCTTTTCATTTAATCTTGAAATTAGTCTCACTTTAATCTTGAAATTAGTCTCACTTTAATCTTGAAATTTCCCTCAATTTAAACTTGAAATTTTCCTGAATATAAATATGAAATTTTCTCTTAATTTAAACTTCGAATTTCCCCTCAAATTAAACTTGAAATTTTCCCTGAATTTAATTTGAAATTTTCTCTTAATATAAACTTGAAATTTCCCTTTATTAAAAACTTGAAATTTCTCTCGATTTAAACTTGAAATGTCCCTCAATTTAAATCTTGAAATTTCCCTCAAATTAATCTTGAAATTTCCCGGAATCCAAAACTTGAAATTTCTCTAATTTTCTATAAAAATTAACTTAAATCAAACTTATAAAAATTTTTAGCAATTAAATTACACTTGAAATTTCCCTCAATATTAACTTGAAATTTCCCCCAATTTAAACTTCAAATTTCCCTCCACTTGAACTTGAAATTTTCCCCGAATATAAATATGAAATTTTCTCTTAATTTAAACTTCGAATTTCCCTCAATTGAAACTTGAAATGTCCCTGAATTTAAATCTTGAAATTTCCCTCAAATTAACCTTGAAATTTCCCTGAATCCAAAACTTGAAATTTCTCTAATTTTCTATAAAAATTAATTTAAATCAAACTTATAAAAATTTTTAGAAATTAATTTAAACTTGAAATTTCTCTGAATATTAACTTGAAATTTCCTCCAATTTAAACTTCAAATTTCCCTCCATTTAAACTTGAAATTTTCCCTGAATATAAATATGAAATTTTCTCTTAATTTAAACTTCGAATTTCCCTCAATTTAAACTTGAAATTTTCCCTCAATTTAAATTTGAAATTTTCTCTTAATTTAAACTTGAAATTTCCCTATATTAAAAACTTGAAATTTCTCTCGATTTAAACTTGAAATGTCACTCAATTTAAATCTTGAAATTTCCCTCAAATTAATCTTGAAATTTTCCCGAATCCAAAACTTAAAATGTCTCTAATTTTCTATAAAAATTAACTTAAATCAAACTTGTAAAAAATTTTAGAAATTAATTTATACTTGAAATTTCCCTCAATATTAACTTGAAATTTCCCCCAATTTAAACTTCAAATTTCCCTCAATTTAAACTTAAAATATTCCCTGAATTTAAATTTGAAATTTTCTCTTAATTTAAACTTGAAATTTCCTTTTATTCAAAACTTGAAATTTCTCTCGATTTAAACTTGAAATGTTCCTCAATTTAAATCATGAAATTTCCATCGATTTTAACTTGTCAATTCCCTAAATTTAAATGTCAAAGATGCGTTTTGTAAACTCGTATAAACTGTATACGTTTTGAAAATTTTATTGGAATTGGTTAATTGGTTTACGAATTCTAAACGATCGAAAGTGGTAAAAATTTTTCAGGATTTTCGACCTACAACTGCCATTTTCACCACTTTCCATCGTTTAGAATTCGATTAACCAATTTCAATGAAATTTTCAGAACATATACCTTTGAAATGTTCGTTATTGTGCCAGCTAAAAGAGTAGTAAAAATCAATTTTTACTAATTGGTATTAATTTGACAATTCCGACCAGATGCATTTTTTCAACATATTCATTAGACGTCGTACTAAACTAATCCTTCTAGCCTTTAAAGATAAACTGAAGTCGTTTGGCCCATTCATAATATAATAGTTATTTTGATTTAAAGTGTGTGGGATCAATTATGTGTGTAACTGTGTATAGTCTAGACCAGGCCTGGCCAACACGCAGCCCGCGGGCCGCATCGGCCCGCCACGTTAAAATGTGCGGCCCGTCGGTTGATTTAATTTTCAATTGAAACTTTTGTTTTTCGTTGTATATACTATATGTATATACAAAAAATATTAAATAAATGAAAATTTGCATGTGTCCTTGTTTTGTAATGCGCAAATGCGACGTATAATAATAAAGTGTTATTAATTTTGAATTTGTATTACATTTTTCAAAAGCATCTTTCATTTATTAGAGTGCGGCCCGCTGTAACGTTACGCGTCATCAAGTTGGCCCGTGAAACCATTCGTGTTGGCCAGGCCTGGTCTAGACGTGCAACGATCATGTACAACTGCCGATACTCGAGTAATCCGATGCTCTGCTATACAGAGCATAACGGGGAACGTTATGGCCAACTAATGTTAGAAAACTACCATTGAAAGTTTGGATAAAACAATCGCGAACAATGGTTCGCGCACGAAACGCGAGCAACCAAACGACTTTCATCTTTTATAGATTCCGAAATAATTTAATGATCCACTTAAAACTCTTTTCTTTGGCGCACTTGCAATAATTCACCTTCTTTCGAGAGAAACTTATGAAACTATAAACTCGTGTTTTGTTGAGGCTCTAGTTTACTGCTAGATTGAACATTTTTTCTATCGAAGCATTAATTTATACATATAATTGTAAACGAATTTAAAAATACTGTCATATTATTTTTAACCAATGGGAATATATTTAGAGCGAAAATAAATTTCTACGTCGCGTCGCGCCGATCGACTGCAATTCAGGGGGAAAATTTTTATTTTTCATAAAGATCCGCTTCTAGATATAAAATCAGCCTGAAATAAATAGGCGATACCGTATGATACTTATGTTATTTTTCACAAAATCGCCGAATAACGAGTGATTTTAATGAACAGTTTTTATCGAATATCTGTGTATATTATGCACGCGAATAATTCCGGCAAGAAATACTCGTCGGAACGGTACGCGTGTAATGGAAGAGTTCCGTGCTGCGAATTTAATTAGCGATTGATGAAACGAAACATTTCCGGTTGATATTTACGATATTCCGTTTCTCGTTTTTATTTTTCTTTGGAAAAACGAGCACACGCGAACCAAATCGATTCGGTGCCCGGGCTTGGGATAACTAAATCAACGACCACTCATTCATGAGAGAGTTATATCAGGTCGTCGATAAAAGTTCTCGAATGTTTCGTTATATGTATATATACATTAGAGTGGCTCTTATTTTCGACTTTTGAATTTCTATTATGGCAACCTCCCACAGTTGTTCCAAATAATTCAAAAAGAATCTGTGCAAAGTTTCAGCGGACACAGATAACGGGAAAACGTTAAATGATTAATTGAATGCATGATAAAATCGTTTTTCTCGAATATCTTCTAAACTATTCACCGCGTCGAAAAGTGTGTTAAACGAAACCTGTCGATCTGGACAGGCTGCGTCTTTGATGTTGTATTACTTTTTCTCGTAGAACAAACGGTTTTCGAGAAAATTGAGAAAAATATGAACGACGTATCCCTTGCACAATGAACAAATCGTCTTTGACGTTTTTCTCGAATATTTTCTAAACTATTCACCGCGTCGAAAAGTGTGTTAAACGAAACCTGTCGATCTGGACAGGCTGCGACTTTTATGTTATATTACTTTTTCTCGTAGAACAAACGGTTTTCGAAAAAATTGTCAAAAAAGCCAGGCCCAGCCGCAAGTGATACGTGGCTGACGTTTTTCTCAATTGTCTCGAAAACCGTTTGCTTTACGAAAAAAATTAATACGACCTAAAAGACGCATCCTGTCCAGATCTACAGGTTTCGTTTAACATATTTTTCGACGCGGTGAATAGTTTCGAAGATGTTCGAACAAAACGATTTTATCAGTATTCAATTAATTTAAATGTTTGATCCATTAGGTCCGACTTTATCTCAATTTTATCGAAAACCGTTTGTTCTACGAAAAAAATTAGTACGACATAAAAGACGCAGCCTGTCCAGATCTACAGGTTTCGTGAAACATATTTTTTGATACAATCAATAATTTAGAAGATATTCGAGAAAAACGATTTTACTCGCATTGAATTGATTATTTTACCGTCTCATTCATTAGATCTAACGTTTTTCTCAATTTTCTCGAAAACCGCTCGTTCCACGAAAAAGAGTTATAGGACATAAAAGACGCAGTCTGTCCAGATCTACATTTTTTGTTGAACAGATTTTTGGACGCGGTAAATAGTTTAGATGATATTCGAGAGAAACGATTTTATGAGCAATTTTTCTATGTACGTAGAAACAGTGTACAGAAAAACCAGAGGCGAAGGTTGTCCGTGTAACGAGCGTGTTTTATTATTTAATCCCCTTAAACTCTTCCGGATTATGACACTTACGCTTTTCCGTCCACCCTCTACGCTAATTAGCATCCATCCAGGTTTCACCTGCTGCAAGACCTGCCTTAGAATCCGTGTGTTACATCTTTCCGCAAAGTTCCGCGCGTTTTTAGCATTTTCAATTCAGTTTTTCTGGACGCGGGTAATTTGCACAAGTGTCATCAAGCTGTCATGTCGGCGCTCGTGTGTTTCATTCTTCTCCTCTCTCTGCCTTCTTTTCCTAAATCATTTACCAATTCAATTTTCGTGGTAGAAAAGAATGTTGCAATGAAGAAATCTTTTGAGTAGTCTTTTTATCATCGACATTCCCCAGTATTAATGTAACAACATTAATAATGATAAGTATACTGTTATTAATATAATATATTTATATATGCAATAATATATTGTTAAGTATGAAACTTGACAAATGTGTTTGTTTTATTTGCCAAGTTTCATACTTAACGTCCTAATAATAATAAAAAAATTATTAAACTACGAAATTCAATAGAATTTGGTACGGTTTTTATTAATTTTCCGTCCACAAAGGCAATTGCCATTGGCACTAAGATTCTATTTGATTCCAGTTTCTTCAAGTTTATCTAGAAAAATTGAAAATTGTATAAACATCCGCAGTCTACTAAAAATTATACTTAATAATAAAAACTAGACTGCGGATCTTATAAATAAAAATATTCTGCATTGATCGTGGGGGAAGCAGGAATAAAATAAAAATTGATTCCATCCCTTAATGATAATAATAAAATAAAAATTGATCTCATCCATTAATTAACTTCCCGATTTTATAGGGAAGTTATTGTAATTACCCCGAAAATCGAAAATCGATTTTTTAGCAGATCTTCACGTTTCATGGTCATTGCAGTCATTTTAGACTATTTTCAGCAAAATGTTCGTATGTGTGTGTGTGTGTGTGTGTGTGTGTGTGCGTGTGCGTATGGCCGTTTCTATGTAATCAAATTTTTCGTTAACGTTTTCAGAAAAAGTAACAACGCGATCAGGATGATGAATGACGCAATCGATGTGCCCCGTCGTAACTTAGAGCTGATTAGATTTTGGTCCATATTGGTCAAGTAGTTTTTTAGATTTTTAGTTTTTTTTCGAAAAGAGTTGATCCTACAATGCAATTTATAAGGGAGGACGAAAATTTTCCACCAAAGAACCAAACGCAATAACATAAAAAAAATTTTTTTCTTAATTTTTTTTTTAATAGCCCTCTAGTTTTGTTATCTTACGAACAACGTTACAATATTCATGAATTTTTAAAATCTATTTGCTGTTTTAGATTTTACCCAACTAATGTCTTTATAAATTAATAAAAAACCGGAGTCTACTGATTTTAAAAAATGTGGTATCAAATCTGGATTAACATTAATTTAGGTTACTGATTTTTAGACTGCGGATCTTTATGCAAAATAAAAATATTCTGTATTGATCGTGGAGGAAGCAGGAATAAAATAAAAATTGATTTCATCCCTTAATGATAATAATACAATAAAAATTGATCTCATATATTAATTTTGTTATCTTACAAACAACGTTACAATATTCTTGAATTTTTAAAATCTATTTGCTGTATTAGATTTCACCCAACTAATGTCATTATAAATGTATAAAAAACCGGAGTCTAATGATTTGTAAAAAATGTGGTATCAAATCTGGATTAACATTAATTTAGGTTACTGATTTTTAGACAGCGGATCTTTATGCGAAATAAAAATATTCTGCATTGATCGTGGGAGAAGCAGGAATAAAATAAAAATTGATACCATCCCTTAATGATAATAATAAAATAAAAATTGACCTCATCCATTAATTTTGTTATTTTACAAACAACGTTACAATATTCTTGAATTGTTCTAATCTATTACTGTTTTATATTTCACCCTACTAATTTCTTCATAAATCAATTATTGCGTAAAAGTTCGTATTCTAGTCGTTACATAGCATCGAATTGTGTTAAATTGGGATCGATTCGATATATCGTTTTTCTATTCGACATTTCGTGGAACGACTTTTAAATTTCAAACACAGCGCGTATTTTTCCAACTCTGTTTTCTTAGTTTTATTCGGAAAATATACAGATAAAGTTTAGGATGGAAATTCATGGGATATATCTCGTGAAAAATTTCATTCTTTCGCAGTACGTGTTCCATTTTTGAGAGAATCGATTTTCAGCAACGGGCAAGTCCTCCGGCAACTGAATAAAATACGACTTTTTCTCTGTTTCGTTGTTATTTTTCCTAGCATTAATGTTTGCGAACGTGGATAGTGTTCACCCAGTTATATCTGTAATTGAAAAGAATTTCATTCCGTATCAAAAGTATCCGGACACTTCCTTTTCCTCTACGAAACGTAATTTAAGTTAGTAGGAAAAATATGTATGAGAATTTTGTCGCTTGAATTTAATTTTCTATTAGAATTTCTCTTAATTCTTTTTAAAATTAATTTAAACTTGAAATTCCCCTGAATTTACATTAACTTTCTATAGGAATTATATTGAAATAAATTTATTATAACAGAATTCCTCTTAATTTTCTTTTTAAAATTAATGAGAAAAAAACGTGGTTCCGCTTAATTCCCAAAAATTAATTTATGATTGAAATTTCCCTCGATTTAAACATGAAATTTCCCTCGATTTAAACATGAAATTTCCCTCAATTTAAACTTGAAATTTACGATTACACGATTTATACGAAAATTTATTACTAGACTGCGGATCTTTATGCGAAATAAAGATTTGCTGCATCAATTTTAAGAAACAGGAGCTAAGCCAAAAGTTCTTCTCTCCTTCTTTAATAATGTTAGTGGGTTGAAAATATTACATTGGCGTTTCTAAATTCTCTTAACCTGTAAGCTTTTTTAAATCGGACTCATCCATTTTTGTTATAACTGTATCAAATCAAAAGTATCCGGACACTTCCTTTTCCTCTACGAAACGTAATTTAAGTTAGTAGGAAAAATATGTATGAGAATTTTGTCGCTTGAATTTAATTTTCTATTAGAATTTCTCTTAATTCTTTTTAAAATTAATTTAAACTTGAAATTCCCCTGAATTTAAATTAACTTTCTATAGGAATTATATTGAAATAGATTTATTATAACAGAATTCCTCTTAATTTTCTTTTTAAAATTAATGAGAAAAAAACGTGGTTCCGCTTAATTCCCAAAAATTAATTTATGATTGAAATTTCCCTCGATTTAAACATGAAATTTCCCTCGATTTAAACATGAAATTTCCCTCAATTTAAACTTGAAATTTACGATTACACGATTTATACGAAAATTTATTACTAGACTGCGGATCTTTATGCGAAATAAAGATGTGCTGCATCAATTTTAAGAAACAGGAGCTAAGCCAAAAGTTCTTCTTTCCTTCTTTAATAATGTTAGTGGGTTGCAAATATTACATTGGCGTTTCTAAATTCTCTTAACCTGTAAGCTTTTTTAAATTGGACTCATCCATTTTTGTTATAACTGTATCAAATCAAAAGTATCGGGACACTTACTGTTTCTTTGCAAAACGTAGTTTAAGTTAGTAGGAAAGAATATTTAGAAGAATTGTGTTGCATCTAATTATTGTTATTACGTACATTGTGGTATCACAGCACGATAGAATTGATTTTTCTGTACAAATTATATAATAAAAATGCGATAATATCATTTCTATCCGCAAATACGAAATCTAGTGGAACGGTATCGGTGCTCGAACGGATTTCAAGTTTCGCTTTGTTCCGTTTCTAAGGTACGGAGCGAGTTCAGAGAATTTTTCGATGCGAATGCTAATAATGAAATACTAATAGAATAAAAAGCTGATAGAAAGATTGCCGCGATTTGTGCGAGCGGTAATATCTAATCGCGGTGGATACATACGTCGACGAGTCTCGTACTTAATCTTATTGTTAGTCTAATACTGGTGAATTTTCACGTAAGTAGTTTTTTACTTGAAACGTTAGATGCTCCATGAGAAAATTATAAAGATCGATTTTAGTCACTGTCTTAGATGCTTCAGTCACTTTTATGCGTTGCTGTAACATATTTCGCAAGTGTCCAGATACTTTTCAACGGTAGTGTATATACTAGATTCATCATATTGTCAATTTCTTTGTCTATTGCTTTTTGGATAATATCGCTATCTCAGCATCTTCGTAAATCGGTCAGCTGGAAGGTAGATAATTCTTCAACGTCTCGGCTCTTGTGTGTTTGCGCATGCGATACGGCTAGACAGCTAACGACCTATTATTTATGAGCGGCTTTACTGGAGGAACATTAAAGTTTTTTGGTAAAATAGAGGAAGCGCTCGTAAATATCGATCGAACTGCAAGGTAAAGATTTAATCGTAAACTCTATAGCCCGATAAGCATGGGTAAAATCGGCCGCGGCCATTGGTTTTACGGTTTATCGAAATAATGCACCTTTCTTATTTAGAACCCGCTGTCTACTTATCAGGAAATTAAGTCTCTTCTTAGTCAATAATTACTCTTTAAACACTTGCAATTCCCACATATTTAAAGTTGAAATTTTCCTCAATTTAAACTTGACATTTCTCTCAATTTAAACTTGAAATTTCTCTGAATCCAAGACTTGAAATTTCCCTGAACTCAAAAGTTGAAATTCCCCTGAATTTAAAGTTGAAATTTCCCTCCATTTAAAATTGAAAATTTCCCAGAATTTAAAGTTGAAACTTCCCTCCATTTAAAGTTGAAATTTCCCTCAATTTAAACTTGACATTTCTCTCAATTTAAACTTGAAATTTCTCTGAATCCAAGACTTGAAATTTCCCGGAACTCAAAACTTGAAATTTCCCTCCATTTAAAGTTGAAATTTTCCTCAATTTGAACTTGACATTTCTCTCAATTTAAACTTGAAACTTTCCTGAATTTAAACTTGAAATTTCCCTGAATTAAAAACTTGAAATTTCCCTAAATTTAAACTTGAAATTTCCCTGAATTAAAAACTTGAAATTTCCCTGAATTTAAACTTGTTATTTCCCTGAATTCAAAACTTGAAATTTCCTCAATTTAAACTTGAAATTTCCCACAATTAAAACTTGAAATTTGTCCCTGAATTTAAATCTTAAATTAAATTTCTATAAAAATTAACTTTAATCCAATTTACTATAAGAATTTCTCTTAATTATTAAAATGTAATTTAAACATGAAATTTCCCTTAATCTTTCAAGAAAAACAGTTATTCTGGACCATTCTGATTGTATTCAATTATTGTATACAGATTGTACAGTATGTCCCATTCTAAGTCCGAGGGGGTGACTGATCTATGTTACCTCCCCTCATACTTTCGAGAAAACACTTATTCTAAAGAATTCAAATTTGAAATTTCCCTCAATTTAAACTTGGAATTTCGCTCAATTTAAATCTTAAATTAATTTGTTAAAAAAGTAACTAAAATCAGATTTATTATAAGAATTTTTCTTAATTTTTAGAAATTAATTTGAACTTGAAATTTTCCTCAATTCGATCTTGAAATTCCCTCCTGAGTGGACTCCGGATGTTCGTGCAATTTTAATATTTATAGTTAATCTTCAAGAAATTGAAATCAAATAGATTCTTATTGTTAGTGCCAACGACCGTCGCAGATACAAAGTTAATTAAAATCTCACCAAATTTGTTTGAATTTTGTGTTCTGATATTTTTCGAAAATGTGTATAGGCCATAATAATCATAAACACTTGAAAAAATTCAATTATTCGCGACGATTAACGTTGTCGAGAGTCGTTTCACCAAAAACCCGATATGCTAAAACAAATAATACAATTGATTACTTTTACAGTGTTCATATTCAAAGCGTAGAAGCAACAGATAAGATGCTTCCACCTGTGCTGATTGTGGAATATACTAAATTAACATATGAACAAATGAGTCAATTTGCATATGTTGTATTAGATTATAAAATTAAATTTATTCTAGAACACAATCGACAATGTTTTCAAGGTAAAAGTATTAATAATAAACAATAACAATATGTAGGTATATATATATTGCAGGAAGCGAATCGATGAGAACAGATTTTGAGAGGGCTTACTATAATTTCATAAATTATAGTTAAAAATGTTCTTCAATTTTTGTAAATGGCAATGAGTACCAAAATCGTGTAACATCGTGCGTCCGAAACTTTTAATTGTGACCGACTCCCGCACTATTTATCGTTCGTAACTTTTAATCCCACCGTCCACTTTCTCATTTCATTCCCCTGCGATAATAAATGAATCAGGGCGTGCAATTAGTCGTCGTTGGCCATCGCGCCACAAATTCACGGATGATTAACAAACACGTAGTTCAACGGCGAATTAATCATTCAGATAAGTGTAGTAAAGTGAGTATTGCTTTTGACGTGGTAATTGTAGGATTAATTCAATTACTGTTGTTGAAACATTACCGCATAAATTGCTGTTATTTAGTTAGCCTAATAGAATTCCGCGGTGGACTTTAAATGACCAGAAACGTTTTGAACGCCCTCCTTCGATTCTTATCTGGATTTTACGACGATTTTATCTGGATTTTCCTTAAATCTTCAAATTTCCCTTAATTCGAAACTTCAAATTTTCCTCGATTTAAACTTGACATTTTCCTCAATTCAAAACTTGAAATTTTTCTCAATACAAAACTTGAAATTTCCCTCAATTTAAGGGTGAAATTTGCTTCAATTTAAATTTGAAATATCCCTTAATTCAAAACTTGAAATTTCCCTCAATTTGAACTTGAAATTTCCCTAAATTTAAAGTTGATATTTTCCTAAATTCAAAACTTGTAATTCCCCAGAATTAAAAACTTGATATTTCTCTCAACTTAAACTTGAAATTTCCCTCAATTGAAGACTTGAAATTTCCCTCAATTTGAACTTGAAATTTCTCTCAATTTGAACTTGAAATTTCCCTAAATTTAAAGTTGAAATTTTCCTACATTCAAAACTTGAAATTTTCCAGAATTTAAAACTTGAAATTTCCCTAAATTTGAACTTGAAATTTCCCTAAATTTAAAGTTGAAATTTTCCAAAATTCAAAACTTGAAATTTCCCAGAATTTACAACTTGATATTTCTCTCAACTTAAACTTGAAATTTCCGTCAATTTAAACTTAAAATTTCCCACAATTTAAACTTGAAATTTCCTTCAATTTACTACAGCATATTTAAAGGACCCCGCACAAATCATATGGACAATCTATCCCGGTTAAATCTGTTGGAATTTTTATATGTTGTAGCTTATGATTTACTGAACAAAAGATGTAATGGGCACAAAGTTCAATAATGGACAGTTGTCGAGTTATAATCGGTCAAACAAGACAAATTCGAGCTGCCGAGTACTCAAATCTCGGGAAGTATATTTACTTTACATGCTTGCAGCACCCCCACTCCCGCCACCCCACTCCTTCGATTTTCATGTTGCGCGACCTAAATGAAGTTGACAGCATACATACTAGCGTTATTGCTGCCGAATGCTATTACTTTCTGGCATTGCTACGTCCGATATTTATATTATTGATATCAGTGTATTCCATACATTTTGGTCTCTGAAAGTATTTCAGAAAATTTTAATATCTGTTAAAATTATATAATTATTATTTTATTATATGTTCGTTATCCTTCTTCAGCGTTATTAAACACAATATTAGATGCCGCTCAGAGACCACCACAACAGAATCCTGAGTAATACATCATAAGATCATTTTTGTATTAATCCACACACACACACACACACACACCACACACACACAATACAGAGGGTTTGGACTCAAAAAATACTACGGGAGTGACGAACCGTGGGGTCCTTATCTCTGCTGTGACACGCAAAGATTTTTGTGAAAGATTTTTGTTTACAGACCTTTTCCAGGTCATTGAAAATTAAAAAATAATGACACCACCTAACAAGATTTTGTGAAACCCTACTATTTCCGTTTCAAACATTTTTCCAAAAAATAAATATTTCCCGAGATTTGAGTATTTGGCAGCTCGAATTTGTCATGTTTGATTGATTATAACTCGATAACTATCCATTAAACTTTGTGCCCATTACATCTTTCGTTCAGTAGCCGTAGATTTAACCAGGATAGATTTTCCATATAATTTGTGCGGGGTTCATTAAATATGCTGTAGTAAATTGAAGGAAATTTCAAGTTTAAACTGAGGGAAATTTTAAGTTTAAATTGACGGAAATTTCAAGTTTAAGTTGAGAGAAATATCAAGTTGTAAATTCTGGGAAATTTCAAGTTTTGAATTTTGGAAAATTTCAACTTTAAATTTAGGGAAATTTCAACTTTAAATTTAGGGAAATTTCAAGTTCAAATTGAAAGAAATGTCAAGTTCAAATTGAGGGAAATTTCAAGTCTTCAATTGAGGGAAATTTCAAGTTTAAGTTGAGATAAATATCAAGTTTTTAATTCTGGGGAATTACAAGTTTTGAATTTAGGAAAATATCAACTTTAAATTTAGGAAAATTTCAAGTTCAAATTGAGGGAATTTCAAGTTTTGAATTAAGGGATATTTCAAATTTAAATTGAGGCAAATTTCACCTTTAAATTGATGGAAATTTCAAGTTTTGTATTGAGAGAAATTTCAAGTTTTTAATTGAGGAAAATGTCAAGTTTAAATCGAGGAAAATTTGAAGTTTCGAATTGAGGGGAATTTGAAGATTTAAGGAAATTCCAGATAAAATCGTCGTAAAATCCAGATAAGAATCGAAGGAGGGTGTTCAAAACGTCCCTGGTCATTTAGAGTCCACCGCGGAATTCTATTAGGCTAACTAAATAACAGCAATATATGCGGTAATGTAACCGGGATAGATTTTCCATATTATTTGTGCGGGACCTTTCAACAAAACCCTAAATTTTACTCTAAAAAGTGTCCGTTTTCGCGTGGAATCCCCCATACTAGAAAAATAGTCACTCCAGAAATATTCGGAATGATTTCTATTCGCTCAATATTGCAATCACGACAATGCTACTCGCAATAGCATTCAAACTGAAAACGGTTCGATATCCCATTACCTAATAGGATTTCATCGATCTCTGAGAAGCTATTACAAACAACGAGCTACGATCGAGTCCAAGGGGCTGATCTTCAGCGTTCGATGACCGAAGCTCTTCGACGAGAACAGTTAGATAAAAGAGTTGAGAAGAATTTTTCAGATGAAGTTGGTCCTCGCAGGAAAGTAGGAGGATCTTTTTCTGAATCTCACAAGTAGTAAGTCCGTGATCATCGTAGCTGAGAGGTAGTAAAAGAAAATGGTGGGAGATAGAACAGAAGAGTCGAACAAGTGGATCCTTAAGAACAACGCTTAAAATCGTAGGAGAAAAGGTTCTGGCTCGCGAAAAATGTCGCCTATTTATTGTTGCAACTTTCATATTTCTCAACATATCCCTCAATTTAAACTTGAAATTTCCCTGAAATCAAAAGTTGAAATTCCCATGAAATCAAAACTTGAAATTTCCCTCAAATTAAACCTGAAATTTCCTTCAAATTAACTTGAAATTTCCCTCGATTGAAACTTGAAATTGCCCTCAATTTAAACTTGAAACTTCCTTGAATTCAAAACTTGAAATTTCACTCAATTTAAACTTGAAATTTTCCATAATTTACATTCTTAAACATATCAGTGTCTAATATATTCTATTTTTATTTCTAAAAATTATTTTCAACTCGAAATTTCCCTCATTTTCAATTTGAAATTTCCTTGAATTTAAACTTGAAATTTCCCGCAGTTTAAACTTGAAATTTCTGGCCATTTAAACCTGAAATTTCCGTCAATTTAAACTTGAAATTTCCCTAATTTTCAACTTGAAATTTCCCTAATTTGCAACTTGAAATTTCCCTCAAATTAAACTTGAAATTTTCCCTGAATTTAAATATGAAATTTCCCTCAAATTAAACTTGAAATTTCCCTCAAATTAAACTTGAAATTTCCCTCAAATTAAACTTGAAATTTCCCTCAAATTAAACTTGAAATTTCCCTCAAATTACACTTGAAATTTCCCTCAAATTAAACTTGAAATTTCCCGCAGTTGAAACTTGAAATTTCTGGCCATTTAAACTTGAAATCTCCGTCAATTTAAACTTGAAATTTCCCTAATTTTCAACTTGAAATTTCCCTAATTTGCAACTTGAAATTTCGTAATTAGGTAAAACAACCCTACTTGCGAGCGAGCGAAGCGAGCGAGCAACAATAGCCCTATAGTTTTTAAAATTAAATTTGATTTAGTATTTTAGTAATTTTTTAATGTTAAATTGTTGTAATTTTTGCATTTGCAAGAAATTTTTTAGTCAGTCATCTCAAAGAGGCTTTCATAAATACTTCTATGCAAAATTCATCGTGAACTCTCGCGAACTCCGCTTTGTAAGCGTCATTAAAGAAAAAAGAGGCAGAAAAACATGCGTTTCGCGGGAGACAATTTTCAAAGTTTTGAAATGTTTCTATGCTATTAATTATTATATTTGTACACGCAGCTGAAAGTATATAAAATCATAAAAAAGTATAATGAGGCAGACAACGCTAATTTCAGGAAGAAGCGCGATCATTCTTGGACTTGCGTTCTTGCTTGTCTTGAAACTTCTCTCAATACATAACATGCGACTTATAGCAATTTATATTTATGCTAAAACTTAGTCTGTACGTGTAAGAACCTATTCGCAGAGATTTCATTCATTTTTGAGAAAGTTGAAAAATTCACTTTTGCCCACGTTTTCGCGATTCTGAACCACTTGTGAAATGCTTCTCCTTGCTACCGTATAATTTCAATGCTATTATATTTATGCTCGCGGCGAAGGTGCAACCCGGCCCGAAGAACTTTGCGAACTCTACTCGAAAATGACGGCGGGATATTAACCATAAACGTAACTCCGACCGGTCGATTCGTATTCGCTAGCTCGTTTCGAAGGTAATTAGAACGCTCGTGCAATCTCGTGTTCTGTGTCGATTAACGTTTCACGGTCGATTCCGAGACTCTATTCGAGAAAATGTTCGTCGGAATGTGTTTACTTCCAGAAATTATAGTCTTACTTCGCAAGATTCATGATTAGACTGCGGATCTTTATGCACTTATTAGAAAAATCAACAGATGAAACACAAAACAGTGAAAATATCTGACGATTTGGAAAAGCACGATTATATAGCCCGTCGCTTAATAAAATGATTAAGTGGAGGAACAAATTGTTTATGCAGCTTCTATGTCTTTCAATTCACTTGGAAAATGTTTATTTTGTGTGTCATAAAAAAATCGGCAAAGTTTAGGCTGTTTATCCCCATATTACACTTAAATCAGAGGTGAGCTACTTCAAAATTAAAAATATTGTTTTAAACATTTCTTTGGAACATTTGGCCGAGTCGTCGTTGTTGTTCTTGTTGTATGCGTCAAATCTTGTAATCGAATTTTAAACCACTACCCGATCAGCTAGAGACTTGAAACTGTAAACGTAGCTCAGAACTGGATGACAATGCAACACTAAAAAACAAATTTTTTAAAAAACTGTGCGTTCAGGAGACAAATAAATTTTTAATATTAACCGTCACACCTCGTCGCGCGACGCTCGGTAGTACGTGATCGCGTTCAGCGATCCCCACTCCGCGCGCCAGCGCTCCCTACTCTACTACGTGTTTCCACTCTGACTCGCCCCCACTCCACTCAGTCATTGTGGTGCTCCTGGTGTTCATTCAGTTCCATTTCGGACAACTTCGGACTCCATCGAGAGACGTCGTCCCACGGAGTCATCCCCTCATTCTATCTTGCGTATTTCCATATCTTGCGTTTCTACAGGGTGTCCCAAAATTCGTGAACTTCCCGAAAGGGGGTGGTTCCTGAGACCATTTCCAGCGACATTTTCCTTTGCAAAAATGTTATCCGCAGCTCTAATTAGGAGTTATTAACGAAAAACACGGACCAATCAGAGCGCGACTTAGGGCGCGATCACAGTGGATCCGATGTCGCACGATTCGGCCGACGCCCGACGTTGTGTCTCTTTTTCACACGCTCGAAAAAAGAGACAGATGCGTCGGACGTCGGCCGAATCGTCCGACATCGGATCCACTGTGATCGCGCCCTTAGACGCGAGTTGCCACAGTAGGCCAATAGATAGTTGGCGCGCCGGGCCGACTGTGGCAACTCGCGTCTAAGTCGCGCTCTGATTGGTCCGTGTTTTTCGTTAATAACTCCTAAACAAAGCCGCGGATAACATTTTTGCAAAGGAAAATGTCGCTTGAAATGGTCTCAGGTACCACCCCCTTTCGGGAAGTTCACGAATTTTGGGACACCCTGTATATCTTACTGTTTGATACCAGTATTACTATATCTTGCGTCCCAATTAAAAAAGACTAGAAACTAGAAAATAAAAAAATATATGAAACGAAAACTTGTTAAAACCACGCTTATATATTAAAATGCACTAAAAAGGAGAAAATAATTTTTTTAGACATTTTAGACATTTTAGCTATAAATAAAAGCGTTATAAATAAAGCGTCAATATAGTTTAGCGCTCCACGCTTCTATTTATAGTGACTAGTGTCTAAAAAAATTATTTTCTCCTTTTTTAGTGCATTTTAATATAAGCGTCGTTTTTAAAAAGTTTTTTTTTATATAATTTCTTTTAATAAACAGTTTTAACTTCGAATCCAGTTCGTTGTCCACTACCTAAGTAGCGATCGCGGGTAAAAATTCCTTAAAGGGGTGGACTCCTTCCAGGATTGCAAGGGTGCGGGGTTTGCCTTCTCATTTCTCGATAGTACGAAAATGGGGTTTTTCAGTAGCCGAAAACGCTAGATAAAAGATCGATCTAGGGCGTTATCTCCCTCAAAAATCCTATCCTTTCGTTTACGAGGCGTAATTTGCATTATTCGGCAGCACGTAGCTATGAAAATAGCTACATGCGTAGTTGTATGCTTCCGAATAATGCAAAGTACCCTTCTGAATAATGCAAATTACGCCTCGTATACGAAAAAGTAAGACTTTGGAGGGTGACAGCGCCCTAGATCAATCTTTTATCTAGCATTTTTGAGTACTGAAAAACTCCGTGTTCGTATTATCGAGAAATGAGAAGGCGAATCCCGCACCTTTGCAATCCTGGAAAAAGGAGTATATGCCCGTAACAGTTGAAACAGAAATATATTCGTTTCTTCAATTTCGCAGAATGAACCAAGAAGTTCCATAACACAAATCCCATGATAACGCAAGTATGGAATCCATTTCCATTTCACGGTCCGGACTGTCGATCCAACGTCCCTAATAAAATTTCAAAATTCGACGGAGGAGTGGCGCCACACGCTCAAGATATTCTCCATTCCGTTCTCCTCGAGGCACGTAAAATTTTATGCATTTCAAATCTACAGAGTCACCGACGCGAGACGGAACGAACGGAAAGTTTAATTCCACGACAGCGGCGCGGCGGTAACGTGTCCACCATTTATCGTCATTCTTGTCAGGCTATCTTCTATCTATGTGAAAAGAAAAATGAAAAGCAATCCAATCGTTAATCTAATCGGTAACTTAACACTAACCGTTCCGGCTACAAAATCTGTCGGGTACCAATTGTTTTATAAAAAGGATAAGACTGAACTTTTTTAGAGATGTTTCACAATTTTTATTATAATACGTGATTAAATATAGAAGTTCATTGATCGTGATTGATATAGAAGTTCATCTGATGGAAGCATCTTTATCATTTCAATAATTAGGAAATAAGAAAGGTGAAACCGCCCATTTGACCGGTTTTGTACGGTTAGTTTTAAATTGAGGGAAATTTCAAGTTGAAAATAATTTTTAGAAATTGAAATAGAATAGATTAGATACTGATATATTTAAAAATGCAAATTGAGGGAAATTTCAAGTTTAAATTAAGGGAACTTTCTAGTTGAATATAATTTTTAGAAATTGAAATAGAATAGATTAGATACTGATATATTTAAAAATCCAAAATGAGGGAAATTGCATGAATAAATTGAGGGAAATTTCAAGTTTAAATTGAGGAAAGTTTTTCTTACAAGTTTAATTTGAGGGAAATTCCAAGTTGAAAATAATTTTTAAAAATTAAAATAGAATAGATTAGATACTAATATATTTAAGAATCTAAATTGAGGAAATTTCAAGTTTAAATTGAGGGAAATTTCTAGTTGAATATAATTTTTAGAAATTGAAATAGAATAGATTAGATACTGATATATTTAAAAATCCAAAATGAGGGAAATTGCAAGAATAAATTGAGGGAAATTTCAAGTTTAAATTGAGGAAAGTTTTTCTTACAACTTTAATTTGAGAGAAATTCCAAGTACAAAATAATTTTTTTAAATTAAAATAGAATACATTAGATACTAATATATTTAAGAATCTAAATTGATGGAAATTTCAAGCATACATTGAGGGGGATTTCAAGTTTAAATTGAAGGAAATTTCAAGATTAGACTAATGGAAGTTTTTCAAGTTTAATCTGAGGAAAATTTCTAGTTGAATATAATTTTTAGAAATTGAAATAGAATAGATTAGATACTGATATATTTAAGAATCTAAATTCAGGGAAATTTCAAGTTTAAATTGAGGAAAGTTTTTCTTCAAGTTTAATTTGAGGGACATTCCAAGTCGAAAATAATTTTTTTAAATTAAAATAAAATAGATTAGATGCTAATATATTTAAGAATCTAAATTGAGGGAAATTTCAAGAATAAATTGAGGGAGATTTGAAGTTTAAATTGAACGAAATTTCAAGATTAGACTGAGGGAAGTTTTTCAAGTTTAAATTGAGGGAAATTTCAAGTAGAAAATAATGTAAAAAAATAAAAATAGAATAGATTAAATTCTGATATATTTAAGAATCTAAATTCAGGGAACTTTGAAGTTCAAGTTGAAAGAAATTTGAAGTTTGAATTGAGGGAATTTTCAAAGTTGAAATAATTTTTAAGTTAATTTTTACAGGAAATTAGGACGTTTAAATTGAGGACGAATACAGGACGTTTAAATTGAGGGAAATTTGAAGAATAAATTCAGCTAAATTTCAAGTTTAAATTGAGGGATGTGATGAGTCCTGAATTGCAACAAACTCGAGTGAAATGGGCATTTATTTTCTTTCTTAATACGTTTAACAGGTTGAAAATAATGAATCAGTATTTTTCAATTCCTCCAATGTTTTTACTATTTCAAATTGCACCTATTGTACTCATGTTACTCATAAATGCGTCGAATCCGCAATCTGCTATGATTTTCCGAAACTAGAAATTCAACGGGAAAACCACGAATATTTCCAACGTTAAACGTTAGGATTGAAACTAGCAGCGGCAAATTCATGCTGAAACGGCCAATTTCTCGTGGAATAAACAGTATATGTAGATATCTGCAGGATCTACGATCATGAATTTAGGATTTCGTTGAATTAAGCGCATCAGTTTTGCCGGAACAAATCGGATTTCACGAATGAATGTGCAATAATGCCGTCCGACTGACGCGTCCGATTAAACTCGGATATGCAACAATATTTATCGTGACTTTATTATTCCAAGTCTAATATGTTTTAATCTAATACGTTTTCAAGACACAAGAAACATTTCATTTATTTTCGCTTCGCGTCAATTAATATTTCAAGTAGATTCAAAAATATATAAATAAATGTTAAAATGGAATTTTTCTATAAATGAGACACAAGAAATATTCCATTTATTTTCACTTCGCTTCAATTAATATTTCAAGTAAACGTAAAATAATATTATATGAAATGGGATTTCTCGATTACACAATTTTTCTATAAATGAGACAAAATAAATATTTCATTTATTTTCGCTACGTTTCAATTAATATTTCAAGTAGATTCAAAAATATATAAATAAATGTTAAAATGGAATACTCGATTACGCAATTTTTCTATAAATAAGACACAAGAAATATTCCATTTATTTTCGCTTCGCTTCGATCATATTTCAAGCGGATGTAAAATAATGTTGCTGGAATCTAACTTGTCGAAACTTTTTCGAAACGAACAATATCTAATTACTACATTTTCAGTTTTATCGCGAGCAAAACTTGAGCCAGCCGAGAACTGTAAAAACTGGGAACGAACACATTCCCTTTTACGTGGATGTTACAACGCTGATGCACTTTAATGCGCATAGTGTGTATATAGCTTTTCAGTTTTCGCTGGCATTCTACCCTTTTTCGGTTTATCGGATGAAATATGCGTTTCCCGTATTCGCCACGCACCGCTCGAAATAAAATGGAAAATTTCCGGAACTCTGGGTCGAACATTAACTAAAAATAGCAAGTGCATGTGTTTTAGCTTAAAAAAGCGCGGGCGTTGAAATGTGTATAGGTACGTTCATGGTTTTCACGTTTTTACCGAAAAGTAGGAGAATAGCAGCGCAGCCGTAAATTGTTGAGAACGCGTCGCACAGTGGTCCAGAATCGCGAAAACGTGGACAGAAATCGAAGAGATACTCGAATTTTGTTGAAAATCGGTATTCCGACGGGTTTTCGGGTCGCTGATTATAAATCTGTCTTAAAAAATATCAGAAAACAAAGGCGGATTCAATACTGCGGATGTGTAACTCGTTGAAAAATTCACTTTTGCCCATCTGTATCTTTTGTTAATTTTTTGGACGCTCCGTTATAATGAGATTTCTGTGAATTCGATACCGAACTCTCTTCGATTATGCTCGGTGGAGCTTTCAGCTTGGAGTAGAGTAGAGTGATTGCAAGTGACAATAGAACGGCGAAAATGGTAAATCGTTTATTAAACAAATCTTGGCGAGTGAACCTCAAAGCAATTTAGTTACCGACGTACCCGTACACGTTGTTGTGCAACGTAGCTACGAATCAACAGTCATTAAGTAAAGGTTTCAATCCTGATTACAGGGCTTCGAATTCACCAGCGGTTTGTGTGTCGCACAGCTGTCAATAAAGTGATCAAACGATCACGCGGGAAACGCGAGTACGCATATATTCCATATACATCGATGTCGAGACACAAAACACGAAAGCTCAGCAGTAATAGAGTGCAGCGTCGAGATTAGACTATAAATGTAAAAACGTGTTTGTATACAATCTGTCTGGAATCCTTAAAAAATCTCTTACTTTTGTCCTTAAATTCATTCTACTATACAGTCCCTGCTGACTTTATTAGACTCACCTGAAGAATTGGCGCTGTTTGAAATCCTATAAGAAATTCAACGCTGTTTTCAACCTATGGGGTAATGATTTTATACTACAAGGTTGCCTTATGGGTTGCCTATCCAAGTGTAAAATTCTCTTGCAAGAGCAAAAAATCTTACCATGGCCCGGCAACTCACCGGACATGAATCCGATTGAAAATGTCTGGGAGTGCCTGAAAAGAGAACTTGCCAAAGAAAATATAACGACAAAGACCAAGTTGATAGAAAGAATAATCTATCACTGGCACCATAACGCTGCATTAAAAGAAATTGCACAAACTTGCATAGATAGCATGTCCAGAAGAGTTACGGCTTTAAGAGCAGCTAAGGGCGGATTAACAAAATATTAGTGTTTTAAGAATTATATTGATCTATTTGTGTTTGTATCCATTGTTTTTGTAAAATAAATATATGGAAAATTCATTCGTCATCATTAAGTGATATTTGCATAAGGCTACTGTACCTATTATTCATGGTAAAACTAAAAAATCATGATTATAGAGGTGAGTCTAATAAAGTGAGCAGGGACTGTATATTCATATAACATATAATTCATATATTATTCATATAATCATTTATACAGGGTGATCCACGCAACTTGTACATATAACTTCCAACTTCCAAAGTATGCGTTGCACGAAAAAGTTTTGTATACAGAAGTTACATGGTCGGAAGGGGTACATTATGTAGAGATTTGAAGGTCGACTTTGTTTTTTTCAATGGAATACTATGTTTTTTATACCAAAATATGGAAGAATGTCGAATTCTGAGTAAAGAAGCATTGACCTTCATTAGCCCTACACCTAATAATTAACGAGTAAAATTTGCAGGAAATAAAGTGAAATAACTAATAATGTGTAGTTAATGTTGTAAGTACATATCAATTGGAGGCACTTAATCTGTGATGGACGTGATATTCATATATAATTGACAATGTTATATTGTTTCACTCTATTCAGCAGAAATAATCAATGATTTCGGTCACAAAACAATGTTACATTGCTGGACGAATACAGAACACGTTAGAATTGTATTATATTAAATTGGAACGAAAGTTTGTAGCGTTTTGAAATGAAAATTCATATTTATTCATAGGTTTATTGAATAACATGACAAGTCGCCTAAAAAATGGCAAAAAGCAATAGAAGAGAATGGAAAATATGTTATTGAAGAAATCTATGTATAAATATCGTAATTTTATCTTCCAACCCAATATTTATAATAATCAGAAAGACGTTTCTAGCCGTTCAGCGTGCTGTGGTATGTCGTACAGTAATTTTTCAATTAGGTTTATATCTCTGAGCATTAATATTATTCACACGATATACTTCGAGAGCAAATCATACTCGTCGAGTGTTTAGTATTTAATGCAATTAAATGTTGCGTGTCAGTTCGGTGAATGTTCCTCTGACGATCGCGCGGTCGAGAAATGTTTCATGTTTACAAGGAATCCCGCATCTCTGCAAACCAGTATTACATAGGTTCCGCCTGCCAGGGACAACGGGTCGGGCAAGTTTGACAGTGTCTTAACTATCCGGTGAAGGTAAAGGAACAGGGCCCACAACCCTCTGTTCCGTTAATGCATCTGATTATCACAGTCTGCTATGAGAATTCTGTGATATGTTCTGTGAATTCTATGATATGTTCTGTAAATTCTATGAAATGTGACAGTTGCGCATTAGTAGTAATGTCATGTGCTTCCTACCAAATGATGGGAGCAGTAACTTGAAATTCTTCTAAAGCTTTTGCTATTTCAAATTGCACCTACTCACTTTTGTCGTAAATATGTACATAGAATCCGCTGTCTATTTATCAGTAAATTAAGTTTCTTCTTGATCAATATTCTTTAACCAATTGAAATTTCCCTCAATCTAAACTTGAAATTTCCTTCAATTTAACCTTCAACTATTCCTGAATTTAAACTTGAATTTTACCTCGATTTCAACTTGGAATTAGCTCCAATTTAAACTTGAAATTTCCCTCAATCTAAACTTGAAATTTCCCTGAATTTAAACTTGTAATTTCCCTTGATCTAAACCTCAAATTAATTTTCTATAAAGAATAACTTGAAAATTATTTTAACTTTGAAATTTACCTGAATTTAAATTTAAAATTTCCTTCAATTTAATCTTGAAATTTACCTGAATTTAAACTAGAAATTTCCCCCGATTTAAATCTGAAATTAATTTTCTATAAAGATTAAGTCAAAAATTGTTTTAACCTTGAAATTTCCCTCAATCAAAACTTGATATTTCCTTCAATTTAACCTTCAACTTTTCCTGAATTTAAACTTGAATTTTCCCTCGACTTCAACTTGAAATTAGCTCCAATTTAAACTTGAAATTTCCCTCAATCTAAACTTGAAATTTCCCTGAATTTAAACTTGTAATTTCCCTTGATCTAAACCTCAAATTAATTTTCTATAAAGAATAACTTAAAAATTATTTTAGCTTTGAAATTTACCTGAATTTAAACTAGAAATTTCCCTCGATTTAAATCTGAAATTTCAAAGTTAAAATAATTTTTAAGTTATAAAATTAATTAATTTTCTATAAAGATTAAGTCAAAAATTGTTTTAACCTTGAAATTTTCCTGAACACAAACTTGAAATTTTCCTGAATTAAAAACTTGAAATTTCCCTCAATTTATCCTTGAACTTTTGCTGAATTTAAACTTGAGACAGTTGTTAAACTGTTGTAACGTTTACATGTGCAAGTATTTGCAAGAAATTGTTACTCAGCCATCTTAAGGAGGCTCTAACCAAATAAATACTTCTATGCAAAATTCATCGTGATCTCTCTCGAACTCCGCTTTGTAATCATCATTAAGGAAAGTAGGTGTTTCGCAGAAGACAATTTTCAAAGCTTTAAAATATTTCTATGCTATTAATTATTATACACAGTATGTCTCGAAAATAACAGAACTTTTTGAATTACAAAAAAACAATGATTTATTTTGCTGAATTTAAACCTCTTTATTTGAATGCACCCCTTCCGCATCAATACACCGCTGGGCACGTTCCAGCAATGCCAACATAGATTTTTTAATTTCATTTTGCGGAATCGCCTCAATGACCCTCGTCACGGCACTTTGGACTTGCATAACATTGTCATAAAACGTTCCTTTCACGGCCAGTTTGAGTTTTGGGAACAGGAAATAGTCACACGGTGATAAATCGGGCGAATACGGAGGATGTTGGAGCACACAGACTTGTTCTTTCGTCAAAAATTCACGAACAGCGATGGTCCTGTGAGACGGTGCATTATCCCGGCACTCGATATTCGGGTCTCACGCGAACGATTCTCTTCCACAAACTCTCCATAACGCCCAGGTAATATTCACCATTGTCATTTCGACCCTGTGGAACGAATTCCCGATCATTTCACGCACTTTTTCCACCAACTCATCGCGATTTTTCTTTTTTGGCCGGCCGGGATTTGGATCGTCTGTCCTGGAATCGCTTATGGCTTATACCATTCGAACACACGTGTACAGGATAAGGTGTCATCATCATAAACATTTTTCATCAATTCAAATGTTTCTGTACAAGTTTTATCGAGCTTAAAACAAAATTTAATATTTGCTCTTCGTTCCGTCGTGTTTTTGTGACGAAGAGACTAAAGGTACATGTATCACTTTAGGCGCTATAATTTGACAATCCGTTGATCGATTGCAATAATCATGGTCTTGTCTTGTAGAGAAAAGTTACAGCTTTCAGTATATGTTTTGTTTCAACAGATGGCGTTAGTAGCTTTCTTTAAACTAAATGAGTTCCGCTATTTTCCAGACATACTGTGTATATTTTTCTCGTTTGATATTTTTTCGTAAATGAATTAATAAATGAGTTACGGCATGAAACAATTGCGCGAATCACCCAGTATATTGCGGAGTGTCTTACAACCCTAATTAACATTAAACCCACCACCACCGGTCAAAATGATCGGTTTCAAATTCTGATTTTACAATTAGTAAGATAATAAAAATGATTTCATAAGAAATCACTTTATAGATCTTTAGTTAAAATCTTTTTCGTTTAATTCTGCGAGTTTATTTTATATTGTACAGTGTCCCAAAAATATTGTACATACTCGTCACCATGTTGTTTCACTCGCATCAAGAATAATGGATTATTTAATTTTTAAGTTCATTTGTTTATTTGTCTCGTGATACGAAACATCAACTATTTTTCTGCGTAATCACCGTATCGTTTAAGTTTAAACATTCAACACTAGAATGTAATTCTAGAATTCATAGAAATTTCAAGTTTTGAAGTGAGGGAAATTTCAAGTGTTGAATTAAGGGAAATTTCAAGTTTAAAGTAATAGAAATTTCAAGTTAGGAATTGAGGGAAATTTCACGTTTAAATTAATAGAAATTTCAAATTTTTAATTGAAGGAAATTTCAAGTTTTGCATTGAGGGAAATTTCAAGTTTAGATCGAGAGTAATTTCAAGTTTTTAATTGAAGGAAATTTCAAGTTTTGCATTGAGGGAAATTTCAAGTTTAAATTAATAAAAATTTCAAGTTTTGAATTGAGGGAAATTTCAAGTTTGTATCGAGAGAAATTTCAAGTTTTGAATTAAGGGAAATTTCAAGTTTTGCATTGAGGGAAATTTCAAGTTTAAATTAATAAAAATTTCAAGTTTTGAATTGAGGGAAATTTCAAGTTTTGAATTGGGGGAAATTTCAAGTATAAATCGAGAAAAATTACAAGTTTTTAATTCAGGGAAATTTCAAGTTTAAATTAATTTGGACACGGATACAGTTACGGAGACACTTATAAAAACTGTAGGTCCCGTCGCCAAATAACCACAGCAATTAAAAAAGCGATGTAAAATAAATTTAAGAAAAAAAAGAAATTCTAGGATTTTCGTTTTCACTTGTCAACTGCTCTGAAAAGATAATGAGTGCCTTATAGCAATTTACATTTATGCTAAAACTTACAAATTAGTCTGTACGTGTAAGAACCTATTGGCAGAAATTCACCGCATTATCACCCAGCGTGAGCTGTTCATTTCATATTTTACCCGATATTAATGGCCAATTGATAATCACGTTTGACGCGGAGGTGGTCTCATAATTTGCCTATGTTTAATTAACACTCGGTTTGCTTACCCTGTCGGTCAAAGGGGAGGATTTCACAATGCCGGTAATTAGTGTAATTAGCAGGACGCGCACTTGCCGTAATAGCTTTTGTACCAGTCTTTTGCCACGTTTCGTGGTTGCTGCGGGATAAATCGTTATAATATTACGCGGACGTTATAAACGTAATACCTTGTTCAGGATATTTCACCACTCCCTGAAACAAGATTATCACGGAATATCAACGACAATTCAATCGGTACGATAATAATTGCTCGAAATCATTCTGTACATTGCATTCGTCGAGCGTCGTTCGAAATATTCATATTATTTTTCAAGCCGCACACCATACACCGCTTTATCATAAATTATCACACACAGAAGATATTTAAAAAGTAAAGAACGAAATACAATTAGCGGTCAATAACTCTTTATTCTATCTCTACAATATATGTATTCTATGTATCTCTATAGATCTCGTCGCGAGATACAATAGATGTCATCGTCGAAGCTATTTTTCAATAAAACAGAAAACGAACATCGTTCAAGCAACAGTCCAAGTTAAAAATAATGGCAGAGAGCAACAACACGCAACAATAATCTTTTGTTCTCGTTGTGTATGCAATTTTTTCCACAAAAACGTCACCAGTTTGGAATTACGTGTTCAAATAAATAGTATTAGAACTTTTATTATAGTATAAACAGATGTTGACAAGATGAAAATCAGTAACAGAATGAATAAATGAACAGAAAAACATGAAACATTATAAAAAAAAGAACATCAACACATAGCAACATAAAATCAATAAAAAAGAAAGATATAAACAAAAAGGTCAAAGTTAATAAATTGAAAATAGCGGTCGTGGGCAAAGAATCTGCTTCCTCCTTCTCGAAGTGCCGGAAGCGCCAAGGCAGTGCGCGGGAGAAACAGCATGTCGCTCAGACGCCACAACTACTTTACGTGTACTATTATACAGGGTGAACATTATAAAGCGTTACAGACGAATATCTCCAAAAATATTGATTATACGCAAAAATGTTTCAGATGAAAGTTGTTCAGTACTGAGGGGGACATCATGTGGTGGGATTTTTATTTTCCCCGATAGACAATCCAAGGTGAGGCGAAGGTCAACTTTCTTTTTTTAAATGGAATGTCCTATTTTTTATAGCATACATCGATAGAGTATCAAATTCTGAGTATAAAAGTGTTGACCTTCGGATGTGCTAAATCTAATAATTAACGAGATATTATCGAAACAATTTTCTTTATTCTTTGGCTAATACATATCTCGTTAACTATTCGATTTAGGACATAGGAGGTCAATACATGCTTATTCAGAATTCGATTTTTCCATTTAAAAACACAAGGTGACCTTCTTCTCACCTTGGAGTGAGGGATGTCCATCGGAAAAAATAAAAATCCCACCACATGATATCCCCCTCGGTTGTTATGGATAGAGAATATATTCCGTTCGTTTTCTCACAGGAATCTTTTCCAGATCGTCTCTGGCAGGAAGCGTCCTAGATAACCTTTCATATCATAGTTGAACCCTTTGATTTAGTACCGAGTTCTGGCCCCGATCTCATTAGAGGTGACAAAAATGAGAGTCCGGCCCTAAGCCCTAATCTCTAAGCGCGATTTGATTATGAACAGAGTATTCCATTCATTCTAGGGGTATATAAACCCTTAGATTCTTACTCTCGTGGGTTAGTACTTCGGTAGACACGTATCGCGTCACGTCGTGCTGCAATTCGGAAAAAGCAACTTCTAGTGAGATCGGGCTAAAGTACCTTTCAAATCAAAGTTTGTTAAAGTTGTTTCCGGGTCCCCCGCATTGCCAGTGCGTCAAAAACGAGCATCGTAGTTAGGTAAATTCCTTTTTCTACATTCTATATCTTTCTTTACATTCCAATCGCCACAATTACACACTTGTATTACAGATCTTTATAATTAGAATATATTTGTGTTGTGTGGAAATTAGATCAAGATTATTGAACCCATAACTATTGTCCAAAATCCTAATATAGTAGTTGAACGTTCCCACTCGATACAACCTTACCGCTCGGGTTGTATCAATTAGATTATATTAGTTACGAGGCCTACTAACTATCCTAGCGACTCCCTGATTTCGCATCAGGTTCGTTCGCTACTTACGAATTATCCAAATAGAGATTTTTCCTACCTAGTGGCTCCCCAATTTCGCATTGGGTTCGTCCACGAAACCTATACCATCCTAGCGGCCCCCTGATTTCGCATCAGGTTCGTCCGCATCCTAACAGCTCCCTGATTTCGCATCAGGTTCGTCTGTGCTTTTATCCAACTTCCCAGCGGCTCCCCAATTTCGCATTGGGTTCGACCGCGCTGATTCTACAACCTCCTAGCAGCTCCCCGGTTTCGGATCGGGTTCGTCTGCACGTCGTTCCTAATGACTCCCCAATTTCGCATTGGATTCGTTCACGAAGTTTCACCTTCTTAGCAGCTCCCTGATTTCGCATCAGGTTCGTCTGCGTTTGACTCCATTCCTAGAGGCTACCTGACTCCGCGTCAGGTTCGTCCTCGCTGTCTATATTCCTAGCGGCTCCCCAATTTCACATTGGGTTCGTCCGCGTGCCTTAACTAACAAATTGATACCATATTCCTGGGTTTATAATCCTTCGCCGGCCACCCGTGCTGCTCGCGGCCCTGGCTCGTAACACGGTACTGAACAACTTTCACCACAAACATTTCTGCGTATAATCAACATTTTTGGAGATATTTGTCTGTACCGCGTTCATACATATGTATACAGAATATTACAGAACACTATTCATATTCATTGTATATGAATATGAATAATACAGTGTAAAGAGTGTGGCAATAACTATGTCCACTTTGAATATTGCTGTTATTTGTAATAATATGAAAAAATGTTATATACCAAACTTATACGGTATAGAGGCGGGCATATTGTGATACAAACATTTTCTGCGTGGGTGGAGGCATACAGGAGATTTCACGGTCACCTTGATTGTTTAAAATAGAAAGACCTACTTTCTGTATCATGAATTGATAGACTATCGAATTCTGAGTAGAAATGTATTGACCTCCATATGTCCTAAATCTAATAGTTAACGAGATATTATCGAAACAATTTTCTTTTTTCTTTGGATAATATCTCGTTAACGATTAGGTTTAGGACACATGAAGGTCAACACTTTTATACTCAGAATTTGAAACTCTATCGATCTATGGTATAACTAGAGGGCTATTGTTGCTCGCTCGCTTCGCGAGCTCGCGGATAGGACTGCTCTTGCGAGAGGGTTAGTGATACGTATGGCTAGTAGGGCCTACTGCTATTAATGTTTTTCATTTGGTGTGTGACTCTCCACGAGCCACACAAAGAACTTCCCGATTCAATAGATTTCTACTTATCAAAATGTTTGCTATATGGCGTCGCATTAAACCAATATCGTATGCTCGTTGCTCGCTTGGTTCCTTGTTATAGCATACTAATGTTACAAAATAAATTGTCTTAATTAGTTTTTCGCAAACGATACAACTCATCATTATCCGGGTTTGCAGTATTGATCTTGGTTTTCTTCGATACTATTAATTTAAATTTTCTTAAAATATATAAACCGCTCAATTTTGAAACTCTGCTCAGTGCTACATAAACATTTGTAAAGTTCGTATTTCTGATGTTTTAAAATCCATACATACTTTCTCGTATGTTTGTCCCTGACTTTTATGAATCGTAATCGCTTCAGCAGGAACCACTGGAAATTGACTACGTGTGATTTCTTATTTTTCTTCACTCGAAATATTTACTTGATTCGATATTTTTTTATTATTGGTGTTAAATTTTGATTTATATTTGCATTTTTCATATAATCACGATAACGAGTTCTTACTTTCACTCCTACTATGGCCAATTGAAAATCTAACCACAATATAGACGGAATTTTAGTATTTTCTTGAAAAGTAATAAATTTTAATATTAATTAACCAATCCGTCTTCAACATCAATGTTATTAATTATCACATATTTTATATTAATTTTCAATTTAATCTCAGTTCACAATTCGTTTTGAACTGATTGTTTATTTAAAGATTGTAATATAAATGTTTTTGTACTTTCATCGATATTCTTTGAAAATGTATTCTCGGCGATGATTAACTCACTCTTGCATTGGAATAATTTTCGATTATTGTAAGCGGTTACATTAGCATTAGTTGCATAATTGGAAAAAAAGTATTTTTAATTAAAAAAAACGAGAAAAATTTTTTTTTTTAATTTTATAAAAATTTTTTTTTTAAATTTTATAAAAAAAATTTTTTTTTAAATATGTCTAAATATATATATATATATATAGTTATGTTTACTTCTTCGGTGGATACGCCTTTCGTATAAATTGCAATGTTTAATCAACTCCTTCCGAAAAAAACTAAAAAACTACTTGACCAAAATGGACTAAAATCTAATCAGCTCTAAGTTACAGCGGGGCACATCGATTGCATCATTCATCATTCTGATCGCGTTGATACTTTTTCAGAAAAAGTTAACGAAAAATTTGATTACATAGAAACGGCCATACGCACGCGCGCACACACACACACACACACACACACACACACACACACACACACACGCGCGCGCGCGCATACGAACATTTTGCTGAAAATAGTCTAAAATGACTCCAATGACCATGAAACGTGAAGATCTGCTAAAAAATCGATTTTCGATTTTCGGGGTAATTACAATAACTTCCCCATAAAATCGGGAAGTTAAAAAATAGAACAATCCATTTAAAAAGAGAAAGTTGACCTTCGCCTCACCTTGGAGTGTCCGCCGATAAAAATAAAAGCCCCACCGCATGATGTCCCCCTCCGTACTGAACAACTTCCATCTGAAACATTTTTGGGTATAATCAATATTTTTCGACATTCGTCTGTAACGCTTTATAATGTTCACCCTGTATAAAATGGGACCCATGGAAATCATCGACACAGATTTCTCCTACACGGTTTTCACCGACATTTCATTAATTTTTTATTTACTAATTAATTGATTCAAGAACACTCGGTTTCATATTTCGTTTTTCCACTGATTTTCATTCAATCCACATTAATTATTTAATTAATTAATTAAAAATTAATGAAATGTCAGTGAAATCTGTGTCGGTGATTTCCATGGGACCCGTATAAAATACGGTATGATATTAACATATTACTATACATTGTATTGTAACAATAGCAATATTGAATTTATTGAAATTTCCTGCAATTTTTCTAACAATACGTGCTTGAATGAAGAAATTCGTTTCATCATTTCGAATGGAATTATCCTTGCAACTTCAATGATTATCAAGGTTATTAAGTATGAAACTTGACAAATGTGTTTGAAATTTGTATTTTATTTGTCAAGTTTCATACTTAATGACCTGATATAAAATAAATAATGTGACACGATCTTTACAATTGAAATACAATTACAAAGTACACAGTAAGGTAAAGTTCAAAATTAAATTGACGGTTTCAAATTTAAATCGAGGGAAATATCAAGTTTAAATTAAGGGGAAATTTCAAGTGTTTTGAATTGAGGGAAATTTCAAGTTTATATTAAGGAAATTACAAGTTTATAAATTGAAGGAAATTTCACGCTTAAATCAAGGGAATTTTCAAGTTTAAATTGAAGGAAATTCCAAGTTTAAATTGAGAGAAATTTCAAGTTTAAATTTAGGGAAATTTCACGCTTAAATCAAGGGAATTTTCAAGTTTAAATTGGAGGAAATTCCAAGTTTAAAAAATTGAGGGAAATTTCAAGTTTAGATTTAGGGAAATTTCAAGTTTAAATGAAAGAAATTTCAAGTTTAAGTTGAAGGAAATTTCACGTTTAAATCAAGGGAATTTTCAAGTTTAAATTGAAGGAAATTCCAAGTTAAAATTGAGGGAAATTTCAAGTTGTTTGACAGATTTTTCGACGCGGTGAATAGATGTTCGGAGATATTCGGGAAAAACGATTTTATAAGCATTCAATTAATTATTTCAATGTTTAGTCCATTACCCGATCTCGCAGAAACATTGCACAGATTTTTTTTATTACATGAGACAACTCCGGAGGATGCCATAAAAGAAATTCGAAAGTCTAAAATAAGATCCACCCTAATTAATACACCAATGCTGAATTGGTATCGAGGTCAGGGTGTAGCGTCATCGAAATCCCTGCGTATTTGTTAAACCTTGTTGCTAGCGCTACCGAGATGCTCATAAATTCGAGACGTAGTCTGAGGCCACGCCCGTTTGCAATTCGCTAAAGTCTAGATAATCATTCGAGAGACAAACTCTGGGGCTTGTCTTTTAGACGAGATCGTTAAAATCAGGTGCACTGAATTGCGTGTGCCAGTGCTTTACGAGCTCGAGCTCGAGCTCTATTTGAAAACCGACCAGAAAACTCAACGCCAGACCACTTCTCGACGCGCGAACGAAGTGTAGTAAATCGTTCCGTAGTTTCTAGGGATATTCGTTTTGATCCTGACAATTATTTAGCGAAGCAAAACCCTACAAAACAACAGCAGATTTCAATAAATTCAGTGTTGTCATTTTTATAATTTTATGTTAGTGTCAATTGAATGACTATAGAATCGTTTTGTCTCGAATATCTTCTAAACTATTAATCGTGTCGAAAAATATGTTAAACGAAACCTGTAGATCAGGACAATCTGCGTTTTTTATGTCCCATCACCTTTTTTCGTAGAACGAACGGTTTTCGAGAAAAAAGTTGAGATAGAAGTCAGCGACGCTCATTTCGCACGGCCGACCCGCAAGTGACACGTGGCTGACATTTTTATCAATTTTCTCGAAAACCGTTCGTTCTACGATAAAAAGTAATAAGTCGTAAAAGACGCAGCCTGTCCAGATCTACAGGTTTCGTCTACCACATTTCTCAATTTGGTAAACAGTTTTGAAAATATCCGGGAAAACGATTCCATCAGCATTAAATTCATTATTTCAGTGTTTAATCCATTTGGTTCGACTTTTCCTCAATTTTTTCAAAAACCGTTTGTTCTACGAAAAAAAGTAATACAACATAAAAGACGTAGCCTGTCCAGATCTACAGGTTTCGGCTGACACATTTTTCGATACAGTCAATAGTTTAGGAGATATTCGAGAAAAACGATTTCATCAGCATTAAATCAATTATTTCAATATTTCATTCATTTGATTCGACGTTTTTCTCAATTTTCTCGAAAACCGTTCGTTCTACGAAAAAAAGTAATAAGACGTAAAAGACGCAGCCTGGTCAGATCTACAGGTTTTGTTTAACATATTTTTCGTCGCAACCAATAGCTAACGAAGAACAATCTATTCAGAAATAGCTTCCACCGGTTTATCGCCGTGCTTAAGCGTTTACGAGCGTTATACGTAGCTTATATTAATTAACTTTACGACGTGCCCTGCGCTTACACAGAGTTTCGCGGTAACGGCAGAAATTACGGGAGACGATACAGCTCTTCGCAGACAGCCATAAAGGAACCAAAGAACCGTTGTTTATGCGAGGACGGGGAAACCGTGGCTTGAATTACAAAGTTTCTTCCGCTCGGAGCCCGGTCATTCATCTAAAATAATAAATGAACAATCAGCTACGAGCAACAATTCTCCTGGGAACGATCCCATGTACCGAAATTTCACTCCGACATTTTGTATGAATACAAATACATATAATCAATTCGAAGAAACTCGAATCAAACAAAATGTTATTTCCCGTGGTAGCAGCCTTCTTAGATCTGAAATAAATTAAAATCCTGACGAATTCTGCCGTATTTCATATTCCAGCATTTCTGAAAATTTCCAAGAGCCATAATTGCGTGAAGATCACACTCTAATAATCAATTTCAAAATATATCGCAGGTGCAGCTATGCATCGCGACGCGGTCAACGCAGTTTGCGATTTTCTTAGACGAATTTGAAGAAGCCCGAATCAAATAAAACGTTATCTTCGGTGGTAGCAGCCTTCTTAGATCTGAAATAAATAAAAATCGTGCCAAATTTTGTTGCGTTTTATGTCCTAACATTTTTGAAAATTTCCAAGAGCCATAATTGCGTGAAGATCACACTCTAATAATCAATTTCAAAATATATCGCAGGTGCAGCTATGCGTCGCGACGCAGTCATCGCAGTTTGCGATTTTCTTAGACGAAATTGAAGAAGCCCGAATCAAATAAAACGTTATCTTCGGTGGTAGCAGCCTTCTTCGATGTGAAATAAATAAAAATCGTGCTAAATTTTGTTGCGTTTCATGTCCTAACATTTTTGAAAATTTTCAGGAGCCATAATTGCGTGAAGATCACACTCTAATAATCAATTTCAAAATATATCGCAGGTGCAGCTATGCGTCGCGACGCAGTCATCGCAGTTTGCGATTTTCTTAGACGAAATTGAAGAAGCCCGAATCAAATAAAACGTTATCTTCGGTGGTAGCAGCCTTCTTAGATCAGAAATAAATAAAAATCGTGCTAAATTTTGTTACGTTTCATGTCCTAACATTTTTGAAAATTTCCAGGAGCCATAATTGCGTGAGGATCACAGTCTAATAATCAATTTCAAAAAATATCGCAGCTGTGCAACAATATTACGGTTTAGATTTAAACACGTAAATGGAGAGACGCGGAGTACATAATAACTTCCGCTGGCGGGTAATTAGTTTGAATTCGAAAGCGTCGCAGCTTAAGTTAATATGAAGTAAACTTTAATTACCGTTAAGTTGAGTAAACACGGTAAAGGTTAAAGTTTCGATCCTCCTGAGAAATTAATCTTCCGGCGACGAAGATGGAGCGAGACTCGCGGAAACTTCTGCGACCCGTTTAGTTTCCCCATACTTTCTGCGGTCTTCGTGGCTGTTCGTTCATCAAGTTATGACTTGATAATCAATTTAGCCTTTCTTTCCTCTGATATACAGTGACTCCCACTAATATTCGGACACTCTTAAAAATACGATAACTTTTTTAATATCGGACTATACGATTCGGACTTTTTTGCGAAAAGTTAGAGCAGTTGGTTTACTACACGATGTGAAAAGAAATTTTGGTAATTATTTAGAAGTAGGACTTCCTCTCCGATTTCGATAAAATTTAAATATGTTATAGAAAAAAAACAAATTTTTTTATGGGCTTTATAGACGAAGAAAAAGAAATAATATATTTTTATTACGTTTATATTACACTAAGCGTAAATTGAAAGGAAAAAAAACTGTGATGAATCTTTTTGTTCTTCGTCTATGAAGCAATAAAAAAATGTTTTTTCAAATTTTTTATTATTGTTATTATATTATTTTCAAAAAACCGGCTTCATGGACTTTTTCCGTTGGTATTGTGTGAGAGAAATTCGTTGAGATCTCGTCTGGCGGGGAGGCGGGGGGAAACTGGCTGCGTCCGGCATTTGGGTTTGAACAGTGGCGGGAACCTCCAAATAAGCAATACTGCTTATAATACTGGCATAACAGATTCCGATCGGGTTTAAATTTTGTATGGGTACTTATTGATAGGTACTTAACACTTTACCGACCGGTAGCCTATTTATCGGCTTCTTTTTAACCTGTGTACATAATAGGTTATTAATGCAATTATATTATCAGGTAATACAGGGTGGAGCATTTATCCTGACCACCTGGAATATCTCGAAAACTAAATTCCAGAGAAAAAAATATTTCAAATAAATAAACCTATAAAAATAATTTTATAGATCTTTGGATAAAACTTTTTCGTTATAATTCTGCGAGTTTATTTTATCTTGTACAGAGTGTCCCAAAAATGTTATACATACTCGACACCATGTTGTTTCATTCATATTAAGAATGGTGAATTATTTAATTTTCAAGTTCAATTGTTTATTTGTCTCGTGATACGAAAAATCACCTATTTTTCTGCGTAATCACCGTATCGTTTAAGTTTAAACATTCAACACTAGAATGTAATTCTAGAATTCATAGAATTCCATGGAGATTTCAAGTTTAAATCGAAAGAAATTTCAAGTTTTGACTGAGGGAAATTTCAAATTTAAATCGAGAAAAATTTCAAGTTTAAGTCGAGAGAAATTTCAAGTTTTGAATGGAGAGATATTTCAAGTTGAAATCGAGAGAAATATCAAGTTTTGAATTGAGAGAAAATTCAAATTTAAATCAAGACAAATTTCAAGTTTTTAATTGAAGGAAATTTCAAGTTTAAATCGAGAGTGTTACGAGCCGAGGGCTGGCGGATAGACGTGGCCTAGGTTTGTTCTTATGAACAGGATGGTCGTGAACTAGCCGGTGCCTGTTTCATCACCGGGTGTCACAGGATAGGTTTTCGTGGACTAGCCGATGCCTGTTTCATCACCGGGTCGCCACTAGGTTAGGAAAGATAGAGGGTGTCGTGGACTAGCCGATGTCTGTTTCACCACCGGGTCGCCACTAGATGGAAGGTTGTGAACTAGCCGATGCCTGTTTCATCACCGGGTGTCACAGGATGGGTTTTCGTGGACTAGCCGATGCCTGTTTCATCACCGGGTCGCCACTAGGTTAGGAGAAAGGGGTAGTAGTGGACTAGCCGATGTCTGTTTCACCACCGGGTCGCCACTAGATAGGAAATGGGTTTTCGTGGACTAGCCTATGTCTGTTTCACCACAGGGTCGCCACTAGATAGGAATTTGTGAACTAGCCGATACCTGTTTCATCACCGGGTGTCACAGGATTTCGGTAAGAGGTAAGGTATTGGGAAGTTCAGCTCTCGTAACTCTATATAGAATAGTTGATAAACCTCGAGCGGTAAAGGTTTATCGATATGGGTGCAATGCTAGTTCCTGGAGCTTAAAGGATGTATTAAAGATATTGGAAACTCTCAATTATCTAAATGTGAAGAGTACAATATATTCTTAGATAAATGGAAATACAAATTTATTGTGCTATGTGGTTTCGCGGAAGCTAATTCCCGAACTCTCGTTTTTCACGCACTGAGATATGCGGGGGTAAGTGAGTTGACTTGACTTAGGAACTGCGTTTCGAAACTTCTTTCAAGTTAAAATGATCGAAAGGGAATGAGACCCAATCTCACTATAGACGCGTACAGATTCGTGTTCAGTCTTTAACTAAACCCGTGATGGCCAAGCTCGAGCCCTTTATATACCAATCAAATTGTTCAAAAATGGTAGTGGGGGTAAACAGAAATCTGGAGGTTTGTCTATGTTTCCCCAGATGTATGCACTTTTCCATAAGGAGAGAAACTGTTTATTTGGGCATGCGAGCAGGACCTCCTGCATGGACACGTGGTTTCAAGAAGGGAGCAAAAGTCACGTAGGCAAAGCCTCCGTGCGTAACAAGAGAAATTTCAAGTTTTGATTTCAGGGAAATTTCAAATTTAAATCGAGAAAAATGTCAAGTTTTTAATTGAAGGAAATTTGAAGTTTAAATCGAGAATTGAAGGAAATTTCAAGTATAAATCGATAGAAATTTCAAGTTTTGATTTGAGGGAAATTTCAAATTTAAATCGAGAAAAATTACAAGTTTTTAATTGAAGGTTTCAAGTTTAAATCGAGAGAAATTTCAAGTTTTCAATTGAGGGAAATTTCAAGATTAAATTTAGGGATATTTGAAGTTTTTAATTGTGGGAAGTTTCAAGTTTAAATTGAGGGAAATTTCTAATTTAAATTAAGGGGAAATTTCAAGTTTGAATCTAGGGAAATTTCAATATTAAATTTAGGGATATTTGAGGTTTTGAATTGTGAGAAGTTGCAAATTTAAATTGAGGGAAATTAAAGAGGAATTCTTATACAAAATGTTATTTTAGTTCATTTTCATAGACAATTATAATTTCAACTTATGGGAAAATTTCAAGTTTTGAATTGAGGGAAATTTCAAGTTTTGAATTGAGGGAAATTTCAAGTATAAATTAATAGAAATTTCAAGTATTTAATTGAAGGAAATTTCCAATTTAAATCGAGAAAAATGTCAAGTTTTTAATTGAAGGAAATTTGAAGTTTAAATCGAGAATTGAAGGAAATTTCAAGTATAAATCGATAGAAATTTCAAGTTTTGATTTGAGGGAAATTTCAAATTTAAATGGAGAAAAATTACAAGTATTTAATTGAAGGTTTCAAGTTTAAATCGAGAGAAATTTCAAGTTTTCAATTGAGGGAAATTTCAAGATTAAATTTAGGGATATTTGAAGTTTTTAATTGTGGGAAGTTTCAAGTTTAAATTGAGGGAAATTTCTAATTCAAATTAAGGGGAAATTTCAAGTTTGAATCTAGGGAAATTTCAATATTAAATTTAGGGATATTTGAGGTTTTGAATTGTGAGAAGTTGCAAATTTAAATTGAGGGAAATTAAAGAGGAATTCTTATACAAAATGTTATTTTAGTTAATTTTCATAGACAATTATAATTTCAACTTATGGGAAAATTTCAAGATTTGAATTAAGGGAAATTTCAAGTTTTGAATTGAGGGAAATTTCAAGTATAAATTAATAGAAATTTCAAGTATTTAATTGAAGGAAATTTCCAATTTAAATCGAGAAAAATGTCAAGTTTTTAATTGAAGGAAATTTGAAGTTTAAATCGAGAATTGAAGGAAATTTCAAGTATAAATCGATAGAAATTTCAAGTTTTGATTTGAGGGAAATTTCAAATTTAAATGGAGAAAAATTACAAGTATTTAATTGAAGGTTTCAAGTTTAAATCGAGAGAAATTTCAAGTTTTCAATTGAGGGAAATTTCAAGATTAAATTTAGGGATATTTGAAGTTTTTAATTGTGGGAAGTTTCAAGTTTAAATTGAGGGAAATTTCTAATTCAAATTAAGGGGAAATTTCAAGTTTGAATCTAGGGAAATTTCAATATTAAATTTAGGGATATTTGAGGTTTTGAATTGTGAGAAGTTGCAAATTTAAATTGAGGGAAATTAAAGAGGAATTCTTATACAAAATGTTATTTTAGTTAATTTTCATAGACAATTATAATTTCAACTTATGGGAAAATTTCAAGATTTGAATTAAGGGAAATTTCAAGTTTTGAATTGAGGGAAATTTCAAGTATAAATTAATAGAAATTTCAAGTATTTAATTGAAGGAAATTTCAAATTTAAATCGAGAAAAATGTCAAGTTTTTAATTGAAGGAAATTTGAAGTTTAAATCGAGAATTGAAGGAAATTTCAAGTATAAATCGATAGAAATTTCAAGTTTTGATTTGAGGGAAATTTCAAATTTAAATGGAGAAAAATTACAAGTATTTAATTGAAGGTTTCAAGTTTAAATCGAGAGAAATTTCAAGTTTTCAATTGAGGGAAATTTCAAGATTAAATTTAGGGATATTTGAAGTTTTTAATTGTGGGAAGTTTCAAGTTTAAATTGAGGGAAATTTCTAATTCAAATTAAGGGGAAATTTCAAGTTTGAATCTAGGGAAATTTCAATATTAAATTTAGGGATATTTGAGGTTTTGAATTGTGAGAAGTTGCAAATTTAAATTGAGGGAAATTAAAGAGGAATTCTTATACAAAATGTTATTTTAGTTAATTTTCATAGACAATTATAATTTCAACTTATGGGAAAATTTCAAGATTTGAATTAAGGGAAATTTCAAGTTTTGAATTGAGGGAAATTTCAAGTATAAATTAATAGAAATTTCAAGTATTTAATTGAAGGAAATTTCAAATTTAAATCGAGAAAAATGTCAAGTTTTTAATTGAAGGAAATTTGAAGTTTAAATCGAGAATTGAAGGAAATTTCAAGTATAAATCGATAGAAATTTCAAGTTTTGATTTGAGGGAAATTTCAAATTTAAATGGAGAAAAATTACAAGTATTTAATTGAAGGTTTCAAGTTTAAATCGAGAGAAATTTCAAGTTTTCAATTGAGGGAAATTTCAAGATTAAATTTAGGGATATTTGAAGTTTTTAATTGTGGGAAGTTTCAAGTTTAAATTGAGGGAAATTTCTAATTCAAATTAAGGGGAAATTTCAAGTTTGAATCTAGGGAAATTTCAATATTAAATTTAGGGATATTTGAGGTTTTGAATTGTGAGAAGTTGCAAATTTAAATTGAGGGAAATTAAAGAGGAATTCTTATACAAAATGTTATTTTAGTTCATTTTCATAGACAATTATAATTTCAACTTATGGGAAAATTTCAAGTTTTGAATTGAGGGAAATTTCAAGTTTTGAATTGAGGGATATTTCAAGTTTAAATTAATTAAAACACGGTTGAATTAAACACTGATTTCCAAACCTCGATTAATTTACTGTAATTTTTTTTCATTCAAGGTAATTCGACAGTGAGCATGACCCTTCCTTTCGGGGCTAGGTATTCTTTTGAACTTTTTCATCATGTTATATATAGATAAATCTTTCCGAATAAATGAAAAACGAAAAAGAAATGGGAGTACATACAGTAATCCTTAGAGAGTGTTCCCGCCGCTCGATTTCTTGCATCTGCAGGAATTGCGACCTTCTCTCTCTCTCTCTCTCTTTTTCGTGTGTAGAGTTCGCTCTACGTGAGACATAAACAAATGAAGTGGGAACAAAAAGAGTATACCCCACTGTTCCGAGACAGGATTTTGCCGCGTGAAACGCGTTTACCCGACATTTAATTTTCCTGGCGAGAAGCGACCGCCCGCGTCTCTTTCCTTTCTCCGTGCTTTGCATTCAACTTTGCCCGGGGCTCCAACCCTGGCTCCGCCACTGGAAGTGGTGAAAATGGCAGTTGTAGAGAATCATGAAAAATTCCAATTTTTTCCACTTTTCAGCGTTTAGAATTCGCAAACCAATTAACTAATTCCAATGAAATTTTCAGAACATTGCAAAGTTGTAAAATTGTGAAATTGGAAAATTGCAAAATTTTTAAGTTGTAAAGTTGTACAATTGTAGAATTGTGAAATTGTTACATTAGAAAATTCTAAAGTTGTGAAAAGTTGAAATTGTAAAGTTTTAAAGTTGTAAAATTGTAGAATCATACAATTATACATTTCACAAAGTTGTAAAATTCTAAACTTGTAAAGTTGTCAAATTCGAAACTTGTAAAGTTGTCAAATTCTAAACTTGTAAAGTTGTCAAATTCTAAACTTGTAATGTTGTTAAATTCTAAACTTGTAAAGTTGTCAAATTCTAAACTTGTAAAGTTGTCAAATTCTAAAGTTGTAAAGTTGCGAATTTATAAAATTGTACAATTGTAAAGTTGTAAAGCTGCAAAATTGTGCAATTGTAAAGCTGCAAAATTATACAATTGTGAAATTGTAAATCTCTAAAATTGTAAATTTGCCAATTTGTAAAATTGTACAATTGTAAAGATGCAAAGTTGTAAATTTATCATCTTCTTGCAAATTTATGATCTAAAATAGTAAATTTGTAAAATTCTAAACTTATAAACTATCCAAATTTTTGGCCATTTTCCCAATAATATATACCCAAAGAAATAAATTTAGTAATTAATTCCTCAGGGAAGCATCTTTACAATCTTAATAATTGTGTACTGTTTTAATTTGTACTATTTTAATTAGTCTAAAGATTAGAATGTTAGAAAAATATCATAATGTTATAAAAAATATTGGGAAATATTAGAAAATATTAGATTAAAAATGTTAGAAATATTAGAAATATTATATCGCAAATTAAAAATATTAGTCCCGTAAACCTAGTGTCAAAGAAATGTAGAATAATACACCTCCTACTCCTAATATAATCCTAATATAATAATCCTAATACCTAACAATCGATTAATTGATGAGAAGTACTTCTATTGTGTCTTCTATCCGTTTGAAAAGTTTCCACTATTATAATTATTATTTATTTGTTATTGCTTTAAACAAAGTGGTTTATATAGCAAGTACAATAGTATTACATTTGGCTTACATGAAATAGATGTTACATCGTTCCTAAATTCTTACGGAACATTGTTTGAGAAAATTATAAATTATTTTCGTAGCTTCTACTTCCATTATTGTTTCATTGGACTAGAAATATCACTTTCTCTCTTTTTTGTCTAAGATGAGAAAATTAATGACCAACATACATTTTTAATTGAGAAACCTCAACAATTTCGTCACGCTTTTTATAACAATAATTGGATGTTAGGATTTTCTGTTTGGGAGTTTAATTAAACGCCATGTCTAAAGTTCGGTCTGTGTTTTCTCTGTGTTGCTATTTCGCTAGGATCGCAGAATTCGCGCGCCGGAAGTTCCGGTTGTTTCCGTATAACAAGCTGGGCTACATGAACCTAATTCGTTGAAACGCGTCTAGCAGTATAACAGGTAGCGGTCATGCTATGATATCTACCGCGGGTATACAACATTTCTCAAGTAATAAAATATTGTATTATTAGCAGTCTGCGGATCTTTATGCAAAATAGAAATTTTCTTCGTCAGTTACAAGATGCAAGAACCGTATGAACATTTCTTCCTATCTTTAACAATTCTAATAAATTGAAAGTAACATGTGGATGATCTTAAATCGTCTTAAGTTAAACTCACAACTTCTTTATTTGTCATTATTTTTTTATGGAACTTTCGCCAGCATATTCGTGGTATTTCTCTCATGCAAAATGATACCAAATATGATATAATTCATATATGATATAAGGAAGTTCTTCGAACTGTGCCGGCGCACTGCGACTCTCAGCGTCGCTTTCTTTCACGTACGCTGTCCTTCCTTGCACCGGAAACTTCCGTCGTCAATTCAACCACTAAATACAGTTGAAATTATATCGTGTTTGATATCATTTGGCATTAGAAAAATGCTACGAATATGTTGGTGAGAGTTCCATAAAAAATAATGGAAAATAAAGAAGTTTGTCATCGGATTAGTTATGTTTACACATCTCGGCGACCGAGGCCTCTCGAACTCGGCTGTCCTTCTCTACGTTCAGCAAAACTCAAGGAATAGTATCCCTGACGTATAAATGTCCCTGGGAAGACATACCCTGGTATGAACGATACATGGAACGTGGAGACACGTGATATAAACGAGATTCAACTAATTAACGCTATGCTGCTATTAATCCTGATTCCCCTTTATTAAATGGCAATGATTAGACTGCAGATGTTTATGCAAGTGGAATTAAATAGAACGTTATTGTCAGTGACAATGGCCTTTGTCGATACAAAATTAATTCAATTCGTACCGCAAATTATATTGAATTTTGTATTCTAATATTTTATGGAAATTTTAGAAGCCATAAATGCATAAAGATCCGCAGTCTAGTGATGATGGTGTGTACAGTGAGTCACGAAAGTATTCGAACGCTCTGAAATGAAAAGTTATCTACAGTTTCAATAATTGTCAGATAAAAAATCTAAAATCGGTCATTTGACCCCTCGTGGTAGGTTCAGCGTTAAAGAGAAGAAAAATGTGCGACAACGAAGGATTCATTGCTCTCTATATGGAAACGTGTCCACCACTAGCGCGCGAAGAATTCTGAATTTTCAACCTTTATGCGACACGACATTAATTTTACTTCACACAGCGATATTACAGGAGACACGTGTTTACATCCATTACTGTGGATACATGTGCCAGAACGTAATTTGCAGTCATGTAGGAAAAGAATTTCACATGCCGCAAAATGTGAAACATTTTCTTCTTATTACACTATAAATATTTAAAACAAATTCGCGTATTCGCAGTTCACTTTGCAGGGACAGATTTCGAAAGAAATTTATTGTAGGATGAGCTCGGTCGACACAACGAAGCAAATGAATTACTAATAGGATTTATACAAAAAACAGCATTTGAATATTGTCAAAATTATTGTAGATTTGATGAATTTCGGTTTAACTATGATTTTGGTCAAATCATTCTTTCCAAACTTTTTAATGTCACACGAATAGAGGAGAGTGGGGAAACAAAAGCGCGGGGAAATCACGAATTGGAATTACGTCACGTTAGAAATGAAGATGAACAATTTTTCTTGCTGGCGTATCTGACAGCTCACACCGCGACTAATGTCAGGTCACGGAAGCAGAAAAGTAGACAGTCACGTCGAAAAAATTCGGTTTTTATTTTTTCCCACGATGATCTTCCACAACAAAAAAATCTTAAATAAATTCTGTAAAATGCACCTTAAAACCAAATATGTCACATTTTTTTCAGACGTTTTGTTGTGGGAGATCATTGTGAAAAACAATAAAAACCGAATTTTTCGACGTTTTTCTTCCTCACAGAAGTTGAAATTCAGGGGAAATTTCAAGTTTAAAAGAGAACTTTCACGTTTTGAATTGACGTAAACTTCAAGTTGTAAATTCAGGGGAAATTACAAGTTTAAATTAAGGGAAAATTTCAAGTTTAAACTAAGGGAACATTTCAAGTTTGAATTCAGGGAAGTTTCAAGATTAAATTTAGGAATATTTGAGGTTTTGAATTGTGAGAAGTTGCAAATTTAAATTGAGGGTAATTAAAGAGGAATTCTTATACAAAATGTTATTTTAGTTCATTTTCATAGACAATTTCAGATTTAAATTGAGGGAAATTTCAAGTTCAAACTAGAGGGCTATTGTTGCTCGCTCACTTCGCTCGCTCGCGGGTCGGACTGCTCTTGCGAGAGGGTTAGTGATACGCATGGCTAGTAGGGCCCAAAGCTATTAATGTCATTCATTTTGTGTGTGACTCTCCACGAGCCGCACAAAGAACTTCCCGATTCGTTAGTTGCTGTATATTATTATTATTATTTATTAAGTGTACGTTTTAAGAAGATTATACGTTTTCAGGGAAATTCAATAGTTTTCTACTTATCAAAATGTTTGCTATATAGCGTCGCATTAAACCAATATCGTATGCTCGTTGCTCGCTTGGTTCCTTGTTATAGCATACTAATGTTGCAAAATAAATTGTCTTAATTAGTTTTTCGCAAACGATACAACTCATCATTATCCGGGTTTGCAGTATTTATCTTGGTTTTCTTCGATACTATTAATTTAAATTTTGTCAAAATATATAAACCGCTCAATTTTGAAACTCTCCTCAGTGCTACATACAACATTTGTAAAGTTCGTATATCTGATGTTTTAAAATCCATACATACTTTCTCGTATGTTTGACCCTGACTTTTATGAATCGTAATCGCTTCAGCAGGAACCACTGGAAATTGACTACGTGTGATTTGTTATTTTTCTTCACTCGAAATATTTACTTGATTCGATATTTTTTTATTATTGGTGTTAAATTTTGACTGATATTTGCATTTTTCATATAATTACGATAACGAGTTCTTACTTTCACTCCTACTATGGCCAATTGAAAATCTAACCACAATATAGACGGAATTTTAGTATTTTCTTGAAAAGTAATAAATTTTAATATTCCGCATGTGTGCTCCATTAACCAATCCGTTTTCAACATCACTGTTATTAATAATTATCATATAATCCATATTAATTTTCAATTTAATCTCTGTTAATAATTCGTTTTGAACTGATTGTTTTTTTACAGATTGTAATATAAATTTCTTTTTGTACTTTCATCGATATTCTTTGAAAATGTATTCTCGGGAGTAGAGATGATTAACTCACTCTTGCATTGGGATAATTTTCGATTATTGTAAGCGGAAACATCATCGTAAGGTACAAAAAAAGATTTAAAAAAAAAAATTTTTCTAATTTTAAAAAAATCGAAAAAAAAATTTTTTGTGTAATTACGTTTGTTTCTTCGGTGGAAACTTTCCGTTCTCTCGTATAAATTGCATTGTTGAATGAACTTCTTTCGAAAAATACTAAAAAAACTAAAAAACTACTTGACCAATATGGACCAAAATCTAATCAGCTCTAAGTTACAGCGGGGCACATCGATTGCATCATTCATCATTCCGATCGCGTTGTTACTTTTTCTGATAACGTTAACGAAAAATTTGATACCATAGAAACGGACATACGCACACACACACACACACACACACACACACACACACACACACACACACACACATACCGACATTTTGATAAAAATAGTCTAAAATGACTCCAATGACCATGAAACGTGAAGATCTGCTAAAAATTCGATTTTCGATTTTCGGGGTAATTACAGTAACTTCCCTATGAATCGGGAAGTTAATTAAGGGGAAAATTTAACTTAAGGGAAAATATCTAGTTTGAAATGAGGGGAAATTTCACGTTTAAATTCATGAAGAATTTCAAGTTTAAATTGAGGGGAAATTTCAAGTTTAAATTAAGGGAAAATTTCAAGTTTAAATTCAGGGAAGTTTCATGATTAAATTTAGGGATATTTGAAGTTTTTAATTGTGGGAAGTTTCAAGTTCAAATTGAGGGAAATTTCTAGTTCAAATTGAGGGAAATTTCTAGTTTAAATTAAGGGGAAATTTCAATATTAAATTTAGATATTTGAGGTTATGAATTGTGAAAAGTTGCAAATTTAAATTGAGGGAAATTTCAAGTTCATATTAAGGGGAAAGTTTAACTTAAGGGAAAATATCTAGTTTGAAATGAGGGGAAATTTCATGTTTAAATTCATGAAGAATTTCAAGTTTAAATTAAGGGGAAATTTCAAGTTTAAGTTAAGGGAAAATTTCAAGTTTAAATTCAGGGAAGTTTCAAGATTAAATTTAGGGATATTTGAAGTTTTTAATTGTGGGAAGTTTCAAGTTCAAATTGAGGGAAATTTCTAGTTCAAATTGAGGGAAATTTCTAGTTTAAATTAAGGGAAATTTCAATATTAAATTTAGATATTTGAGGTTTTGAATTGTGAAAAGTTGCATATTTAAATTGCGGGAAATTTCTAGTTTAAATTGAGGGAAATTACAGAGGAATTCTTATACAAAATGTTATTTTAGTTAATTGTTATAGACGATTATAATGTCAGATTTAAATTGAGGGAAATTACAAGTTTGAATTAAGGGAAATTTAAGAGGAATTCTTATACAAAATGTTATTGTAGTTAATTTTCATAAACAATTATAATTTCAGATTTAAATTGAGGGAAATTTAATATTACAACTTAAATATTAAAATTGATAATCTTCTTCATTGTTTCTGCTGTGAGGAGGAAAAACTTCGAAAAACTTCGGTTTTTATTGTTTTTCACGATGATCTCCCACAGCAAAAAATCTGAGACAATTTTACGACACTGCCCGTTATAGTGCTTTATTAGGAAACTAGACAGTAAAATAGCATTTTTTCGATAAATCTGAATATTTCCGATTTTCATTTTTTACGAGCACTGTTTTCAACAAAAAAACGTAGACATGACAGAATCAGCGAATCAGCAAACCAGCGGGCGCCGTGAAATCGTTTAAAATTCCAAATTGGTCCCGTTAAAAAGTTTGCTCGTAAGAGGTGCACCGGGTAGTCGATTCTTCACCCTTAGAGAGGGCTGCTCATGGCTTTACTATAGCACGCGTCGGCAGCCGGTGACACTTTTACAGTGTCCTAATTCATTCGATCAATGCGGCCGTAATTAGGCGGCATTATGCAAGAAGATGAGTCGTCAAGTTTGGAGTTCCCTGACCCGGATCTGTTTGAAAGACTCGCGCCGGAGATAGGAAATGTTGGGGGAAGTTTCGAGAGAGTCGAAGCTCTGCCGCTCAACTTGCGAAAGTGGATTTCGAGAGAGAGAGAGAGAGAGAGAGAGAGAGAGAGAGAGAGAGAGAGAGAGAGAGAGAGAAGAGAGAGAGAGAGAAGAGAGAGAGAGAGAGAGAGAGAGAGAGAGACTCTGATGACTGAATGAGAATTTCGAAGAGAACGAGCTAAATGGTTGACGACTTTTGTGCTCGATTTACTCGGCAAATTTCGTATGTCTGGATCAATTCTGATATGAATTATGTTCATGCACGACTCTCTTTTTTCTTGTTTAATCGAATATTTTTCAACTTTGAATGCAATACTTATATTACAATAATCAGCAGAAAAAGTTTCATTACCAGACTGGGGATTTTTATACAGTTATGAAGAGATTGGCTGGGTGATGTATAAAATAGTGAAGTATTAGAGAAATCTAAGAATATTGTTGCAAGTAGACAGAGGATTTGATGCATTTATGGGAAAAATGAATAGGTGCAATTTAAAAACATTAGCACATTCTAAACACATTCGAAGAATTTAAGGCTGAACTTGCAAAGACGTCCATGCTCAGAATTGGATGAAATTTTGGAAATAGGTTCCAGTTTAACTAAAATGATAATTGTCAGAAGGATTTTCGGCGACTCGGAAAAAAGTTTTTACCATTTTAATGTCATTCTCGACCTTACCGACAAAACTTTTGTGGATGATACCACACACACCCACTCAGTGTTTCTGAAAAGAAACGGCTAACGACTGTGGATAACCGTAATAAAATCGCAATATACATAATTATTAGGTGTACAAATAAGTTCAGTGCCTACATTGTATTCAATTGTAATTGCATTTCAAGTGAAAATTTTCTCCCGCCGCTTTGGTGTTTTAAAATTAAGCATCAACCTTACCCTACTAAACGCACTATGTACATCAGCGCTCGGATTTACTTACTCGCGACGGCCGAGTTCCGAAGGCTACGCCCCCCCGACCCAGCCGCGCGTTTCGCTCCCCGTGGCGGCCGTAGTTCTCCTAGGCGCCACGAATAGCGAGTATGGAACGCGCCTGAAGAGCTCTGAACTGGGCCCGCGATGGGGAGCGAAACTCGGCCGACGCGAGTAAGTAAATCCGACCGCTGATGTACATACAGTGAACCACGAAGGTATTTGAACGCACTTTCAAGCAGTATAACTTTTTCATGATTGAATCAAACGACCTGACTTTTCTTGAGCAATTAGAAGAATTGATTCACCAAATGATTGACTAAGGAATTACGCAAGTTTTATTTAACTCCTGCTGCTCGCAATCGTTGCAAAATATTTTTATTTTGCATAAATATTATCTGACCCGTTAAGCTTTGATAGAGGAGTCGATGACATCTATTTCTTTAGTTAGTTCTAGCAAACTGGAAAATCCGGGAACTTACAATTAGCACCAGTCTACTTTTGCAAACTTCGAAATGTCGTTAAACTAAAAGCGGTATCTCTCGTATCGACCATTAGATTCGCGAAAGAACGGCGAGAGAGAAAAGTTTAACGAGTTGGAAGGGCCATCGGCGATAATCGAAAAGAAGTTGGGATTGTTTTCTCGTAACGGGGCCGATGAAAGGCCACGCCCGATGACGATACACAATAAGTGTACGACCTCGCTGTCTGTGGGTTACACTATCCTTCATTTCTTCTGTTCTGCTAAAGAAAAAGTGACGAAAAAATTCATGAACGTTCTACAAGGGGGAGCAAACAACAGTAAATTATTTCAGAATTTTCGGGCGCAGCGTCGATTTTGAAAAAAATCGCGAAGCATAAGATTGCGATAGGATCCCCAATCTCACTACCTGGGTTAGACTACAAACGAATCATCCTCTATTTCTTCTGTTCTGCTGGACGAAATATTACAAAAGAATTCACGAATGTTCTACCTTACAACACAGATGTCTGTGAATTTTTTCAGAATTTTCAGCCGCAGCGTCGTTTTTGAAAAAAATCCAGAACGTAAACTTGCGATAGGATCCCCAACCTCGCTATCTCGGTCAGACTACACACGAATTATGCTTCATTTCTTCTGTTCTTCTCGATAAACAATTACGAAAAAATTCATGAAGATTCTACTTAATAGCATACATAACAGTGAATTATTTCAGAATTTTCGGACACAGCATCATTTTTTAAAAAAATCCCGAAGCATAAGATTGCGATAGGATCACCAATCTCACTACCTGCGTTAGACTACACACGAATTATTCTCCGTTTCTTTTGTTCTCCTCGGCGAATAATTACAAAAGAATTCATGAACGTTCTACCTAATAACACAGGCGTCTGTGAATTTTTTCAGAATTTTTGGCCGTGGCGTCAATTTTGAAAAAAACCCGGATCTTAAACTTGCGATAGGATCCCCAACCTCGCTATCTGGGTTATACTACACACGAATTATGCTTTATTTCTTCTGTTCTGCTCGACAAACAATTACAAAAAAATTCATGAAGATTCTACTTAATAGCATGCATAACAGCGAATTATTTCAAAATTTTCGGTTGCAAATTCGATTTTTAAAAAATCCAGAAGCATAAGATTGTAATAGGATCCCCAACCTTGCTATCTGGGTTACACTATGATTTATTTCTTCTGTTTGGTTGAACAAAAAATTACGAAAAAATTCATTAACAATCTACTTAATGGCATACATAACAGTGAATTATTTCAGAATTTTTCGTCGCGAAACCGAGTTTTCGAAAAATCCGTGAGTCTTCGGAGCACCGGAAAACCGACAATCTTATACTTCCGGATTTTTGAAAAATAGATTTTGCAACGAAAAATTCTGATATAATTCACTGTTATACGTGCTAATAAGTAAAATCATCATGATTTTTTTCGTTATTTTTTCTCGAGCAAATAACTCGTAAATAAATCTGTTTACTACTCCGAAGTAGTTACAGGGTGAGTACGGTTCCATGAATTATGATTTATTTCTTCTGTTCTGAGAGAGAAACAATTACGAAAAAATTCATAAACATTCTACTTAATGGCATACATTACAGTGAATTATTCAGAATTTTTCGTTTTCAACCCCCGTTCCCGAACCTTATTATTTGTTTATACTCAAGAAAATCTGTCGTCATTTCAAAATAAATAAACGTAACAGAATTACGGCGCTCGTTAAATACCCCATGAAGGGAACATGGTCTTAAGATGCGCGCTTAATACTTCAAGATACATAATATGCACCTGCTCTGTCATTAATTTTCGCTGTACATCCTGATGTACTATGATCGTAAATAACACCGCTATTCTCCGCCGCTTGCTCATGTGTTTTCATAATTACCAATTATAATTATAGAAGAACAATTTCACCGGTTTCGTTCACCTATGCAATTGCAACGCGATAAAACTACGGTGAAGCCTTGATCTAAGAAAAACGCTCGGATCCATACTGTTTCTTAGACCCTGTACAATCCTTTTCTTCCTTTGACAATAAAGGATAAATGTATATAAAATGCACAATAAGGAATAAATATAAATGTATATTGTAGACGTATATCGACTGGTATTTATTTTGTCGGTAACGAAACGACTCGTATATACTGTAAATTTAGCGAACGGTTGGCCGTAACTCTTTTTAAACATCTACCGCTCTGAATAGATAGATAGTCATGACGCACGCCGGCCATTTAGATATACCCCATATGGATCGCCGCCCCGTTAAAAGTTAACGCTGGTTTCTGTGAAAATTTATCTCTGTCCCACGTAACATCGTTAAATTTTTAAATTATACCTACCTATATACATTATACACATGCATATACAGGGTGACTCGTGTAACGTTATCACTTCAAATATTTTTGTTGTTTTCGAAGATACATTAAATGCCCCCAAGACAAAGTTAAATAATAAAATGGGGCTCATACGACGCCAAACAAATTTTTGTTTTTGTCGTTTTTTTAGAGATATCAAGGTCACCTTCATTTTTGAAAATCGAACCAGACTTTTTTAAACATCTACAATGACAGTCCCTTTCAGTACGAATTCAGTGACTATAATTACTCAAGGTCATTCAAGGTCACTCCGGCGTTTTCGGGTCGCTGAATATGGAATCAGCCATTTAGTTTTTTGATATTTTCAAATCAAACTCATATTCAGCCACCCAAAAAATATGGGAATACAGTCCTCGACAAAATAATAAGACACCTAGCATATTTTTTAATTTCTTATATTTAAAGGTAGAAAATGTACACTTCGGTGTATCCTGTATATTACATACTATTTCCAAAGTAAACATGTAAAATCTTAGCATTGTATCGCGTACCATAGCAAAATTAGAGAAAGATATGCAAACATGGTCTGACATTAATTCGACAAAAGTATAAGACATTAACAGTAAAATGTTTGATTAAGCAAATAAAAATACAAAATTAATACTTTGCGATACCTCCCTTGAATTGAATTACGTCTAGTAATCGCTTTCGGATAGTTTTATATAACTTTTTGATTCGTTTTTGTTCCGAATATGTCCAATTGTGATTTATACTTTCTTTTAGTTCATTTACGTTATTACATTGTCTCCCATTCGCGTAGAATCGTCTTGACAAATCTCCCCACACATTTTCTATAATATTTAAATCGGGAGAACGAGCGGGCCATTCCAAAATATTAATATTTTTTGGAAGAATGGATTGTTTCACAGATTTTGCAGTATGGATGGCTGCATTATCCTGTTGAAAAATATAGTCACAACGCGTGATACGAGCTGCAGGCGTGTTTAACTCATCTGTTATTAGTTCAATATATTTATTACTATTCATCCGACCTGATAAAAAGTTTATTTCTGTTTTTCCGTAGTAACCAATAGCGGTGCATAACATAACACTGCCCACACCCATTTGACAGCAACTTAAATGCAGTTCTTTCTTTCTGCAATCATGAAAGTAGTAGGCCCAGCCGTCAGGGCCATCTAAATTGGATTTTTTCTCGACACTAAAAATGACTCTTTTCGAGTTTTCATCCAGTGGACGTATTCACAAGCGAACTTTAGTCCTGCTGCTTTGTGTTTCTCCATTAAGGGTGGCCGTTGTTTTAATTTCTTCCGTTTAATGTGTTTGCTTCCTTGTAAAATGCGATGCACATTTCTTAAATTTGTTTTCACACTTGCTTCTCCGGCTATTTGTCTTGTTGCGTCCTTAAAATTCGACGCAACACGTAAAATTACACGTTTATCACGTTCGGAAGTAATGCTAGGTCTTCCACTTCCTTTCGTTTTTCCATAAGCACTTGGATTTTTTATCACATTATATATCGCGCACCTACTTCTGTTTAATAATTTCGCAATTTGATTAATATTGTACTTTTCCGAGCGCAACAGAACGATTCGATTGACCTCACGTTCATCTAACTGCTTTCCTCGACCCATTATTTATTTTTCGTTGTAATAAATGTACTTATACCGTAAGAAAATCACAAGATTCAACGTCTGAATACGTTCGCAGTAGAACACTTAATGGTAGAAGTCACATGATTGGAAAATAGGCCAAATGTCTTATACTTTTGTCGAAGCAATGTCAGTCCGTGTTCACATATCTTTCTCCAATTTTGCTATGGTATGCGATACAATCCGAAGATTTCGCATGTTCACTTTGGAGATAGTATATAGTATTCAGGATATAACATAGTGTACACTTTCCACCTTCAAATACGAGAAACTGAAAAATATGCTAGGTGTCTTATTATTTTGTCGAGAACTGTAATTAGTAAGCCTCGTAACTAGTATAATTTAATTGATACAATCCGAGCGGTAAGATTGTATCGTGTGGGGACGTTCAATTATTTGATTAGGATATTGGACAATAATTATGGGTTTAATGAATTTGCATTAATTGTCAAAGAACACAAATATATTCTTACTATAAGAATTCGTATTACAATTGTGTAATTGTCGCGAATGGATTGAATTTGGAATAGAAAGAATTGAAAGAAGATATTACCTAAACTAAGATGTACGGTGTTGACGCACTGGCAATGCGGGGGTCTCGGAGCAACCTTATCACTGCCTAATCTAGGTGCACGGTAGTGCACCAGCCAAGTTCTCGCACTACCTCCTTTTACACGAAACAACTTAGCCGTTTTTTAGGGGCTTATAACTCGGCACTGGAGGCAGATGGAGAGATGTAATTTCGTACACTTGTTAAATGCTATCATGTCTCAGTATTGACAAAACATTAATCTTCCAACATTAGTAGGTTCCGAGATATAGGACCTCAAAAATCGTTAAATTTGTCACTGACTGACTGACAGATCATCAAAACCTTTTGGGTACTTCCCATTGACCTACAAGCTTGAAATTTGGTACATAGGTCCACCATAACAAACACTCAAAGGAATAATTATCAAAGTTTGAAATTTTACACATTAAAGGGTTGAAAAAAAACATTACGGGGATTATCCCTTCGACCATTTTCGCCAAACTGTATTTTCGTATGCGTGGGCGACGTGCGTCTCCGCCCCCGCCCCCGCCACCTAACCCTAAATAATTCTTGAGAGGTCGACGGGATAATCCCAAAGTACCTACATAAGTATACGTTTTATTAGCTTCGAAGTCGTAACAAATACTGATGAAAAAAACAATCGCTCTAACGTAAACAAAAGAAACTGCACCGAGCATCGTCTATAGCGGCGGGGGGCAAACGGATCCGAGCGTCGCCGGCAGGGTGTTACTCTTCGATACATTGAATTTCGATTTTGTCTTGCAGATTAGAAAAGAATGTTTTTCCTTTGATCGTCGCTGCGTTGTTTAGATTTTTCGGGGCAAAGTTTCAAGTAGGTATAAATAAGTAGTAAAACGAACATGCATTTATTAATTTCCTTAATGTCCACCTTAAAGATGAAAAATGTTTAGGATTTAATGAATCAGGGATAAGAGTAATACCTACTTGATAATTGATGAAATTTCAACAAAAATTTATGAAATCCCAACAAAAACATTCTGTAAACAGGAGCCAAGTTCTTATGGCCGTAAAATGTTGCGAGATCAAACAAAATACGGCTAAGTTCGTTAGCTTAGAAATACCTCTTGCAATACTGAGAAAAGCGTTTGTAAAAATTAGTTTAAAAGAACGCTATTTAATTTTTAAAGAGATGCATGAAGGGCTAAATTATTCAAACTTGGCCGTTACTTCTTAAACCAATGGTCATAAAAGGTGTTAGGTAGCGGACAAGTTTGAATAATTTAGCCCTTCATGCGTCTCTTTAAAAATTAAATAGCGTTCTTTTAAACTAATTTGTACAAACGCTTTTTTCAGTATTGCAAGAGGTATTTCTAAGCTAACGAACTTGGCCGTATTTTGTTTGATCTCGCAACATTTTACGGCCGTAAGAACTTGGCTCCTGTTTACAAAATGTTTTTGTTGGGATAGATTTTACACCGAACTCGCGGAATCTATATGGTTAAACTTTTATTCAAAAGGAACAAACGCCCGATCTCACTGGTAGTTTACTTCCGAGATGCAGCACGACGCGACACGATTCGTGATTACGACAGTACTAGCCCACGAGAGTAGAAATGCAAGGGCTTATATAGCTCTGCAATGACAGGTGGTACTTGTCAGTACCCTTCAAGTGAACATTCGTATTTTCTCAACGACCAGTTGGTCGTGCGTATGTTTGGGCCCTAAACTAAACTAAACAGCTATGTAGATTTATCTACGGTAGCTCTGTTCGTTTATGTAGGACGGTTCTTGCCAGAGATGATATTGAACGCCTGCTCGTCATCCGTAACACTTCCTACGGTTAATTATGCAGTTGGCAATTTTTAAATAACTTTTAGAATTCTCCAAGTATATTTCAATTATATAATTACAATTGTAAATATAAGTATAGTAGAGTACATTTTATTTATATACAGGGTGGGGTGCCACATTTTGCCACCTCAAATATCTTTGTTGTTGTTAAAGTTAAAGATACGTCAAATGTCTGAAGGACAAAGTTGAATGGTAAAATGGGGCTTATACGATACCAAAAAAATGTTTGTTTTTATGTAATTTTTTTTAGAACATACATCAATCAATGCAGCTGGACATTCGTTATAAAAAAGTACTAACTTATGTATGTCGAAAAGTTAGTATATCAGGAGATATTTCAATTTAAACTAGAGGGCTATTGTTGCTCGCTCGCTTCGCTCGCTCGCGAGTAGGGTTGTTTTTGCTCGCACGCTTCGCGAGCTCGCGGGTAGGACTGCTCTTGCGAGAGGGTTAGTGATACGCATGGCTAGTAGGGCCTACTGATATGAATGTTTTTTATTTGATGTGTGACTCTCCATGAGTCACACAAAGAACTTCCCGATTCGTTACTCCTTCGCCAACATCGTTAACATCGTTTTTTTTTTGTACTTTCATCGATATTCTCCCAAAATGTATTCTTGGGAGTAGAACCCACTCTTGCATTGGAATAACTTTCGATTATTCCAAGCGGTAACAATAGCATCAGTTAAAAAAAAAATTTTTTTTTAAATCTAAAAAAAAAAATTAAGAAAAAAATTTTTTATGTAATTGCGTTTGGTTCTTTGGTGCAAAATTTTCGTCCTCCCTTATAAATTGCATTGTAGAATCAACTTTTTTCGAAAAAAACTAGAAATCTAAAAAACTACTTGACCAATATGGACCAAAATCTAATCAGCTCTAAGTTACGACGGGGCACATCGATTGCATCATTCATCATTCTGATCGCGTTGTTACTTTTTCTGAAAACGTTAACGAAAAATTTGATTACATAGAAACGGACATACGCACACACACACATACGAACATTTTACTGCAAATAGTCTAAAATGACTGCAATGACCATGAAACGTGAAGATCTGCTAAAAAATCGATTTTCGATTTTCGGGGTCATTACAATAACTTCCCTATAAAATCGGGAAGTTAATAACACTAAAACACCATTACTGTCGTACTAAGACATTAGCGTTTACTTGCTAGTGTTAATTGAAGAGCTGAAATTGAAATTGAAAACTTGACGTTGAAAATGAAATTGAAGATTTGAAATTGAAAAATTGACGTCGAAATTGAAAAATTGAAATTGAAGAGTTGAAGTTGAAGTTGGCGGGTTGATATTGAAATTGAAGCTGAAATTGATAAATTGACGTTGAAATTGAAGAGTTGAATTCAACGAAGTGAAATTGAAAAATTGAAGTTGAAATGGAAGAGTAGAAATTGAAGTTGAAATGGAAGAGTTGTAATTGACGTTGAAATGGGAGAGTTAAAATTACAGTTGAAAATAAAGTTGAAAATAAAGTTGAAGAGTTGATATTGAAATTGAAGTTGAAATGGAAAATTTGATGTTGAAATTGAAATTGATGTTAGCGTTTACTTACTTGTGTAACGTCTTAGTACGACAGTAATGGTATTTTGGAGTTACTTAAATTGAAATATCTCCTGAACTACTAACTTTTCGACACACATAGGCTAGTACTTTTTTATAACGAATGTCCAGTTGCATCGATTGATGTATTAAAAAATACTTCATTCTATTTAAAAAAAATCGATGACCTTGAAATCTCATAAAAAATTACCGAAAATTTGTTCCCTTACACCGTTACATGTGGCCCTTCAAACAGTGTAACTTTTTCCTAAGAAGTTTTTTTGTACAACAAGAAGTAACGGAGATATTTAAGTGTTCTGTTTCTTCGGACTCACCCTGTATATATTTCAGATATGTTTGTATAACGTCGCATTGTTTTTTCCTACGGTTAATTTAGCAGTTGGGAATTTTTAGACGACTTTTAGAATTCTCCAAGTATATTTCAATTATATAATTACGGTTGTAATTATAAGTATAGTAGAGTATATATTATATATATTTCAATTATATTTGTATAACGTCGCATTGTTTCTTCCTACGGTTAATTTTTAGCAGTTGACAATTTATAGACGATTTTTAGAATTCTGTATAGACGACGATTATCCTAGATTTATAATATATAAATAATGATTATTGACAATTGACATTTAGAGCTAAAAGGTAGAGAGCTGTGCAGAGCGCAGTATGCTCTGTCGACAGAGAATGTCGGTTGAATCTCCATTTTCAGAGAACTAGGATTCACGCGGACTTGGCTAGAACTGGCAGGACGCGTAATCGGCGAGACGCTTTGTTAGAAATTGCTATGTACCGTTAATAGGCGGATTATTAAGATGGATTCCCGCGTCAATGTAACGGAAGTAGGAATGCTTACTGCTTGCAGGCAATTTACCATGGTTTGGTTAGGGTAGCGGCAGTATCTTCAGAGAATCCCGAACGTTTAATTTCCCTGATTTTCTCTTTCCGCGATATAAATACATGGTAGATTAAATCGTTCGTCGATGCGCCTCACAGTGGTTCAAAATCGCTAAAACGTCGCCAAAAATTCGAAGACATACTCGAATTTTGTTGAAAATCGATATCCTGAGGGTTTTCGGGTCGTTGATCATGAATCTGATTTGAATATTTCAAAAAACTAAATGGTGGGTTCAATATTGCAGATGAGTTACACGAAAAATTGTCGGATTACCTTGAAATCTAGTACGTACATTCCTCGACAAAATAATAAGACACCTAGCATATTCTTCAATTTCCCGTATTTGAAGGTGGAAAGTGTACGCTATGTTATATCCTGCATACTATATACTATCTCCAAAGTGAACATGCGAAATCTTAGGATTGTATCGCATACCATAGCAAAATTGGAGAAAGATATGTGAACACGGACTGACATTGCTTCGACAAAAGTATAAGACATTTGGCCTATTTTCCAATCATGTGACTTCTACCATTAAGTGTTCTACTGCGAACGTATTCAGACGTTGAATCTTGTGATTTTCTTACGGTATAAGTACATTTATTACAACGAAAAATAAATAATGGGTCGAGGAAAGCAGTTAGATGAAAGTGAGGTCAATCGAATCGTTCTGTTGCGCTCGGAAAAGTACAATATTAATCAAATTGCGAAATTATTAAACAGAAGTAGGTGCGCGATATGTAATGTGATAAAAAATCCAAGTGCTTATGGAAAAACGAAAGGAAGTGGAAGACCTAGCATTACTTCCGAACGTGATAAACGTGTAATTTTACGTGTTGCGTCGAATTTTAAGGACGCAACAAGACAAATAGCCGGAGAAGCAAGTGTGAAAACAAATTTAAGAAATGTGCATCGCATTTTACAAGGAAGCAAACACATTAAACGGAAGAAATTAAAACAACGGCCACCCTTAATGGAGAAACACAAAGCAGCAGGACTAAAGTTCGCTTGTGAATACGTCCACTGGATGAAAACTCGAAAAGAGTCATTTTTAGTGTCGAGAAAACATCCAATTTAGATGGCCCTGACGGCTGGGCCTACTACTTTCATGATTGCAGAAAGAAAGAACTGCATTTAAGTTGCTGTCAAATGGGTGTGGGCAGTGTTATGTTATGCACCGCTATTGGTTACTATGGAAAAACAGAAATAAACTTTTTATCAGGTCGGATGAATAGTAATAAATATATTGAACTAATAACAGATCAGTTAAACACGCTTGCAGCTCGTATCACGCGTTGTGACTATATTTTTGAACAGGATAATGCAGCCATCCATACTGCAAAATCTGTGAAACAATCCATTCTTCCAAAAAATATTAATATTTTGGAATGGCCCGCTCGTTCTCCCGATTTAAATATTATAGAAAATGTGTGGGGAGATTTGTCAAGACGATTCTACGCTAATGGGAGACAATGTAATAACGTAAATGAACTAAAAGAAAGTATAAATCACAATTGGACATATTCGGAACAAAAACGAATCAAAAAGTTATATAAAACTATCCGAAAGCGATTACTAGACGTAATTCAATTCAAGGGAGATATCGCAAAGTATTAATTTTGTATTTTTATTTGCTTCATCAATCATTTTACTGTTAGTGTCTTATACTTTTGTCGAATTAATGTCAGACCGTGTTTACATATCTTTCTCTAATTTTGCTATGATGCGCGATACAACCCTAAGATTTTACATGTTTACTTTGGAAATAGTATGTAATATATAGGATACACCGAAGTGTACATTTTCTACCCTTCAATATAAGAAATTTAAAAATGTGCTAGGTGTCTTATTATTGTGTCGAGGATTGTATCTTAGCGACTCCCTGATTTCGCATCAGGTTCGTTCGCGACATTCCAATTGTCCAAACAGAGATTTATCCAACCTAGTGGCTCCCCAATTTCGCATTGGGTTCGTCCACGAAAACTATACTATCCTAGCGGCTCCCCAATTTCGCATTGGGTTCGTCCGCATCCTAACAGCTCCCTGATTTCGCATCAGGTTCGTCTGTGCTCTTATATAACCTCCTAGCAACTCCCTGATTTCGCATCAGGTTCGTCTGTGCTCTTATATAACCTCCTAGCAACTCCCTGATTTCGCATCAGGTTCGTCTGCGTTTGACTCCATTCCTAGAGGCTACCTGACTTCGCGTCAGGTTCGTCCTCGCTGTCTATAATCCTAGCGGCTCCTCAATTTCGCATCGGGTTCGTCCGCGTACCTTAAATAACAAATTGATACTATAATCTTAGGGTAACAACCCTTCGCCGACCACTCGTGCTGCTTGCGGCCCTGGCTCGTAACAGAAGAAACAATGCGACGTTATACACATATAAAATTGAAATATACTCTACTATACTTATAATTATAATCATAATTATATAATTGAAATATTCTAACGCTTATCTCTACCAGTCTTATCTCGTGTGTAACGAAAATGCAAAGCTTCGACAGGGTTTGGAGAAAGAAATCGGAATAAAATCTAGCTTTCTAGCTTCATCAGTTCCAAAAGAATTTCGCGGAACCTACATTCCACTGATTTACCTACGACATTGTATGTTACGACAGACATTTCCCAAATTGTAAAGTTGTTCTAACACAATGATTTTTTCCGTTTGTTACAGTTACGAAATTCATCCGAATTGGAATAGCTGACAAGAACGACAATCCGCCTTACTTTGACAAAGGCCTCTACGAGGCTGAAGTAGACGAGAATGAGGACATTCAGCACACTGTTCTCACTGTCACCGCCAAGGATCACGACGAGTGTAAGTCAAGATCCAATGTTACATATGTAATAATTAGACAGCGGATCTTTATGCAAAATAAAAAATGTTCGTATCGATTGCAGGACACAGGAGCCAAATAAAAATTCTTTTCTTCTTTTAGTTATCCTATTAAACTGAAACTGATACATTGATGTTCTTAAATATTTTTAACATAATCACTGCTTTAAACTGTACGTGCCCATTTTTATTATAAATGCATAAAATCCGCAGTCCAGTAATAATTAGACAGGGGATCTTTATGAAAAATAAAAAATGTTCGTATCGATTGCAGGATACAGGAGCCAAATAAAAATTGATTTCTTCTTTCTTCTTTTCGTTATCCTATTAAGCTGATATTTCTAACAGAATCACTGCTTTAAATTTTACGTGCCCATTTTGGTTATAAATGCATAAAATCCGCAGTTCAGTAATAATTAGACAGGGGATCTTTAAGGGGATATTTATTCTAAATTGCACCAAACTCGAGTAAAATGGAAATTTATTTTCTTCCTCAGTATGCTTAATAGATTGAAAATAATAGAGCTATTTGTATTTTTAAATTCTTCTCCTGTTATTCTAATCTAATGTTCTTGTAATCTTCTAATCATTTTCATGTTTTCGTAAATGCATAAAATCCGCTGTGTAGTAATAATATAATACTTCTCTCTTTTTCTAATGGCTAGCTAAAATTTTGAGCAAAGTTGTTTTGTCTCGATGGAGTAACATTTCTTGTTTTTCACGTAAGAATTTGAACAAGTGTTCAAACATTATGTTCCATTAACTGGCTTCAATATGCAGAAGCAATATGAAGATTCTTCTGCAAAATATGTATAATAGCCACGAATGTATTCGAACGCCCTTTAAAACAGAATATCTTTTTTATAATTGTACCGAACGACGTGATTTTATAATCAATTAGAAGTTAAAATTGGTTCATGAAATGATATGCAAACAAGATTTTCCAAAAATTATAATTTACAAGGTTACATGCAAAAATTAAAAAAAAACATTTTTTGAAACTTTCTTATTTGGGCCCTTAATGAATATTTAAAATACACACAATATATTAAATCAGAAACAATACAATTAAATCAGAATAACTTTTTTTTATGGACCAAACGTCTTCAATTTCTCTGTAAAGCTAGAAAAATTAGTTTAGTAAATGACGTATAAGATATATTTTGAAAAAATGCATTTGGTCGGAATTGCGAAAAAAAATAATAAAAATTGATGTTTACTACTTTTTTAACTGGGCCAATAACGAAAATTTAAAAGATGTGTTTGGTCAACTCGTTTAAATTATATATGCTCTGAAAATTTCATTGAAATTGGGTGATTGGTTTACGAGCTAGAAACGATCAAAAGTGGTAAAAAGGCCGAAAATCTTGAAAAATTGCAATTTTTGCATGAACATGATGTTGATATTGTATTTCGTGATTATTAGGAGAGCAAGTCTCACAGGCTTCTTTCACCGTTAAGGATAGAAATGGAATCGCAAAAACACTTAAATGTTTTTCTGCGTTTTACAGCCTCGCGTATTCGATACGAGATTACAAGCGGTAACGTAGGCGGAGCTTTCGCTGTGAAGAATATGACCGGCGCCATTTACGTCGCAGGTGCATTGGATTACGAGACGAGAAAACGGGTTAGTACTTTAATACGTATGTATTGGTGTGACTGAAGTAAAAGATAGAAACGAACAGAAATACTTACTGCAACACTGACAAAAAGAATTAAGGACACGCTCTCCGTTGGTTAATCCTTTTTAACCGACTTTACTACTCGCTTTATAGTAAGGCAGTCAGGATATGAAAACTCCAATAAAACTTATGAGATACCTAGACAATTAAATTGTTTTATCACCATTTTGTGAATAATCCTCCGATATACGTTTAAAAATAATTACTCTGTCCAACACCAAATTTGTTTTCAATATACTGTTGGGTCCTTCTTATTGAGTTTTTTGCGCTGATTCCGAATCTGCCCTTAATTTTTCCCCTATACGCACAGTTTTTGAGAAACATGGCTTTGAAAAAAAAACATATTTTTCAACTTTAAACAAATATTGTGATGTTATTATAAAAGATATTGAATTGTTCTTTATAGCAAAAGATTCTGTAGACTTTCCCGAATGCAGTGATATCCAATATTAATACATTATGATTGTTTAAAAATGTTTAAACAATTATTAAAGACGGAGAGACACCACTTTTGCGCCAATTTTTGAGGATATTTTTCAATTCATCTCAAAAAATAAGGGTTCAGCGGAAAATGGAACTATACCACGCGATGGAGCAGACTTTTATCTTGAGAAACCACTCTTTAAAGTTTGCAACATCAATGTTTTTTCGAATCAAAAAGCAAAATATCTTTGCCCGACATGAGTTGCCGCCAGTGGCGCTCGCCATTAGTACGGCCGTTCGCCGCGCCGCACAGTGGGCCAGATCGGCGCGCTAGCTGTTCATGAGCTAAAAAATCGAAGTCCTCATATCGATTTTTAACGAATGTACAATGTTTCTTAAATGTCCATTACATTCAAAAACGATAATATTAATTAAAGCTATTAAAAACTCTCGTTACAATAAGCGTTCAAAGATCAAACTTTTTCAGATACGATTTATCACCGAAAAAATTCCTTTACTTCATAACGGTGTCCAGGAAAACCTACTAAAGATTAAGTGCCCAATTTGTTTTTGTATGAAGAATGTATATCTATGTTGAGAACGCACCAGGAACTAAACATTAATGTTCATAACTTGTTATAAAAAAAAATACTTAGTCAACCAAGGAATACCGTCAAAGTTTTTCACCTTTGACAAGGGATAAGTTAAAAGTGTTATATAGTGTCGTGTTCTAACAAAGTGAAACATTTTCAGCAACGTCTCCTCTAAAAGATCCTGCAAATTTCACATCCAAATCGATCCAAACTAGGAAATTATGATGGTTTAAGGGGGATCTATACCCAATGAAGTAACTAGAAAGGAACTAGAATCTTACTAGATTTTGGGTCGAAACATGGGTTTACGCGCGGCGATTTTTTGTCCCTATTTGAGCGGATTTTGGACTGGGTGAGGACTCATTCTATAGAGGAAGGTTAAATCCGGCGCGCTCTGCTATTGATTTAACGAGATTATGTTTATATCTAATAATATGAGTGCCCAAAGTAGAGAAAAAATCTAGAAAAATAACCGCAGATTTCAATGTATTTTCCTGTCTCAAAGAGATTTTTCTGACTGACATGATGAGCAGAGCGCGCCGTGATGAACCTTCCTCTATCAAATGAGCCTTTGTGTAGCTCAAAATATGCTCGTATAAGGACAAAAAATCGCCGCGCGTGATTTCATTCACATTAGCAGAGATTTCCCCATATTACGTTCATGAAGACAGAGGTTATCTCTGATGTAGAGCCAATCTAGAGCCAATTTCATTTCAGTTAGTTTACACGAGATGGTGCCTAGTCAGAAGGACTGTCAATCTGTGCTGCGATATTGTGCAACATTTCACTGCTGTCAATGTGGAATCATAGCAAAACTGACACAGACGAGGTACATATTCTCATCGGTGGCACTCGCGATAACGGTACGGTTAACGATAACGGCATTCGCGACGAGATGAATAGAATATGGAAATAGCAAGCAACTCCATCTCGTGTTCATTATGCAGTTGCGTGTTTATCAATGTTACCAAACTTTTTTTCTGCACAGAGGTTGATAACATTGATAATAGCCCAAAATCCGAGGGTATAGATCCCCCTTAAAGCGTCGCGTGTCACGCAATTCCGCGTCGAATCGCGTTGCGCGAGACGCATTGACGACCACTCAGCAGCTCTTAAGAGTGTAAAGACCTAACCCAGACCTATCTTATGAAGTTTTTAGATTATACGACCATTGATAAACATTCGAACTTATTACTAGCTCACAGTTGAATCATTTGTATTTGAGAGATTATAGTAACAGCATCGTAGTATAGCATCAGAGCAGTTTTTTCATATTAAAGACCTGTATTTTACCTATGTTAAGAGGAATTATAGTATAGATTTTTGTTTATTCATAGATAAACAGAGTTATAAGCAGAAAATCCGTATGATCAATCGAATATAGTCAGGAACTTTGTAAAATATAATACTTAATCTTGCTTGAATTTTTGTAATTTTTTAAATAAGACAGTAATAACACATTTTTGTTATTTCATTAAATATAATAAACTTTATTCATTCAATAATTATGAATTACTCTTGTTTGAATGCCTGAATAGCCAGTTTTCAAATATTATTGATTATTCACACGAGTTTACAGACATTTCCGGTGATGTAACAAAAAAATGTTTCCTACAAAAAGTAATCAGTCCTCAGTCTTCTACAAATCTCAATACAAAAAATTTCAATAATTTCTTTTTTTAATAAAAAATAGTGTTTACCTTCATTATTTATTTATAACTATATATTTTTTATTCAATAATATTATAGCTGATGCCAAGACGAATCCGACGATATATTTAATGAGGTCTTTATGTTTTGAAATAATGGTAAAATACGCGTGAACAGCTAGCGCGCCGATCTGGCCCACTGTGCGCCGCATCCCGTCACTGGCGGCAACTCATGTCGGGCGAAGATATTTTGTTTTCTGGTTCGAAAAAAACGTCGACGTTCCAAACTTGAAAGGGTGGTTTCTCAAGATAAAAGTCTGCTCTTTCGCGTGGTATAGTTCGATTCTTTGCTGGACCCTTATTTTTTTAATTAAATTGAAAAATATCCTCAAAAATTGGTGCAAAAGTGGTGTCTCTCCGTCTTTAATGATTGTTTAAACATATTTAAACATGTTTAAACACTTATAATATATTAATATTGGATATCACTGTATTCGGGAAAGTCTACAGAATCTTTTACTGTAAAGAACAATTCAATATCTTTTACATCACAATATTTGTCTAAAGTTGAAAAATATGTGTTTTTTCAAAGCCATGTTTCTCAAAAACTGTGCGTATAGGAGAAAAATTAAGGACAGATTCGGAATCAGCGCAAAAAACTCTATAAGAAAGACCCAACAATATATTGAAATCATAAAAAAAGTTGAAATTTGTTGGACAGTGTTATCAATTCTATCTGTTACAACTTGACAGCTATTGTACGCTTTGCACTGCGGATCTTTATGCAAAATAAAAATTGTCTGCATCGATGCAAAGATGAAGAAACTAGATTGAATGTTATTTTCTTCCCTTAATGATTTTAATAGAGGAGAAACTATTTTATTTCTTGTTATTATTTATAAACAAAGCTGGGGCTGCTTTTTACTTTACCGAACTCAAAATTTGTGCCTTTTTCCTATAAATTATGATGTATTATGATGCAGATCGAAGTTTCGGTCCTGTAGGATCAATGGTTTAGAAGTTATACTTGCTTAAAGTTGAGCAATTTGCAGTGTTTTTGACAGGTAAGGGCGTCGCCATATTAGTTCGTATGACTGTAGTGACTTGTAAGCGGCTCGCGACCGTCACTACAAAACCAACATGGCGGCGCCCTTACATGTCAAAAACAGTGCAGATTGCTCAACTTTAAGCAAGCATAACTCCTGAACCATTAATCCTACAGGATCGAAACTTCGATCTGCAGCCATCCCGGTACAAATCTACTTGATTACATACCAAATACATCATAATTTATAGGAGAAAGGCACAAATTTTGAGTCCGGTAAAGTAAAGATTACCCAAATTGGTTTAATACAAAATATATTTTAAGTGATATTTAATTTTCCATAATTAAAATTAAATGATTTTTAAAATAGATTAATTATGAAAATTGTCCATATGAATAAGTCCATTTACAGCACGTAAACATATATTATTTTAGTTAAATTCGCCTAAAAGAAATTTATATAATCAAGTTACATATTGATAAATTAGTAGAAACATTGCCAGACTTGACATAATTAATTTATATTTTTAAACCGACTAATGTCCTAACCTTTAATTGACTCGTAACAACAACAAATGGACTTGCACCACTTTTAAAATAAACGGTCCATATATTGACATGTTTAAGTTTTAAAATTTTCCAACAATTTTCTTATAAATGCATGAAAATCCACAGTCTACTTATATCTATTTAATCTTATAGTACGAGCTTCGTCTTACCGCTTCGGATAACTTGAAAGAAAATCATACAACGGTCGTAATACACGTGAAGGATGTAAACGACAATCCACCTGTCTTCGAACGACCAAATTACGGAGCGCAGATCACCGAGGAAGACGATAGGATGTTGCCGAAACGTGTCCTAGGGGTAAAACTAAACAATCACCATATGTATAATTTGATATATGTATACAGGGTCTCTCAGACCACCCGTACTACCCATTTATAATCTAGAAAATAGGTTATTTTCAAAAATTCAAAGTGTTTCTTTTATAAATCAGATGCGCTCTATCAAATGGCGATATTTTTAACTTCCGGTTCCGGCTGGAAATAGGTGATTGAGACCGGAAGTTACATTTTTTAAATGGAATATATAAAATATATATATAAAATATATATATAAAAAGAAACATTTTTTCAAGAAATGTAATTTGATGTCATTTACGTAACCTTCAAAATGAGTCTTGGCGAAATAATGTTTTCACTACCTGTGTAATATAGCCCAAGTTTTTTATTCAAGCAATGAACTTTAATCAATAAAATATTTCCCACTTTGTTCGATGATCTTCAGCCTTCTTTCTGGCATCTTTTTGGGTTATGCCAAGAGCAGATAGTGAAAACATTATTTCGCCAAGGCTCATTTTGAAGGTTACATAAAGGACATTTTTGAAAAAATGTTTCAGACAAAAGTTTCTTGTTTTTTCGCATAGAATCCGAATCCGTAATAAAAAAAATACCATGTTCCATTTGAAAAATGTAACTTCCGGTCTCAATCACCTATTTCCGGCCGAAACCGGAAGTTAAAAATATCGCCATTTGATATAGCGCATCTGATTTATAAAAGAAATACTGAATTTTTGAAAATAACCTATTCCCTAGATTATAAATGGGTAGTACGGGCGGTCTGGGACTCCCTGTACACAGGGTGTCGCAAAATTCCTTCAATAGCCGGAAATGGGACGTTCCTGAGATCATTTGAAGCAACATTTTCCTTTGCAAAGCGGCTTTGTTTAGGAGTTATTAACGAAAAACACGGACCAATCAGTGCGCGACCTAGACGCGAGTCGGCACAGTCGACCCAACTGTCGGCGCGCCAACTGTCTATTGGCCAACCCTGCCAACTCGGATTGGTCCGGGTTTTTCTTTTTGCTAAGGAAAATCTCGCTTCAAATGACGTCAGGAACCTCCCATTTCCGGCTGTTGAAGGAATTTTGGGACACCCTGTATAGTCACTATTACGATACATTAAATATAGTAACATACCAAAATATATTTTGATTTTCTTGTTTTTTTCAAACAGGTCACAGCTTCCGACGGCGACAAGGACAGAGTACAAAGTATTGTTTACTTCTTAACGGGTCAGGGAATCGATCCTGATAATCCAGCGAATAGCAAGTTCGATATTAACCGTACCAGCGGAGAAATTTATGTTCTACAGGTTCGTATACATTCGCAATATATTTATTATTATACACTACTGTGCAAAAGAAAGAAGCACCCAGTATAATTATAAGATATAATGACAAACAATATCTTTATGTAGACATATTGTATTGTACAATGATTGGTTTATTTCATTTAAAGTATTAGATAAAATCCGCAATAGCATATACATTCTCGGAACTATTCAATTAAACAGCGGAACCCTTTTTCAAAACTTACTGCGTGTTCTTATTTGGTTATTTACGCTTTTCTATTAAATATGGCCGGGTGCCTCTCTCTTTTGCACAGCAGTGTATAATATATTCGTAATACAGTAAATCCTCTATAGTCGCAAAAAGGTCGTACACGACGAATGCAAAAACAATATCCCCTCCACCGTAGTGAACTGCTACAGTAGTTCCTCTATAAACGCAAAAGCCTCGGAGGGATCGGTTGCGTTTATCTCAGACGGGAAGCTATTCTTTTGAGCTTCGAAGGCCGAACCGAACGTAGAGAAGGACAGCGCGTGTGAAGAGAGACCACTCGCGGCCGAAGCGACTGCGATTTCGACTCTCCGCGTCTCTTTCTTTTTCATACGCTGTCCTTCCTTGCGCCCGAAACGTTCATCCTCAATTAAGGTGCGTTTATACCGAGTTTCCCGCGGGCCGCTTCCCGCGAACATTTGCCATAAATTTCGAGCGGGTGACGGGTCCGTCAAAAAAAAGGTCTCTAGGGGCTCCACGGCTCCACGGTTCGTTTAAGTAAACTATCGATAGCTTCCCTTTAAAGGGAATAGAGACTCACAGATACCTTTTTTTTGTGCCACGCACAGCGGGGCACACTGGGCCCCAGCGGGCCCGTCAACCCGCTCGAAATTTATGGCAAACGTTCGCGGGAAACTCGGTATAAACGCACCCTTAACCTTCCGTCGAGCACAACCGATCTGAGAGGCACAGCGCGATCATTTAGGTACCTCTTAGGCACCTCGAAAACAGTCACCCCCACCCTTGGGGAGGGCCCAAAAGGGCGGCCCTACGAGTATAGACCTCGCCAAGTGCACTATTTCCCTAACAGCAGTTGTATAAATGAACTTAATTAGGTGTTTATCATGTTTTTTGAATGTGGGCCTGTCAAACACATTGCGCCCGAACTCGGTGGTCCAGATATTGCGCCCGACGGAAGATTAAACCACTGAATACAGTTGAAATTATATCGTGTTTGGTCTTTTTTTAATTAGAAAAATGCCACAAATATATTGGTGAAAGTTTCATAAAAAAATAAGTAATAATAAAAAAGATTAAATATTGGTGTTACATTGTGACGACGCACGGGCCTTTGAACTGTGCCGACGACTGCGACTCTCCGCGTCTCCTTCTTTCCCATACGCTGGCCTTCCTTGCGCCCGAAACGTTCATCGTCAATTGAACCACTAAATACAGTCGAAATTATATCGTGTTTGGTCTTCTTTTAATCAGAAAATGGGAATATATTGGTTATCGAAACGAAAAATTGATGTTGAACGGCTCTGTTTTTACTAGACACTCTGAATAATCTTGGTTCCATACAAACATACAATTTGTTATTGTATTTTTTCAGCCATTGGATAGGGATCAACCGAACGGAAGACCTCAGTGGCGATTTACTGTGTTTGCTCAAGATGAAGGAGGCGAAGGTCTGGTCGGATATGCCGATGTTCAAGTGAACTTGAAAGATATCAACGACAACGCTCCAACGTTCCCTCAAGGAGTTTACTTTGGCAATGTGACGGAAAATGGCACAGCAGGTACCGTTTTATCAATTCATACTAACTAAACGCATTTTGGAGAACATTTAGGCTGCAAACACCAGTGGCGCATCCCAGGGGCCTTCCCCCCCCCCAAAAAATAAAGGAAACAGAACACTGGAAAATTCGTGAAACTGTAGACAACATTATGTACATATCGCTGCTCCGGAAGTATAATGACACAACTGCACAAATTGAAATTTTACAGGACAAGCAAAAGAAAAATAATTCCAGTTTGTCTTAATAAATGGCCTATAGATTCGGTTTAATTCTTCTATGAGAGTAGTTCATAGACATTGTGGCTGGTTATTGCAACTTTTCAGTTATTTCAATTTATAATTTCAATTTATAAAATAATAAATACCAGCCTCAAAGTAAGCAGTACCATGTGAATACGTCATTGTTCTTCTGAAAATGCATCAGAAATTTTACACTTCTGTCGTTATAGGGGTAAGGAAAACAAGTAAAAATATGAAGAAAACGTTATGAAAAAGTTTGTTTGAACAAAAGTTAACCCGCCAACACAATAAAGTCAATTTCACAAAATTTTACAGTTGCGTCATTATACTTCCGGAGCAGCGACATGTACATTGGTAGTGACGCGTTGCTCTATGGGCAACTTGGGCAAATGCCCGGGGCCCCGAACACAAACCAAGCTCCATGATCCACGGAGGCACCGCGTTTTTGGAGCAGAAAATGTTTAACTCGTAAAAAATTGTGGAACAGACTTGGCTACCGCTAACAGATATTTTTGCTAAAAGAAAAAAAAACTTCATCCATTGTGTTTTATTTTATTATCATACAAAACCTAGGACCTCCTGTACACTCGTAATTCTTGCACCAGGCTATACAATTTTATCCGTTCAACTTTCCCCCCAAGATTAAATCCTGAGTGCGCCACTGGAACACACTGGGTGAGAAAATTTTCGCAAAAGAAAAAATGAAATACTGGAAATGATCCGAAGAATCTTAAAAGGTCAACGAGGTACAACATTTTTGTGACACCCTGTATAACAAGAGAAAAACGCTAGCAGCAGCAAATGAAACGAATATAATAACTCTAATATGTAGAATTGAGTCTATAGACTGTACTAGATTTATTAATTGTTAAAAGTTGAATATAACAACTCTAATAGAGTTGTTAGTATAGAGTTCTCTAATATATAATTTATCTCTAAATATACTGTATTTACTCTAATTTATCTCTAAATTATAATTAAATTATGGTTATAATTTATCTTTATTTAATAAATCTACCAGGATTGATGTCTCCCTTTGTTTAGTAAGGAGCCATTTTTACGATCTCTTTTCGTTGATATTTGTTTCAGGAATGGTTGTGATGACAATGACAGCGGTAGACTATGATGATCCAAACGAAAGTACGAATGCTAAGCTAGTTTATTCGATTGAGAAGAATGTTATCGAGGAAGAGACTGGTTCACCGATTTTCGAAATCGAACCGGAAACTGGAGTAATAAAGACTGCGGTGTGCTGTTTGGATAGAGAACGTACACCGGATTATTCTATACAGGTTGTCGCGGTGGATGGAGGGGGGTTAAAGGGTAAGTATACAATGTTTATTATGATTTTTCGAGAATCATCTGTGTTCCGTCGCGTGCCGCTTCTTCGTATTATTGTTGCGGGCACAAAGGTCCGGCCATTGGCGATATACCTGAAAAGGTTGTTATAGCAGACAAAAAACGCGTACGGATCAGCTTCGGACCGGCCGATTATTTACAACCACCGCGCTCCGATAACTTCAACCCCGACCACGTTGTATTATAGAGGTGTTCGGACTTCTCTCGGAAAGGTGTGATAGATAGAGGTTAGTTCGTCGCTACACATCAATTAGAAACCTTTAAGGGAAAGGCCGGGTGGACGGAGCTAATAGCTGAACACTGACCGGAACCGAGGATGGTGGTCACATCCGAACAATCAGCCATATTTTCTAGGATATGTCAAGCCCACCCAAGAAGGAAGATCCCGATGAACCTGATATCAAATCTCTCAGGAGACAGATTTCGGTGAAGTTGGTGAACCCTTCCTTCTCAACCCCATCGCGAAGTAGGTCGACAGGTGAAGACCGAATGGAATTGATATCTCGGCCCAGCCGAGATTTCGATGAAGTCGGATTGGATCCGAAGTAGCAGTAACTTCTTCCCAATTGGTCAAAAACAATACGCGGTCCCTTGCATTTGTACTCCCAATAGACTCACAGCATAGGCGGAGGGATTAGCCCTAGGGGAGGATGTGGGCAGGTTTCTGGACTATCTGGAAACAGAATAGGGACGGGCTTCAAACACTTGACACATTCGACATGAAAATATGGTGAAGTGGGGGAAGTCTGAAAGGGCAGGCGAGACACCCTGCAGGTCTGATGGTGAGGGGGCCCGACGTTCACACCGAGCCGTAAAACAGCTCAAAAACTCACAAAAATTAAGTAGCATGGCCCGCTCATCAATGATGGCCGACCCGTCTAGTAAGTCGACGACTCTGAAAATGGCCCGGGCCGAATAAAACAGAGGGGACGGTTGAAAAACGAGGACAATTGCAACCCGCTAAAGGGCCGAGTGCCTGCAGCGCCAATTGTGATACTGGTGATGAAAGAACCGGTGTACCCTAAGGAAGCGAGGGGCGGCCGAACCGCCCCTCCCCGGCAATAAACACTACTACTACTGCTACTACTACTACTACTAATACTACTACTACTACTAGTTCGTCGCTAGATAGCGTATCGAGCATCCTCACAGTTTTCATGTACGTGTGTGAATGTAGCCTGTGCTAAGGTATGTATCATACATATACCTTAGCACGGGCTACATGGACACGCTGCTACACACAATCTCATTCACAACATACATGAAAACTGTGAGGATGACTAGTATTCCATCTGGCGGCGACCAGAGAACTAACCTCTTTCTACCACAAAACTTCAGCCTTACAGAGGCGCTTAGTCGGAACACCTATATAATACACCGTGTGCCTGGCGTAGAGTTTAGCGATCGCAGAATCACACGTAGAAGCGTGATGTACCGTGCTTCATAGTTATTAAGACGTGCTCGCGTAAATGTCAGTACGCTGCGGATCCGACGGAGGAACAGAAGGTTCTGAAAAATTTGTAAGCACCTATACTTTACATTGGTATTTTATTAGTACTTAGATTAGCACTCTTATGTATAACAATCAAGTTTCTTTTAAAAAAGTCCACCGGTCCAGAGATAGCCATCACTTTTTATACTTGAAAAAATAACGAATGAAAATGTTTCTCTCTCGTTTTAGGGACGGGGACAGCGTCTATACGAGTGAAAGATATAAACGATATGCCTCCGCAATTTACAAAGGAGGAATGGTTGACCGAAGTGGACGAAACAGAAGGTCCAGATTTGCCTGAAATGCCAATTCTCACGGTCACCGTTCACGACGAAGACGAAACCAACAAGTTCCAATACAAGGTTCCCTCTCTATAAATGTCCCCTAAAAATACTCTACCCTATAATGCCCTCTAAAATTAGAATTTGATAAGAATGAATAACTATTTGACACGTTATAGCGATAGTAATTGACTCCAATTCTAATAGGTGATAGAGAGCAGCGGTTATGGTGCCGACAAGTTCACCATGGTGAGGAACAACGACGGCACGGGCTCCCTAAAAATCGTCCAATCGTTGGATTACGAGGACCAATTGCAGAGCAATGGTTTCAGATTTAGGATACAAGTGAACGACAAGGTAAAACATTCAAAGTGAACCCATGTTTCTAACTAGACTTCGTCTAAAAAATTAATTTGGGGATTTCAAGTTACTATAGAAATTCGGGATTTTATGTTACAACTCTTGAAAAAATGATTTTTCTTTATCTAAACTGATTCACCGCATCAACAACATTGTTTTTCCAGGGTGAAGACAACGACAACGACAAATACCACGTCGCCTACTCCTGGGTGGTGGTGAAACTGCGCGACATAAACGACAATCAGCCCCAATTCGACAGAGCCAACATCGAAACCACAGTCTTGGAGAACACCCCTATCGGAAACAGTCTAGAAACATTCACAGCAACGGATCCAGACCAGGGCGGCAAGAGCAAAGTCTACTACTCGATCGACAGATCCTCGGACCGCAAGCGTCAATTCTCAATAAACGAGAACGGCACGGTCTCCATCCAGCGTAGCCTAGACCGCGAAGAGACCCCCCGCCACCAAGTAAAAATCCTAGCGATAGACGACGGGATTCCCCCGAAAACCGCCACAGCCACCCTAACAGTAATCGTGCAGGACATAAACGACAACCCACCTCGCTTCCTAAAAGACTACCGGCCGGTTCTCCAGGAGCACCTCCAGCCTAAAAAGGTCGTAGAGATCTCGGCAACTGACGACGACGACCGCTCTAAGAGCAACGGGTCTCCTTTCACCTTCAGGATGGACACAAAAGCGGACGATGTGATCAGAGCTAGCTTCAAGGTCGAGAGCGACATAAAAGGAGCCAACGGAGACGGCATGGCGATCGTCTCATCCCTGAGAACCTTCGACAGAGAACAACAAAAGGAATACCTAATCCCAATAGTCATCAAAGACGACGGCGCTCCCTCAATGTCCGGGACCAGTACCCTAACCGTGATCATCGGGGACACTAACGACAACAAGATGCAGCCAGGATCCAAAGACATCTTCGTGTATAACTATGCAGGACAGTCTCCAGATACTGAGATAGGCAGAGTCTATGTTTACGACCTGGATGACTGGGATCTACCCGATAAAAAGTTCTACTGGGAGAATCTGGAGCATGATCAATTCAAATTGGACGAGGATACCGGGATGATCTACATGATTTCTGGCACAGCTGATGGAAAGTATCATTTGAGATTCAAAGTTTATGACCGGAAGCACACGCAGACGGACGTGCCAGCGAACGTGACAGTCACTGTGAAGACTATTCCGCATGAAGCGGTGTTGAACTCTGGGTCGGTTAGGATTTCGGGGATAACGGACGAGGACTTCATTCGGGTGTGGGACTACAAGTCCCAGACGCTGTCTAGGAGCAAAGCAGAGTTGTTTAGAGAGAAGTTAGCGCATTTATTGAGCATCGACAGAGACAACGTGGACGTCTTTAGCGTTCAGCTACGAAGAATGCACCCTCCTCTAACCGATGTTAGGTTCGCAGCTCATGGGTCTCCTTATTACAAACCAGTTAGGCTGAACGGAATCGTTCTGATGCATCGAGAGGAGATAGAAAAGGAAGTGGGGATCAATATAACCATGGTGGGAATCGACGAGTGCTACTACGAGAACGAGATGTGCGAAGGCAGCTGCACGAATACCTTGGACATCAGCAGTCTGCCTTACATGGTGAACGCTAATAAGACAGCATTGGTCAGTGTGAGGGTAGACGTGATCGCAGAGTGCACTTGCGGAGCTAGGAACTTCAGCAAAGGGGAATCCTGTCGCAGCAGCCCTTGTTACAATGGCGGCAGGTGCGTGGAAGGACGATTCGGACTATCCTGCCAGTGTCCAGCAGGATACAACGGCCCAAGGTGCCAGCAGACCGCCAGAAGCTTCCGCGGAAACGGCTGGGCCTGGTATCCGGCTCTAGAAATGTGCGACAACAGTCACTTGAGCTTCGAATTCATCACTAAGAAGCCCGACGGGCTCCTGTTATACAACGGACCCATTGTTCCTCCGGAAACTGACGAGATCATGGTCTCCGACTTCATCTCCGTGGAGCTAGAACGAGGAATTCCTAGATTGTTAATTGATTTCGGGTCGGGAACTCTGGAGCTGAAGGTCAAGCCCAAGAAGACCCTGGACGACGGCGAGTGGCACAGGTTGGACATCTTCTGGAACACTGAGACTGTTAAATTGATCATTGATTATTGTAAATCCGCCGATATTTCGGAACCCGAAGACGGCACCCCGCCGGAGTTCAACGATACCAGTTGCCAGGCTCAGGGGACCATTCCGCCCTTCAACGAGTACCTCAACGTGAACGCGCCCTTGCAAATTGGCGGTTTATACGTTGAGCAGTTTGATCCTACTCATTACAAGTGGAAGCACATGCCGGTTGGCAAGGGATTTGACGGTTGCATTAAGAATCTATTCCACAACAGCAAGCTTTATGACCTGGCTCACCCAGGTCTCTCTAGGAACAGCGTGGCAGGGTGCCCCCAAACCGAAGAGATCTGCAATAACCAGGAATCCACCTTCCGCTGCTGGGAGCACGGAACCTGCGTGGGCAACTTCACCGAAGCGAGGTGCCAGTGCAACCCTGGCTGGACTGGTCCAGGCTGCATGACGCCCACAATCCCAACGATGTTCAAGCCCCAGAGCTACGTGAAGTACGCTTTATCCTTTGAACCGGATAAATACTCAACCCAAGTCCAGTTACGCTTCCGGACCAGGGAGGTCCACGGAGAGTTGTTCAGAGTCAGCGACCAGCACAACAGGGAGTACGCGATCCTGGAGATCAAGGACAGCAAGCTCCACTTCAGGTACAATCTAAACAGCCTGAGAACTGAGGAGCGAGACATCTGGCTGACGGCTATAGCGGTGGATGACGGCCAGTGGCACACGGTTAGGGTATCGAGATACGGGTCGGCAGCTACCCTCGAGCTCGACGGAGGGGAAGGAAGGAGGTTCAACGAGACTTTCTCATTCGAGGGACACCAGTGGTTGTTAGTGGACAAGCAAGAAGGCGTTTATGCGAGTGGAAAGGCGGAGTACACTGGAGTTAGGACCTTTGAGGTGTACGCAGATTATCAGAAAGGCTGTTTGGATGATATTAGACTCGAAGGGAAGCATCTTCCGCTGCCCCCGGCAATGAATGGAACGCAGTGGGGCCAGGCCACCATGGCTAGGAATCTGGAGCGCAACTGTCCTTCGAATAAACCCTGCGCTAACGTGATTTGCGCTGATCCTTACGAGTGCATCGACCTCTGGAACGAGTACGAGTGCACCTGTGGTGAAGGGAGGATCCCCACTCCGGATAATAAGGGGTGTATGGATAAGAACGAGTGCATCGACTACCCCTGCTTGAACGGCGGAAGGTGCATCAATCAGGACCCCAGGTTTAGATACAGATGCATCTGTCCCGAAGGCTTCTGGGGCGAGAATTGCGAGCTTGTTCAAGAAGGACAGACATTAAAATTGAGTATGGGAGCTCTGGCAGCAATTCTGGTTTGTTTGCTGATCATTCTAGTCCTCGTTCTGGTGTTCGTGGTGTACAATAGGAGGAGAGAGGCGCACATCAAGTACCCAGGTCCTGACGATGATGTCAGGGAGAATATTATTAATTACGATGACGAGGGAGGTGGAGAGGATGACATGACTGCTTTTGATATCACGCCACTTCAGATCCCCATTGGAGGACCCATTCCCGAAATGGGGAAACTGCCAGCTTGTAAAGTGCTGTATCCTTTGGGACCCGAGCCGAATGTTGGGATTTTCATTGAGGATCATAAAAAGAGGGCTGATAGTGATCCGAACGCTCCGCCGTTTGATGATCTGAGGAATTATGCGTATGAGGGGGGTGGAAGCATCGCTGGGTCTTTGTCTTCGCTGGCTTCAGGGACGGATGATGAGCAGCACGAGTATGAGTACTTGACGGCATGGGGACCCAGATTTGATAAGCTGGCGAACATGTACGGGCCCACGGAGGAGAGCGAGGAGGAGGAATAGATTGAGCGACCCTGGGAAGGGAGTAGTGATTTGTGACCCCTTGTAGAAAGACACTGTCCGCCGAGGAGTGTGAGTTCGAGTTTACCAGGACAATGGAGGAGGAGAGAGATACAGTAATGTCCCGTTCTAAGTCCGAAGGAGGTGGCTCGTCGATGTCATCCATATCTTTCGGGAAGAACATTCTAGACTATTCTGATTGTATTCGATGCAAATTCAACGAGAGATACAGTAATGCCCCGTTCTTAGTCCGAGGGAGGTGACCGATCTATGTCACCGCACATCGTACTTTTCAGAAAAACAGTTGTTCTACGCAATTCTGATTGTATTCGATGCTAATGTTCCGTTTCGACGAGAGATAATGTCGCGTTCTAAGTCCGAAGGAGGTGACCGATCTATGTCACTTCCCTTCATACTTTCGAGAAAAACAGTTGTTCTAGACAATTCTGATTGTATTCGATGCAAATGTTCCGTTTCAACAAGAGATACAGTAACGTCCCGTTCCAAGTCCGTAGAAGGTGACCGATCTATGTCATCTATATCTTTCGAGAAAAACAGTTATTCTAGACAATTTTGATTGGATTTGATACAAATGTCCCGTCATTTCAACGAGAAATACAGTAATGTCCCGTTCTAAGTCCAAAGGAGGTGACCGATCTATGTCACCTCCACTCATCTTTCGAGAAGAACATTTATTCCAGACAATTTCGATTGAATTCGATGCAAATGTTCCGTTTCAACCATGGACAGTATGTCCCAGTATGTTAATCTTGAAATTTCCCTAAATTTAAAGTTGAAATTCACCTCTATTTAAACTTGAAATTTCACTTGAAATGATTTCCGATATATTAACTAGTTTATCTAACCATATGCTATATATATCGTATCTCAAACATATTCTAAATTATAAATTACCCTTCACATACATATACAGTAAACATGCATCAAATTCTATCTCGGTTACTATCATTTTGATTAGAAATATCTCATAAAAATACATCCACAAAATTTCAGAATAAAAATAACTTTCAGAGTATATGTATTATCTCTATGTATAGTATTATAATATATTATAATACCTATAGTATTGTACTATCACTAGACTGCGGATTTTATGCATTTCTGGTAAAAATTGAGAGGTGTAATTTCATACAGTGAAAACATTAGAAGAATTTAAAAATACTATTACATTATGTTCAACCTATCAAACATATTAAGGAACAAAATCGATTTCTATTTCACTCCAGTATACATATTGCAATTGAAGTAGAATCTTATATAGTCTTCATTATTTATAATATATATTATTACAATAATATTACAATAGTATTACAATAATGTAGTGTAATAATATTATAATATATGATATTATTATTTATATTCTTTATTTTGCATGGAGATATCCGCAGTCTAGTTATCACTATAGTATTGTCTCATCGATACTCTTAATTATTTATTTCTTTTTCTATTTTGAAGCTCGGTCGACAAAAGGCTACGACAAAAACAGTATCTATGTCGCAATCTTCACGATCCAAGTCACAACAACAGACCCGAGAATTGACTTAGAACGTGACGTTACTGTATCTACGTTTCATTCAACGAACATCGACCAGAGATTCACGAATGTAAAATGTTTCGGAATGGCTTACGCACGAAGAGCAAAGGTCGGGACAAAGAAAAGGGACAAAGGTGCGCGAAAAAGAAGAACAGAAGAACAACGTTTTCTGGCCGACAAGCGCAGCCGTTTGTCGATGGTGATCTCAGAAAAGAGCTTTCTTTTAGCCAATCGCAACGATCGTTGCAAGAAACAATCCTGTCGAGTCACAGCGAAGAGCGACGTCGCGTCATCATACGCGTCGGACGTGCACACCTAATCTGTATAGCACTTTTGCGCGTCCCTACACGCGGCAAGGACTTTTCTATTGTAACACGGTAAATCTATATATACGTATATATATAGATTTATTATAAATATTATACATATACATATGGTTCATTATTTTTAGTCTACTTATTACTATACTGCGGATCTTTACGCGTTTATAGCTCGTGAAAACGTTGGGAAAAGCGTGGAGTATAAAATGGGACGGAATCTAATAGAATGTTCCCAGACAGCCAATTTCGAGAGCTGCTGCGTCCGAATATGCTAGCAGCACGATGGCACCAAAAGCGGGGATGCTACTACGATTAAGAGGGCAGCACGGTCGCACGAATGTGGCGAATGTCGATATACACGACAGGTCGCACTAACACAGACATAAGATTTAAGTGTGTGCACTAATGTGGCAGATGTCGGTAAAGTAAATTTCTATTGTACGAACGTGTAGCAGTCTTTCTTTTTAATCTGCCACATTAGTGCGACTGTGCTGCCCTCTTAACCGAAGCAGCATTCCCGCTTTTAGTGCCAGCGTGCTGCCAGCAGTGTGCAGACGCAGCTGCTATCCAAGTACCAGCAGCTTGCTTACTGGGTTTATTTATTTCGGATCTGCGAAGGCACCGCCGGAAGTAAGATTCCATTTGATTCCACTTTCTTCGAATTCGTCTACGAAAATTGCAAACTGCGTAAACATCCGCGGTCTAATAATTGCGATAAATACTATTACTAGACTGCGGATCTTTAAGAGTTTATAGCTTGTGAAAATGTTGGAAAAACCGTGGAATATGAAATTCGAGAGGATTTTGTACGATTTCCATTTGCTTTGAATCTACGAAGGCTGTTCCCATTGAAAATATGATATTATTTCGTTCCACTTTCTTCGAATTCGTCGACAAAAATTTGAAAATGCGTAAACATCCGCAGTCTATTTATTATCGAACACACCGTAAACGTTTTACTACTGCCAGTATCATTGACGCGCGTGCGATATCGTCGATTTAGATTTTGTTTATCGGTGGCCATTGTTGATTGATGCCATTGTTGACTCTGAAGGGCATTTATCATTTTTTTAAACTGTTAGTACACACCTCCATTGAACGACACACATTATACGAATGATCCGATGATTGGTATAAGTAAATTTCGACGCGATCTTCATTTCAATTTCTTCCAGCGAATTGGTTCCGGCTCTCGGTCCCATGCAGAATCGCCGGATGAATTTCTTTTATGGCACCCTCCAGAATTCTTCCAGATAAATGAAAAAAAAAATATGTGCGAAGTTTGAGTGGCTACAGATAACGGGAAAACGTTCCCCCAAATGGATTAAACATTGAAATAATTAATTGAACGCTCATAAAATCGTTTTTCTCGAATATCTTCGAAACCGTTTACCAAGTTGAAAAATATGTTAGATAGAACTTGTAGATTTGGACAAATTGCGTCTTTTATGTCGTATTACTTTTTTTCGTAGAACAAACGGTTTTTGAAAAAATTGAGAGAAAGTCGAACGAAATGGATTAAACATTGAAATAATGAATTTAATGCTGACAAAATTTTTTTTCTCGAATATCGTCGAAACCGTTTACCAAGTTGAAAAATATGTTACATGAACCCTGTAGATCTGGCAAGGCTGCGTCTTTTACGTCCTATTACTTTTTTTCGTACAACAAACGGTGATCGAGAAAATTGAGATAAATGTCGGACCGAAAACAAAACATTTTTTCGGAAATTTGCAAATTCAAGTGTGGTTTCATTATCTTTTATATCAATTAACATTCGCGGAAAATGTGTTTTTTATTTTTTGAACTTGCGGAACTTATTTTCTTTTTAATTGCAGATTTCTTTGGCCGATGTTTTTTAATCGCGCGTCTAGGGACACGTTTTTAACAATTTTATATAAATTTTTCGAAATTAAGAGGAATTCTTATAAAAAATTTGATTCAAGTTAATTTCTATAGAAAATTAATTGAAGACTTAAATTAAAGGAAATTTCAAGTTTAAATTGAGGAAAATTTCAAGATTAAATTTAGGGTAATTTCAAGTTTAAATCGGGGGAAATTTCAAGATTAAATTTAGGGTACTTTCAAGATTAAATCAGGAAAATTTCAAGATTAAATTTAGGGTTATTTCAAGTTTAAATCGGGGGAAATTTCAACATTTAATTTTGGGAAATTTCAAGATTCAAAGGGTAATTTCAAGTTTAAATCGGCGGAAACTTCAACATTTAATTTAGGAAAATTTCAGGTTTTGAATTCAGGGAAATTTCAACATTAACTTTAGGGAAATTTCAAGTTTCGAATTGAGGGAAGTTTAAAGATTTAAATTCAGGGAAATTTCAAGTTTAAATGATATCAAAATCATATTTTTCGTCCCGGTGAATAGTTTTATAGATACATATTCGAAAAAACGATTCTGTCATCATTAAATTAATTATTTGAATATGTAATCCACATTTGGGCACATTTTCCCATTACCCGATCTCGCACAAACTTCCCACAGATTTTGTCAAATTATTTGCAACAATTCTAGGTGGTCCCGTAAAAGAAATTTTGAATACGATTAGTTTCTTAACCCCTTGCAACATCTTTATCCCCAAAAATATCGTAGAAGGGAAAAGAAAGTTTATATTTCTAACGAAACAAATTTCATTTCATCTAAATAGAAACGCGTGGTATTCATATTCGTTAGACTTTGTTAAAATCTTCATGACGAGTCTGACTCGTTAAAATACGGCAAGGGGTTAATCCGGCGATTCTGGTCCCATGTGCACAGACTCGTATCATTGTTAGTTGTAAAATGAATCCTGAGAGAGAGAGAGAAAGAGAGAGAGAGAGAGAGAGAGAGAGACGGCAACATTCGCGGCTCCTTCCTCGTTCGCAACAATGCGGACGGTCCTACCGTAAATGCGGTCTGTCGTGCTAGAGTTATTTAAGATGCGTTTTACAGTCGGTGTACAAAGTATTCGTACAGATTTCAAAAACGAATCACTTCCTCCAAATTCGACCCAACAGCTAGAGTTTTCTTTCAGGCGTTATAACGATTAGTTTAATAGCTAATGTATAAATAATTCTTTTTTATTCTTATTGGTCTAAATCGCGGAGGAAATAGTAAAGGTCTCGATTTTGAAATGTTCTATTCGTGCCCGTAATGAAAATTTAAAATATTTATTTCGTAAATCTAAGTCAGTTCTATACACGTAGAAAGTTTCATCGAAATCGGTATACGCTTGAATAAGCTACGGGTATCGTAAGATGTGAAAATCATTGAATTCAGAGTTCGCGGTCCATTGAAATTGAAATCCTATTTCCTATCGATTCTATTTCATAGGAACCTCTATCGATTTCGATAAAACTTTGTACACGTATAGAACCGACTTAGATTCACAAAATACATGCTTGAAATTTTCATCACAGGGCACGGATGAAAAATTTATAAATCGTCATCGTCACTTTCTCCTCCCCAGTTGCGACCGATAACAATTTACAAAAAAGAATTATTTACACATTAGCTGGTAAACCAATCCTTCTAACGCCTGAGAGAAAACCCTAGCTGTTGGGCCAAATTTGGAAAAAGTGATTCTTTTTTGATAGCTGTTCGAACACTAAAACCATCCTCATCGTTGTCACTGTCACACCACCATCCTCATTAACGATTAATAGTATTATTATCGACACTATATACATATATGTATTACGTATATGTATGTAATACATATATATGTATATACACACACGCATATATATATATATATATATATATATATATATTATAAATATGAATTTATAAATAAAAGTATATAGAATATATAGAAAGAGAGAGAGAATGAAACAAAAAAAACAAAGGGTACAGCAAACGTGGAACGCACGGATAATTATTGTCCACGTAACAAAGAGAGTTACCGCATATGTAATTATATTATATTTAATATTATACAGATATAAATATATACATATATGTATATATATATTTATACATATTAACGTTATTGTAATATGTATAAATATATATACATATTATACAATAATTAAGGAGGTACACACGAGACCGAAGCGTAGAATAAAAACGAGAAAAAAAAGGAAAAATAAAAACAGTAGAAAATACGGAAAGTCGGCCGCCAAGTTTAAAGATATTTGTCATAGTGTTTGTATTTATTTTACGTCGGTGAAACGAACTTGGCCGACAAATGCAATTATTAGAATGGAAGGATGTTCCGTTGAATACAGTCTTCCCTCGCATAGTGTTACTTTTTTATTTCTCCCGTTCTACTCAACAAAAAATTGCAAAAAAATCAAGCACATTCTACAAGGGGGAATAAACAACAGTGAATTATTTCAGAATTTCCGGCCGCGGCATTGATTTTGAAAAAAATCCGGAATATAAACTTGCGATAGGATCCCCAACTTCGCTATCTGGGTTAGACCACACACGAATTATCCTCTGTTTCTTCTGTTATGCTCGACGAAAAATTACGAAACAATTCATGAACGATCTACCTAATAACACAGACGTCTGTGAATTTTTTCAGAATTTTCGGCTGCAGCATTGATTTTGAAAAAAATCCGGAATATAAACTTGCGATAGGATCCCCAACTTCGCTATCTGGGTTAGACTACGCACGAATTATCCTCTGTTTCTTCTGTTATGCTCGGCGAAAAATTACGAAAAAATTCATGAACGATCTACCTAATAACACAGACGCCTGTGAATTTTTTCAGAATTTTCAGCCGCGGCATTGATTTTGAAAAAAAATCCGGAATATAAACTTGCGATAGGATCCCCAACTTCGCTATCTGGGTTAGACTACGCACGAATTATCCTCTGTTTCTTCTGTTCTGCTCGATAAACAATTACGAAAAAATTCATGAACATTCTACTTAATGGTATACATAACAGCGAATTATTTCGGAATTTTAGGTTGCAAGATCGAATTTTAAAAAATCTGGAAGCAGAAAATTGCCGATTTTCCGGTACTCCGAAGACTTTCTGATTTTTTAAAAAGTCGTTTTTGCAACGAAAAATTCAGAAAAAATTCATGGACATTCCACCTAGTGGCACGCATCACAGTGAATTATTTCTGAATTTTCGGTTGCAAAATGAATTTTTTTAAAAATTCGCAAGCGCGTAAAGTTGAGATAGTATCACTATGGGAGGGAAGACTGTAAACAGAGAGAAGAAAACGGCGAAAAATCCCTTTCTCATTATATGCATACTGTGCGCGAGCTCAATACGATTAGGCTCGTCGAGAACATTTTTCCGTGCGCGTGTCTCGACTGATTTGTAAAATTCTCTACGGAAATATTAATAGTCAATTTATCGGTTAAGCGATACCCCGGACGGATTTCCTAAGAAATCCGGAAATTAGCGTTTAAGCACTTGTACGAATGTTGTAAGTAACGTGTATCTCGATACGCCAGAGCATCGTTGTATATTCGTCCTTTAAAATTAATCGTCTTTGCGTACTAATTCTCCTGAACCAGTTTCCGACATCATTATACTGCGAATCTTTACGCATTTATGGCTTCTGAAAGCGTTGGAAAAAGCGTGGAATATAAAATTGACAGAATCTAGTCGAATTTTCACTACCACCGCCGGATATAAGGTTCTATTTGATTCCGCTGTCTTGGTCTATGAAATAATTGGTCTATGAAAATTGCAAACTGCGTAAACATCCGCAGTCTAATAATTGCGATAAATACTATTACTAGACTGCGGATCTTTACGCGTTTATTGCTTGCGAAAATGTTGGGAAAAGCGTGGAATTTTAAAAAATTCGATAGAATTTTGTACAACTTCCATTTACTTTGGATCTACAAAGGCTGTTCCCATTGAAAATATCATTCCGATTTCATATCGTTCCACTTTCTTCAAATTTGTCGACAAAAATTGGAAAATGCGTAAACATCCGCAGTCTAGAGAAAAGCATCGAAAATATACCTCCTCTCTGTGCTATAAAAGTTTCTGTTAAGATCATTTCTTTTTACATTCGACAATCATTTGTTTAGTTTAACTGTATACACGTACTTTTCTTTGTAAATATCGATCGGGACAGTTTCTTCTTCGGTGAACGATGCTCATGAAAATCTGTTCTTGACTGTGTGGAGTAATAAAGCTGATTGTGTACTCATTATCTTAGTCCAACCCCGTTTGTTCAATCTATGTCATTTTCTATCTTGTTTTCAATAAAGTAATATTGCATTTTATACTGAATTTCTCGAATCACTGAACATGGAATAATAAACTAGTGAGAGTAATGAAATTTTTCGGTATTTGTGAACTCGCCTCCGCTCATAATTACGATTAGTCTTGCTGTTCTTTATTTTATTACTGTACTTTATTTTCTTACTAGTCTGTACTTTATTTTTTCTTACTGTACTCTTTATTTTCTCACCGTACTCCTTCTTTCCTTATTGTACTTTATTTCCTTACTGTACTCTTTATTTTCTCACTGTACTCCCTCTTTCCGTACTGTACTTTATTTCCTTACTGTACTATTTATTTTCTCACTGTACTTTATTTCATTACTGTACTCTTTACGTTTTTACTACTGTATTTTATTTTTTATAGTGTACTCTTTATTTTCTTACTACTCTGTACTTTCAAGTTTGGATCAAGGGAAATTTCAAGTTTAAATTGAGGAAAATTTCAAGATTAAATTTAGGGTAATTTCAATTTTAAATCGGGGGAAATTTCAAGATTAAATTTAGGGTACTTTCAAGATTAAATCAGGGACATTTCAAGATTAAATTTAAGGTAATTTCAAGTTTAAATCGGGGGAAATTTCAAGATTAAATTTAGGGTACTTTCAAGATTAAATCGGGGGAAATTTCAAGATTAAATTTAGGGTACTTTCAAGATTAAATCAGGGAAATTTCAAGATTAAATTTAGGGTAATTTCAAGTTTAAATCGGGGGAAATTTCAACATTTAATTTTGGGAAATTTCAAGATTAAAAGGGTAATTTCAAGTTTAAGTCGGGAGAAATTTCAACATTTAATTTAGGGAAATTTCAGGTTTTGAATTCAGGGAAATTTCAACATTAACTTTAGGGAAATTTCAAGTTTCGAATTGAGGGATGTTTAAAGATTTAAATTCAGGGAAATTTCAAGTTTAAATGATATGAAAATTATATTTTTCGACACGTTGAATAGTTTTGATGCAGATAGATATTCGAAAAAAACGATTTTATCATCATTAAATCAATTATTTCAATATGTAATCCACATTTGGGGCACATTTTCCCACTACCCGATCTCGCACAAACTTCCCACAGATTTTGTCAAATTATTTGCAACAATTCTAGGTGGTCCCGTAAAAGAAATTTTGAATACGATTAATTTTTTAACCCCTTGCGACATCTTTATCCCCAAAAATATCGTAGAAGGAAAAAGAAAGTTTATATTTCTAACGAAACAAATTTCACTTCATCTAAATAGAAACGCGTGGTATTCATATTTGTTAGACTGTACTCTTTACTGTACTCTTTATTTTCTGACTGTACTTTACTTCATTACTGTACTCTTTACGTTTTTACTACTGTATTTTATTTTTTATAGTGTACTCTTTATTTTCTTACTGTACTCTTTGTTTTCTTACTGTACTCTTCTTTTCTTACTGTACTTTATTTCCTTACTGTACTCTTTATTTTCTCACTGTACTTTATTTTCTTACTACTCTGTACTGTATTTTTTCTTACTGTACACTTTATTTTATTACTGTACTCTTTATTTTCTTACTGTTGTTACGTCCTAAGGTGGATGTGTTAAAGAGGTAATTTTATTTTAAAGAATTTGATAGAGAATAAAACGCAGTTTCTGAACCTACCTGCATTCACCGGCTTCGGTTCGGGAAATTGAGGATTTCTCAGATACTACGAGGGTCATTCAATAAGTAAAGAGACAAATGGCTATAGCTCAAAAACGGTTTATTTAAATCTTTCAAAATTAAGGCTATTTTTCAACATAATCACCTCCCACAGTTATGCACTTGTCCCATCTTTCTTGCAGCTTCCTAATTCCCTTGGCGAAGAATTCTTTCGATTTACCCCGAAGCCACTTTTGCACCGAGGGACCAGAAACTTCCACTGGACGTCCACACGGGGTTCATCACCTACACTTGTTCGGCCACTTTTAAACCGATCAACCCACTTGTAAAAATTCGCACGGTTCATACAACTTTTATCGTACTGTATTAACATTCTAGAAAAAATTTCACTTGGTTTTACACCTTCTGCGACTAAAAATCTAATGACTGAGCGCTGCTCTTCTAACGTGCAATCTTCTAGTGGACTTGCCATGGTGAATTGAAAATTTTGAGGTTATGTTGACATAAAATGATGAAACAGCTGATCAGAGCATATCCCAAGGTTGCCAACTAACACCCCTGAAAAGATTGTACACATTCATTGAATAGTTTTAAAATTATAGAATTTGTCTCTTTACTTATTGAATGACCCTCGTAATTGGCCTTGTTTCTGGATTTGGATTAGGTGAAGTGTGGTAAGTGCTCCCTAGTTTTTGTATAGTTGGACTTTAAACTGATGTATTTTCAGTCTAGTATGTAAAAACTTAACGCTCTTGGTATCAAACTCTTGCCACAGTTATTACTGACGCATTAGTATTATGTAGGATTCTAATTACCACGTTTTTATTAGCTCGCTTTCTTATTTGTTTGTCTGTTTGTTCGGTACAAATTTTGCAATTGATTTTAAACTAACTTGCTGATGAGCTAGATGCTTGAAATTGTAAACGTAGCTCAGAACTGGATGACAATGCAATATTTAAAAAGAAATTTTTTAAAAAGCCTATGCGTTTAGGAGATATAAATTATTAATAATTTGAACCTTTGCACCCCCCTGCCGCGTGACGTAGTGCGTCTTCGCGGTCAGCGTCCCCACTCTACTACGTGCTCCCACTCTGATTTATCCCCACTCCACTGACCCGCTTCGCACCGAAGGAGCTCAGTGTGCGTCTCAGTGTGCGTCAGTGTGCGTTTGAGCTGCGTGCGGTGTTTACAAAGTTACTACATATTATTTATACTATAACAATGTTTGTTTACCAAGCGAAAGAACCGTTACACCGAGATTCTCCGTCAACATTTATCTTTGACATTTTACCATGGCGTTCGTTTTCGATATGACGCGTCGCAATATCGTCTGAAATTTACTACATGTCTCTGTTATAATCTCGAAATAATGTCTACAAAAAAGGAGCAGTTCGTTAATGATGATTTTCACAGGGAAGTCGCCAAATCACCAGGTATGCCATTAAATATTTTACCACGTTTTTATTAGGTCGCTTTCTTGTATGTCTGTTTGTCTGTTCGGTACAAATTTTACAACTGATTTTAAACTAACTTCTCGATGAGCTAGGGACTTGAAATTTTAAACATAGCTCAGTACTATATGACAATGCAATATTTTTAAACAAATTTTTTAATTTACAACAGCATACGCGTTTAGGAGATATAAACTATTAAAAATTTAACCGTTACACGTCCCCGCGTTACGATCGGTAGTGCCCACTCGGTTCCCACTCTGACTCATCCCCACTTCACTGACCTGCTTCGCACAGAAAGAGCTCAGTGTGCGTTCGAGCTCCGTGCGGTGTTTACAAAGTTACTGCGTATTAGTATACTATAATGTTTGTTTACCAAGCGAAAGAACAGTTACACCGAAATTCTCCGTCGAACCTTTATCTTTGACATTTTACCACGGCGTTCGTTTTCGATATGACACGTCGCAATACCGTCTGAAATTGACTACATGTCTCTGTTATAATCTCATCAAAATGTTCAAAATCGATTGTAAAACTTCACACCACGGTGAACGTTTGCACCGTGCTTCACACGTACAAGACTAAAAAGCAGAAAATAATTATTTAAATAAAAATAAATTTTTTCAAAATACCATGTTTTTAAAACGGACTAAAAAGTATAAAATAATTTTTTCTAGCCCCCATACAGATTCCTAACCCTTGAAAATTTGTGGTTGTGAATGTTTAATAGCTATGAAAATACTTGTAAGATTTAAAACGAAAAACGTGGGGCGCAAGATAATACATAGTAAGAAGTGTAGAGAGTAGCTGCCGCTGAGAAATCTCGTATAACACTTCATATCATTTGCAGTGCAATAAAGTTGTTAGTGATTTAGGTGTTCATGCATCAATTATCTATTCCATATGCCCCACGTTTATCGTTTTAAATCTTACAAGTATTTTCATAGCTATTAAAAATTCACAATCACAAATTTTCAGGGGTTAGGAATCTGTATGGGGCTAGAAAAAATTATTTTATACTTTTTAGTCCGTTTTTTAAACGTGGCGTTTTTTAAAATTTTATTTTATACTTTTTAGTCCGTTTTAAAACGTGGTATTTTTTTAAAATTTATTTTTATTTAAATAATTTATACTTTTTAGTCCGTTTTAAAAACGTGGTATTTTTTAAAAATTTATTTTTATTTAAATAATTTTTTGCTTGAAAATTATCATTTTGATAGGATATTGTACAAAGTGTCAACTACTACGCACTTGCCCCGAAAATGGGACAAGAGCGTCTCTGAGAGTTAAAAATGCTTTCGAACCTTATTCAAGTGCTACGGGGAAAGAAAAGAAATATACATAGAACTGAAGTTCGTAGTCGCATTTGTGCATTATAACAATGACACTTCATTTATTTAACATTTTTTGTATACATACAACGAGAAACAAAAGTTTTGATAGGAATATAAAATCGCCCGGCGAGCCGCGTGTTGGACAGGCCTGAGCTAGAACATGACGATAGTATCTCGTCGCACAGTGTGACGTTTCGATCATTTAGGAGCATTAAATTCTTAATGATGCTGTTTCTTTTTTTTTATCATGTATTTTGTTAAAACTACACAAAATATTTTGATTTCTTATTACTTTAACATAACTTTCGTTGTATTGACCGAAAATACGTATTTTAACTCTTGCAAATTACTATTTGAAAGGGTATTTAGTATAAATGATATAAGGAAGTTGTAAACACAGTCTTACATGAATATATTTAAACTTTTAATAAACTAAATACATGTAGAGAAACACTGAACAAACTTTTCATGAACAATACTATGTACACATGTACATTATCTATTAATTTTCACTCTCAGAACCGGAGTCGACTTCATCGTATTCAGACGAACTTTCATTATCGTCTTTTGTACTATGTAATGTAGGCACTGCAAGTAATTGTAGTACTTCTGGGGTAAGAATCCCTTTTTTTGTAGGAATGTGGCTTAAAGTGGTAATGAAAGGGTCTGACGATATGAACAGCCTATTAATGAGGTCTATATCTGTGGCAATCGGTGAAATTTTTCTCGTGAAAAGTTCACGAAACCTTCTGTTGTCTTTATTTCTCGCCTCTTGTGCTTCTTCCGAAAGTTGACCAATCAGAAGAATGCAAGAGACAATTACAATTTTTCCATGATAAAGCACTTTGTGTACGCTACTTGGCATGCAATATCAGGAATATAGTTTTAAATATAAATTTACAGTATCGTTGGCATATTGTTCAAACGTGTCGGCATTTATGGCAACACAACAATAATTAAACAATAACAATTGAATAGACTAACAATCAAAGTGCAGGTTTGTGAATATCAACAGAAACGTTTTGGCTCGGATAAATTGTGTTAGGCCGTCCACACACGGGTCGATCGGCGATTCGGTCGACGCGATTCCAGTCGCATGCGATTCCCCCCTCCACGTGACTTCCAATGCAAATGAATGCAGAGCCACACACGGGTCGATTCGTGGTCGACTGAAATCGCGTGCGATCGGAAGCGAAGTTAGAAAATCGCGTGGATCGTACGATTTGCGCGACTCATGGAGGTAAGAAATCACCGATTGCGCCGCGATGGATGGACCAATCGGAACGAAACCTTTTTGCCTCTTGTAGAGTATGTCTCCGGGGTGGTCTCGTGAAAAAAAATTTTGCAAATTTTGCTCGTACCACTAAAAAGTGTGAAATAAAAAATTGTATAAATAAAAATTATAAGTATAATTATAAGTATAAATAATTATGTGAATACACACACGAATTTAAATGCAATCCAATCTTTTCGGAGACGACGCAAAATTGAAAATTTTCCTTAAATTCCTTAAATTCTTCTACATGCTTTCACATATTAATGTATATTCTCTTCCCACCTACTGATTTCCAAATTCACCGTATTCTAATGAAATCATAATCAGCAACATCTGTCATTTGGAAAATTTTCAATTTTGCGTCGCCTCCGAAAAGATTTTATTGTATTTAAGTTCGTGTGTATTCACATAATTATTTATACTTATAATTATTTCATACTTTTTAGTGCATTTTTTTACTGCGTTTTTTCGAAGTCGGTTTAATTTTTTTTATCCTTCTCTCTTGTCCCCTATATCTTTTAGCGGAAGGGGTTTTGATAACTTAGCCTATTTTGCCGAAAAATATGCTATAAAAGCTTTATCTTTATCTTTATCAACAGATTTCCCTCAATCTTCGTTCAATATACCAAGTGGTAATACTCCCTAGAAGACTCCTGAGAAGACTCCCTAAGAACACACCCACTGCACAGAAAATTGTACAACAGTTTATCAATCCCTGTGACTCATTGTCAGTGTCGCCAGACTGAGAAAATCGAGGGGAATCAAGTACCCCCTCTTTGATGACCAGTCCAGTCTACGGCAAGGGCACCGTGGTCTACGGTCTTAGTGGGGGACGTTGGAGTGTGCGCATGGTGCTGGAATGTGATAGCGGTAGGGGAAAAGGAGGAGAGGAAATTAAGCCACTAATTCTATTAATTTACAAAAACATTTGGAAGTGCAGCATCCAGACGAATTTGCAATTGTTATGATTGAAAAAGAATGCAATAAGAGAAATGACTCTGACGTTCATAATAATGCGATAGAGAAACACACTAAAAAAGCAAAGCTTGATTTAATGGATGCGTGTGTTAGAATGGTAACCATCCATGGTAGACCATTTTCTCTCATAGATGATGACGCATTTCGGTATATCATTAATATGATTCCCTCACAAACTGAAACCATAAATTCACATAAAATTCGTGACTTAATGCCGGAAAGAGCTATTTCAATACGGAATGGAATAAAGAAAGAAATAAAAAACAAGTTAATTTTTGTTAAAGTAGATGCTGCCACTTGTATGGGTAGATCTTTTCTCGATGTAAATATACAATTCGTGAAAGACAATAAAATACATATTCGGACGTTAGGAGTTATTGAATTGTATAATAGTCATATTGCAGAATATTTAAAGGAAGTTATTGTAGAAACATGTAATAAATATGACATTTCAACGAAACAAATATATACCGTAACAATAGATAATGCGGCTAATATGCTAAAAGTAGTACGAATTTTAAATGAAGAAGTAAATGAATTCGATACAAATTACGACAATATGCACGAAATTATACGGGAAACGAAATAACAGAAATATTAATGAACTCAAATATACATATTAACGACAACTCAATTCACAATATTAACTAGAGGGCTATTGTTGCTCGCTCGCTTCGCTCGCTCGCGAGTAGGGTTGTTGTTGCTCGCTCGCTTCGCGAGCTCGCGGGCAGGACTGCTCTTGCGAGAATGTTAGTGGTATGCATGGCTAGTAGGGCCCACAGCTATTAATGTCTTCCATTTTGTGTGTGACTCTCCACGAGCCACACAAAGAACTTCCCGATTCGTTAGTTGCTGTATATTATTATTATTATTTATTAAGTGTACGTTTTAAGAAGATTATACGTTTTCAGGGAAATTCAATAGTTTTCTACTTATCAAAATGTTTGCTATATGGCGTCGCATTAAACCAATATCGTATGCTCGTTGCTCGCTTGGTTCCTTGTTACAGCATACTAATGTTGCAAAATAAATTGTCTTAATTAGTTTTTCGCAAACGATACATCATTATCCGGGTTTGCAGTATTGATCTTGGTTTTCTCCGATACTATTAATTTAAATTTTCTCAAAATATATAAACCGCTCAATTTTGAAACTCTGCTCAGTGCTACATACAACATTTGTAAAGTTCGTATTTCTGATGTTTTAAAATCCATACATACTTTCTCGTATGTTTGTCCCTGACTTTTATGAATCGCAATCGCTTCAGCAGGAACCACTGGAAATTGACTACGTGTAATTTGTTATTTTCCTTCACTCGAAATATTTACTTGATTCGATATTTTTTTATTATTGGTGTTAAATTTTGATTTATATTTGCATTTTTCATATAATCACGATAACGAGTTCTTACTTTCACTCCTACTCTGGCCAATTGAAAATCTAACCACAATATAGACGGAATTTTAGTATTTTCTTGAAAAGTAATAAATTTTAATATTCCGCATGCTCCATTAACCAATTCATCTTCAACGTCAATGTTATTAATTATCATATATTTTATATTAATTTTCAATTTAATCTCAGTTAACAATTCGTTTTGAACTCATTGTTTATTTAAAGATTGTAATATAAATATTTTTGTACTTTCATCGATATTCTTTGAAAATGTATTCTCGGCGATGATTAACTCACTCTTGCATTGGAATAATTTTCGATTATTGTAAGCGGTTACATTAGCATTAGTTGCATAATTGGAAAAAACATTTTTTTTAATTAAAAAAAAACAAGAAATTTTTTTTTTTTAATTTTATAAAAAAATTTTTTTTTAATTTTATAAAAAAAAATTTTTTTTTAATATATATATATAGTTACGTTTACTTCTTCGGTGGATACGCCTTTCGTATAAATTGCAATGTTTAATCAACTCCTTTCGAAAAAAACTAAAAAACTACTTGACCAAAATGGACCAAAATCTAATCAGCTCTAAGTTACAGCGGGGCACATCGATTGCATCATTCATCATTCCGATCGCGTTGTTACTTTTTCTGAAAACGTTAACGAAAAATTTGATACCATAGAAACGGACATACGTACACACACACACACACACACACACACACACACACACATACCGACATTTTGATAAAAATAGTCTAAAATGACTCCAATGACCATGAAACGTGAAGATCTGATAAAAATTCGATTTTCGATTTTCGGGGTAATTACAATAACTTCCCTATAAAATCGGGAAGTTAATAATGTATTTTTAAGCACAAACGATTTCACAATTATGACCATTAGATGTTCAGCTCATACGCTACAGTTAGCTGTTGGCGATTTATTGAGAAAAGAGAGAGTTTCCATAATCGTCGAAAAAGCTAGAGAAGTCGTTAAAAAATTACGCACGCCCCTTTTAAAATCGACTCTACTAGGAGCACATGCAAAAAGTGCAATACTTGATTGTGCAACAAGGTAGTATTCGACATACGATATGTTGGAAAGACTATTCGAATTAAAAGAATACTGCGAACAAATTCATGTTGAAGGTTTGAAGCTATTGCAAGCAGAGTGGACAACAATAATTCAATTAATGAATGTGCTAAAACCGGCACGATTCGCTACCAAGCGCTTACAAAGCGAACAATTATTACTTGGGGACCTATACGAAATTTGGCAACGATGCATCATTGACGTAAAAAAAGAAAAGACCGATGCAGATATATTCATAAATAATTTAAAAAAACGAGAGGCATCATTACTTCAAAATGAAATCTTTTTAGCTGCGATATGTATGGACCCTAGATATAATGTAATTTTGACGAATACACTTTGTGTTGCTAAAAATTATCTGTTACAAACTTACAAAAGAATACAGCAAATTTGTATGGAGAACGCAAATACCTTGACAGAAGAAAACAATAATACTAATAGATTAGAAAGCTAATAGATCCAATGATGCTACTGAGGAAGACGAATTCGAAAGTTTATTGAAAATTGCAGAAGTCGCCCGTTCTCAAACGCAATCAAGACAAGGCATTGGCCATAGTAAAATTGAAAATGAGCTGGACGATTTTTTAAAAGAACCAAGATTACAATCGTCATCGAATCTTTTAATATACTGGAACAATAAAAAAAGTACAAGTCCAGAATTGTACAAGGTAGCAGAAGCTGTCTTAACCATACCACCGACGCAAGTAAGCGTCGAACGATTATATTCTGGATTGAAATTCATTTTGTCACCCCATCGTTCAAGGATGACATCGCAAATGGTTAATGATGTATTAGTTATAAGATTAAATTTCAATAAAGTCATACCAAATGAAAATGTCAATTCTCACGTATTAACATATTTTTTTCAAACCCAATAAATAATCAATCAGGACCCAAATCAAACATAGTAATGTATCGATGTCATACTAATACATAAATATGGTATGTCCAATTTTTGTAAAATTTTAATTTTTATATGCAATAAATAATTCTTGACTGTTTTTTATGCTGTATAGATGTCACAGACATATCTACGTTACAAATATATATAAAACAATATTTTTATAGATTATATGTCCCCGAATGTATTAGTTTAGTTTAGTGCATCTTTTTCGGAAACACTATCGGACACGGCGGAACGGGGTCTAAAAAACAAAAATCGCGCGGTTTCCGCCGTGCCTGAACTAGGGCTAAATGAGGACGTACAACATTTATACGGTAAGCCACCAATACGTATTACTTATTATATATTATACCATACATAGAATCGAACTATAGCCGATATAGAATACAGAACCAAAAAATATCAGTTGCAGAACTGCAAAACCGATGTGAGACCGATACGGGATATTATAGGTTCTAAAGTCTGAAGAACCGGAACCGAGACCGAAATCCAGAACCGAAAAATAACAGTTATATGTAGAACTGTTATAATATCAGTTCTCAGGAACCGTAACCGTAACCGATATAAGGCAGAACCGATATTCTCATACTGTTATAAAATTTGTTCGGTTCTCATAACTGTTTCAAGAACCGGAATCGATATCATAATTGTTTTCAACCCCTGCTTTCTACCTCATCTGGCGACTGCATTGACTTCAATCTTTTTTTTACTTTGCCTTTTGTTGTTGTTTTTCATAATGCCTACATGATTATATTCAACTATGTAAATAAAAAGCTTACCTTAATGTTATTAGTATGCGTTCTTCCGCGCTGTCACATTCCCTCATAGTTGTATCCTTGTAATGAATGGCTGCAGCAACAGTTTCTACAAGATGGGTATAAGATTACTTGGTCATTCTTGTATAAAATGCCAGAAATTTCTTATCATTCTGTTGCATTTCTCGTGCACCAACAAATACGCGAGTGTGAAAATTGTTTTCAATGTACGGATGCATCCGTAATCTGCGATTTCTTCTTCTTTTCATCCGCCGGTACCACAGATACATAAAGAAGGCCTCCTCATCACTAGAACTGCTCATTCTTGAAAGTGAAAACGTGTTTCTTGATGTATGAAAAACACAAATCGACAACAATCGACCCGCGTGCAAATGGCAATCGCGTCCGTCGCATGAATCGTACATGACGAGCAAGACGTACGAACTTCACGACGCGATTACAATCGACCCGTGTGTGGACGACCTAAGCCCCGTTTCACACTTGAGCGGACCGTCCGCGCTCCGTGCGCGAAGCAAATTATGTACCTGCAATGTTATGGGAGCTTTCACAGTACAGCGGACGGTCCGAGCGTCCGCACGGCTCCTCCGCGTCCGCGCCACAGAGTTCCATGTAATCAAAGGTAGGCTTTCACAGCCAAGCGGACTCCGCCGCGGAGCAAACATCTATATAGGTACTGTGGCGGCCATGGCGATGGTCTATACCGCACAATGGGACAAAATTGCAGAATTTAAAGATCACATTATGACACACTATCCTAATCATCTTTACATCTTCACTGACGGTTCCAAGGTACAAGGCGGGCTCTCAACAGGCGCAGCTTTCGTCTGCCCGGAAATAAAAATCGCAGTCCCCATTAATATTAACCCTACAGCATCGGTTTTTACAGCAGAATGTGCTGCTATATCAATAGCTCTGGACTACTTCAAAAGCTCAGACAAACCACTGCTAATCTGTTCCGACTCGCTCAGTGCCCTTATCTCACTTAAAAGCCTCTTCATAAATACCCGAACTAACTTTCACATAATTGACATCAAACAGAAAATATTCAACATAGCTTCCGAATCACACAATCCAAAACAAGTTTCGCTAATATGGATCCCTTCTCATTGCGGCATAAAGGGAAACGAATTAGCAGACAACCTGGCAAGAGAAGCCACCAAAACCGACCCATCCCGTGAACATAAAATTCCATACACAGACCTCAAATACACTTTCAAAGATGAAATGTGGAATGATTTCCAATCTCTTCTCAGAGCTCAGTTTCAGAACAAAGGAATTCTATACTTTCAAAAATTCTTCAAACCACAAAAGAAACCCTGGTATAAAGAACATGATCTCCCTAGAGACCTCATAGTTAGATTTGGTAGAATGAGAACGAACCACGTCAACACCTTTGAATCCCTAGCCAAGCTCAAAATAATAAATCACTCCACTTGTGAATGTAATTATCCAACCCAAGACATTGATCACTTATTATGGCACTGTCATCTCCGAGCCAAAAAGAGAAATCTAATGATCTCCAAATTGTCAAAAGATAATTGGAAACCGCCAAGTTTCTATTTAAAAATAGACACATTCTTGAAGCACATTAACACAAAAGCCTTAAACATCATTAATAACTTCTGCAATTCAAATAACCTATTCATCTAACATCCCAATTTCCCAAGGGAATCTCAATTTGCTTAATCACTCTGTATCTATAATCTATAATAGATCAAGATGAGGAAAATAATCATAAATGAACACTAAGAATAAGAACAGTATTAGAATCAGAATTGTTATTAGAATAAGAACAGTTACTAGTATAAAACAGTCACTAGATTAAGTACAGTTACTAGAATAAGTAAGAGGGCAATATACAAGTGTAACGGATATAGGTCGGGAGATTGTGCTGGCTCAGCCGGTCGCCGCGGGTTCCTCGGCCACGAATGAATAGCACAGGCGTCTTCTAATAAACGAGGTTTATTATCGTCGTTACTTATAAACTAAAGTACATTAACTGCCCCGCTGGGCAAGCGTATACAGAACGCGGCGTGAATACGAGTGACCCGCAGGTCCGGCGCTCGCAAACCTATTACTAACGGCGGAAATCGCGGAACGAGGTCTCGGTGACCCTAAACTAAACGGCGGCGGTCTTAACCTAAGTGCGGAGTCGCGAAGTGTGGTCCGGTGACCCTAACCTAACCGCAGTGATCCTAATCTGATCGCGGAGTCGCGAAGTGTGGTCCGGTGACCCTAACCTATGTACGGGGCCGCGGAGCGGAGCGATTCGTCGGGAACGGTGATCCGGAGATAAGCGGTACGGTGAGGATCTACCTTTTCCCAAGGGCGTGGGCCACAGGCGTCGAGGTAGACGGGATGGAAACTCCAGGCGCGTTGGCCACGAGGAGGGCACACACTGCGAGGGCGTAGGCCACAAGAGAGGTGCCGGTGGACAGGATATCTCTGAGCGTTGGCTACGGAGATCGGAGGTGCAAGCGTATAGGGGCGTTGGCCACGAATACGGTTTGCCGGGTCGGAGGATATCCTAGGGCGTTTGCCACAGGGATCGGAGAGTGCTAGCGTATAGGGGCGTTGGCCACGAATACGTTTCGCCCGGTCGGAGAATATCCTAGGGCGTTTGCCACAAGGATCGGAGAGTGCGCGAGTGTATAGGGGCGTTAGCCACGAATACGTTTCGCCAGGTCGGAAGGACTCCTAGGGTGTTTGCCACAAGGATCGGAGGATCGTCGGATCGGAGACGGCGGTGAACGGTCAGGTGGCCATCTCGCGGCCGTTGCGGCAACCTCCGCAACTCGGCGCCGCGGTACTTGCGAGAAACCGTGCACTCGCGGTGGCCATCTCGCGGCTGTCGCGTTTCGCGGGTATCAGAGAGAGAGGAGTCTTGTGCCTCCGATATATTCGTTACACAAGTGAAATTAAACCACTAACAGAAGAATAGACCAGCGTAGATTATAGAGAGCGTAGATAATAAGAACATATATCTATTAGTAGGTAAGAGACAGTAAGTACAAACAAGCTATGTACCAAACTAGATAGTGAATATCAACATTATATGTTAGGAAAAGAGATACAGGGATATCTGTTACGCAAATACTTGCCCTATCAAATAGTTTATAACATATACGTTTAAGTATAATGTATTCTATATGTACATATATATATATGTTACTATGTACCTACTCATTCCAGTTTATAGGCCAAAGTAGGCCTAAAGTTTATAAAAAAAAAAAACAATGGAATAAACCGATAATACTGTGTCAAAATCAAAAGACTTTTGATAGGAATGAGATAGAGCGATGACTTTTTTCAATTAAAGCTGAATCATTGCAGAATATGGGAAAAATAGAGAGATTATGGTACGAACGTTTTTTAACCTTGAAAAAATTCGTAAAACATGCACAATTTCAAGAAAATTGTGGTTTATCCAATACCACGCGTGGAACAAATTTCTTTTTACATGTTACACATCATTTTCAGTAGACTGTTTCAGGTTGAATTCAATTTGTCTACGACCTCAGGATTTTGCAAAACGATTTTTGTGAACAAAACTAATAAAATCATTTTTTCGTTGAAATAACTCACTAGTTTGAAGGTATGTTATATTCTCATATATAAAACACAATAAAAATAAATATAACGAAGTATTTGAACGTTTACTTTGGTCGTTAATTGCGATTAACGATTACATTCCTTTCAATTGTAATCGTCAATCGGATAATTGATTAATGACTAACTGGTGAAACTTCGAAATGAAATACGGAATCCAAACTGTATGAATACTGAAAAAAATGTAAACTGAGTTTTTGTTGAGATATATTTCTGTCAATTCTCCACGTTCGCTCTCTCTGTTTCTATCTCCCTCCTTATTACAATTTATGGATAGACCGTATGGCGATTGACTTCATCAATCGATTGAATCAGTCTCCGATTTGTCAATGATTACTTTTTTAATCGTACACATTAATCAATCAATCTTGATTAAAATTTTAATCGATTAATGCTCAACTCTGCTGCGCGGGTCCGTTCAGTCCTGGTACACATCTGGCGACCAGATTCACGCAGGCCTAATCCTCTCCTGTGGGTCTTCCAGTTCTCGCTAGGAATCTATGATCGTATAGACATACGAAAATAATTAAAAAATTTGTCTTCGTTGTTACGTAAATCTACGTATAACGAGACAAACGCGCCTTTTAAACTCCGCTTAGCAAGAAGCGGATGTACCCAGTATCGCCAGTTCGTTAGAATTTCTATTTTCTTTTTTAACTTCCCGATTCATAGGGAAGTTACTGTAATTACCCCGAAAATCGAAAATCGATTTTTTAGCAGATCTTCACGTTTCATGGTCATTGGAGTCATTTTAGACTATTTTTATCAAAATGTTTGTGTGTGTGTGTGTGTGTGTGTGTGTGTGTGTGTGTGTGTGTGTGTGTGTGTGTGTGCGTGCGCGCGCGCGCGCGCGCGTATGTCCGTTTGTATGGTATCAAATTTTTCGTTAACATTTTCAGAAGAAGTAACAACGCGATCAGGATGATGAATGATGCAATCGATGTGCCCCGTCGTAACTTAGAGCTGATTAGATTTTGGTCCATATTGGTCAAGTAGTTTTTTAGATTTTTAGTTTTTTTCGAAAAGAGTTGATTCTACAATGCAATTTATAAGGGAGGACGAAAATTTTCCACCAAAGAACCAAACGCAATTACATAAAAAAAATTTTTTTCTTTTTTTTAGATTTAAAAAAAAATTTTTTTTTAGATTTAAAAAAAAAATTTTTTTTAACTGATGCTAATGTTACCGCTTGGAATAATCGAAAGTAATTCCAATGCAACAGTGAATTTATCATCTCTACTCCCAAGAATACATTTTGGGAGAATATCGATGGAAGTACAAAAAAAACGATGTTAGCGATGTTGGCGAAGGAGTAACGAATCGGGAAGTTCTTTGTGCGACTCTTGGAGAGTCACACACCAAATAAAAAACATTAATATCAGTAGGCCCTACTAGCCATGCGTATCACTAACCCTCTCGCAAGAGCAGTCCTACACGCGAGTAAAACAACCCTACTTGCGAGCGAGCGAAGCGAGCGAGCAACAATAGCCCTCTAGTTATATTTATAAATGAGCAGCAACAACATTAAGCAGTAATTCTGTCATACTTGAATAATATTGCAGGGTATATACTATCGATTGAAGCTGGATGCGGACTGCGGACGCTCCGCATGACTGTGAAAACAGCATCGACTGGTCCGCTGAGACGAGACGCTACCGCGTCTCTACAGGTTCCTAACTCCGTACAGATAGTCCTGAAAATTTGTGATTGCGTATTCGTAATAGCTATGAAAATACTTGTAAGATTTAAAACGAAAAACGTGGGTCGCATGCAATAGATAATTGATGCATGAACACCTAAATCACTAACATGTAGCCATGGGTAAAGGATTAACCAGAAAATGCTGGACAAACAGATTTATTTTGGTTAGGAATATGGGTACAGGAAGGTGAGGTATATATAAAATAATTCAATTGCTCGAATTTTAAATCACAATCGTGCAAACTCTCTCTCATCACACGTGTACTCTACCTAGGTTCCGTGGTATTTTACTCAAAAGGACCAGAAGATGATCTGTCCTCTCTCGCTCGACAAGGCGTCCAGGTATTATCGCGGTACTCTCCTTGTCGAGACGAGTGGCCAGGAACACTCTCCCGTTCCCTCTCGGCAGGCGTCCAGGTATTGTCGCCGTACTCTCCTGCCGAGCCAGGGCGGCCAGGAGTTGACCCGTTCTCTCGCGTTCGACAGGCGCCACTATGGTCTGGAAACCCGTTTTTCGTAGCCAAAAGTCAATTTTTCAAAATAAAGATTTTCAAAAAATTTTTTTTGGAACAGAGTAACAACCATCCAAAGCTTTCAAATCCAAATTATTAATCCTTTCCGATTATTCATTGCTGAGATATAACGTTTTGAAGACAAACTTCGTAAAATTCAGATTAAACAAAACGTTTAAAATAGTCATCATAGACTATCAAAATACAAGTTTAAATGATAATTTCGTATGTGTCAGCAGGTATATTTTAGGTGTGTAATACTGTTGTTAGCATCTTTTTATCCATAAACAAATAGTGACAAGTTTAAACAATATAACCTTTGAGAAAGGTTTTAAAAAAACGGCACAAATCGGCATAAATGGAACCTTTTGCATATGAAATTATAGACATTTCTGAATATAGTGTATAAAGTTTCATTTACCCGTTTCTGCCCGTTTTAGTTGTACAACGTTTTTAATAAATAGTAACCGGGATTTTCAGGCGCTCCGAATGTGTTCGCTTGCAGCTGCTTGACAAACTTTGAGAACGGTTTTACAAAAACGGCTCAAATCGGTATAAAGGGAACCTTTTGCAATATGAAATTGTAGACATTTCTGATTTTTTTAAGTAGCTCGCATTTTTCCGAACAAGTAACTTGGATTCGTACCACGAATCGTGACCAGTAGAAATTACTCTGCTATTAGCACTCCGATCGAAAATGTTTTTATCAGGTATAGCATGGTTTCAAGAGAGATTTCACGTGGTTATAGCAAATTTTTTGTCAACTCTTTTTTTCATGATTTTTCAAGATCTATTTTTACGCCTATTTGTTAGAGAATTTCAAGGCGAATTCGGTAAGTATCATAACATAAGAATATTGCAAAAATTGTTTTTTTAATTTTTGTACAAAAAGTTTGCTATAATCGTGTGAAAGTTCTTTTGAAACCATGTTATATGTGATAGAAACATTTTTTATCGGACTGCTAACAACAGAGTAATCTCTACTGCTTACAATTCGTGGTTCACCCTGTATATACAGTTATTGTATGTAGTTTTTCATCGTTACCCGTTACTGCAAAACCATTTTGCGGCATAACAATGCAGAACAATTGCCATGGGTTTGGCTTGTTTTCAATTTTGTTTAGCCTGATCTCCGTTCGATTGTTTACCGATCGTCTTTTTTATAGTTTATGCACGTTTATAAATAATTCATATATATGATGTACATTAATACATTAGTGATTTTATTTATGTATTTATCTTATTTGTGCTAGTATTATTACTTATGTTATTCCTGCGGCAGAATAGTATTGTTAACACGATTTTTAAGACATTTCCTACGATCTGCCAAAAAAATGTTTCCAACAAAAGTTGATCAGTATTTACATATCTATAGATTTCAATATACAAAATTTTTAAAAAATCTTTTGTTTATAAAAATGGGAATCACGTCAATTTTTTAAATGTTACTATGTATTTCTGACTTTATAATGTTATAGCTGGTGTCGAAACGAATTCAACGACCTAGCATACTATAACCTTCAACTTTAAATAACGCTAAAATACTTTTGGCCACGAAAAACGGGTTTCCAGACCATAGTGCGCCGGAGGGGAAAGGTCCTCGCGTCCACGATTCTGGTTGGCATTACTGGTTGAAACCAACTTCATTCTGGCCACACTGACTGGTAGCATTGCGCTGCATCGACTGATCGATAATTGCCGTCAGGAAACGCGCTGTCTTTCTCAGTGCTTCTCTACGTTCGGCTCGGCCTTTGAAGCTGAACAAGTATGCGATAGTTGCGAAGAAATCCCTCCGAGGCTTTCGTATCTATAGAAAATTTACTGTACGTACACCCTTTAAAGTTTAAACGGTAAACTGCAAATTAATTTATTTAACGTGTACTGAAATATGACATACAACATGTCGGCATTTCTTTGTTCGTCGTGAAAAGTACTTACAACTGTTCTTGTTAAATATACGCCATCGTATTAATATATTTATTAATGACAGTAACAATGTATTTTTTACTACCCACAGATGATGCTCTATACTCTATACTCTATACCATGAATATATAAACATAGTACTTATTCCGCTTATTACATTAGTAAATGTATTGTTGTTTTACAGCCTTGACTACATTTCTTCTAATCTCGCCAGCACAATCACTTAACATGGGTGCAGAAAGCACAAATATATGTAAAAATTTGTCTGCATCTTGCTCTAAATTTACAAAAGTTTTTCACAGGGTAAGTGTAAATGTATTTATACATATATATTTTGAACAACGCGTGTTATACAGGGTGTGTTACGTCATCATTTTCTAGACATTTCCAGTAGTGCAATTAAAGAATGTTTTAGACAAAAGTTTTTCAGTGCTTGGTGAGCTACATGTTCGCATATTCTGAAATCTGAGAAAATGCATTTTACGTAAAAAAGTAAAGGTCACCTTGACTTTTTTAAATGGCACCATATGTTTTGGACGTCATAGGATTCTTGCTGACGTCGCGTCCAGACTAATTCAACAGTGTATTACACTATGCCCTTGAAATGACCTCAAACTCGAAAATTTTGTGCAATCGTAACTTTAATAAAAAATTATTTCTTACAAAACAAAGCAAGTATATTATTTATGTATATTAGGACACACCCTGTATATTATTCTTATATTCTAAATACGCTTTGGTAAATTTTAGCTCATAGAGGAGAAGAGAACAGAAACAATGATTAAAATTCAGAGTTGGGCTAGATGTAATTCTAATTACAATTACTTACTAATTACTGTAATTTGAAATTGCAGAAATAAAATTACAGTTACATGTAATTGTAATTGGTAATAGCAATTACTTGACGAATCACTGTAATTGTAATTGTGGTCCGTAATTGCAATTACTGGTTGAGCCAAAGTAATTGCAATTACCAATTAAAATTACATGCAATTGTAATAACATGTAAATCCAATTACATGTAATTGTAATTTTTTTCTGCAATTACAAGTAGTTGTAATTGGTAGTTGCAATTACTTAACGCCAAAATGGCTCTAAAAAAAGTAATTTGATACCTTTTTTTGATTGATTGTTTTACGTCGCTTCATCAACTGCTATGGTTATTAAGCGAAAAGTAATGCGATACCTACTCAATGGAAATGTCTAAAAAGAACAAACAAAAAGCATATGTTAGGAAATTATTATTATTATTCATTAAATATTTATTTGTAACTAATTATTTGATATTTCACAAAAACGATTACCATTACTTTTCGAAATGACTTTTCAAAGTTGGATAACATATAACATATGCTTTTTGTTTGTTCTTTTTAGACATTTCCATTGAGTAGGTATCTAATTACTTTTTTTAGTGCCATTTTGGCGTTAAGTAATTTCAACTACCAATTACAATTACTTGTAATTGCACTAAAATTATTTGAAGTTGCAGAAATAAAATTACAATTACATGTCATTGTAATTGGTAATTGCAATTACTTTGGCTCAACCAGTAATTGTAATTGCGGACCACGATTACATTTACACTAATTGTGAAAGGAGTAATTGTAATTACTTAACACGATTACAGTAATTGTAATTGAGTCTAACAATTACTTCAAAGTAATTGTTCTTTCAAACCACTAATTTTTATATTTTGGACCATTTAACCGTATTCTTACCGTAATTATAGTCCACTTTTGCACATGTAATTAAAGGTATAATTAAATACTCATGTAATTAATTACTGCCCAACTCTGGATTAATATATATTACTAACTACATTAATTGAATCCATAAAGGTTGCTTTCGAGAATGTAGTTAAATTACAGAGTGTCGAGCAGCGAATTGTCTACCTATGTACTGTTTCGTTTAAAGTGGTAGTTTTATATGCACAATATTCTAGTTTTTCTCAGTAAAATGGCAAAAACTGAAGGTGTTATTAGTAGACTGCGGATCTTTATGCAAAATAAAAATATTCTGCATTTATTGTGGGAAGCAGGAGTAAAATAAAAATTAATTTAGTCCCTCAATGACTTCGTTACATTAAAAACAACATTAGAGTATTATGAAGTTTTTCTAATCTTTTACCGTTTTATATTTCACCCAACAAATATCTTCATAAATGCATAAAGATCTACAGTCTAGTCTTATCTATTAGTCTATTATCTATTAGTCTTTATCTTCGTTCAACTTATTATTGCCTATCTGCATGCAAAATTTAATGTTTGTATGAGTAAATAACAAATTCAAGGTACTTTATTATCACATAGGGAGCAATAAACAAGAATTACAGACATCTACTTTCTTATTTATACTCGTGAAAATGAAATTATGCTTACTTTACATAAATTATTTTCTTCCATAATTCTGACTAAATCTTGTATACATATGAGTATATTACTTACTCTTATATGGCATACTATCGTACAATATTTATGAGTATATATTATACATGGTTGAATTTGTCTTTTCATTAGCTACGAGTATAATGTTACACTAATCAAAATACGTTGTTCCATTTAAAAAGACGACGATGACCTTGAAATATCGGAAAACATGACCTAGAGAAAAAAAGCTTCCTTCCCAATAAGTTCCCCACTGAACCAAACATTTTCTTCTATTGCTAAAAACAACGGAGATATTTTCGTTCGTTGCAAGTCTCTTAGGTGCCTTACCCTGTATATACACATTATTACATATATGTAACGTTGTGTCGCGATTCTTTATTAAAGATGTTATTTAAACTTAACATTACTAAATACCTGTATGCAAAGAATTAACGAAAACAAAGTTATTTACTTGATTTTAGGAATTGTCTCTTACGAGCGAAGAAAATGTTGTTAGTTCCCCATTAAGTGTGCATATGATCTTGTCTTTACTTTCTTGCGGTGCAAAAAATGAAACGTTAAGGGAATTGACAGCTGGTCTCTACCATCATGACAAAAATTCTGTAGAAAAAGGATATGCAACTTTGATAGATGCATTAAATGTAAGAAAGTTACTGTACTTGATTGAAAAGAAAATTAGGTAGTTCTAATCATTGATTTGTACATTTACAAGGAACTGAACTATACTAAATTACATATTGCTAATGCAATGTACATTCAAGAAGGACTTGAGTTGCTAACAGACTTTGTGACATCAGGAACAAGTACTTATAAATCTGTTATTTCAAAATTAGATTTTGAACATAACAAAGAGGCAGCGGAAGAAATCAACGCATGGGTTAAACAAGCAACAAGAGATAAAATTTCTGATCTCGTGTCTTCAGGTAAATTATTCCAATATAGAAAGTAATGAAAAATAATAATACTATTGTTTGTAGATGATTTTGACGAAGAAATGAAATTGGTATTAGTAAATGCAATCTATTTTAATGGTGCGTGGTTGCATAAATTTAACGTGAAACGAACCCAGAAGAAAGTATTTTATGTGACAAAAAGTAAAGAGAAAATGGTAGCAACAATGTTCAATAAGTCTGAATATAATTATGGTAAAATACCAAAATTGGATGCAAAATTTATTGAAATTCCATATATGGTATGTTCAAATACACAAATGTTTTGGATCGAAAATTGATAAACTATTTTGCAGAACGAGGATATCGTTATGACCATAGTATTGCCAAATGAAGTGGATGGACTTTCAAAGTTACAAAACAGTATTTCATGGAAAGTTCTTGCAAATGCATCTCGAATATATGATGACATTGAATTGTATCTTCCAAAATTTAAAATAGAGTTTATGGTGGATTTAGAAGATATCTTACGCAAAGTATTAACAATATATTTCTCGCATAGGATCATAGAGGGTTCTGTGTTTTAATCCATTTTGAAAATTTTAGCTCGGTTTAAATAATATGTTCGAAGATAATGCCGATTTTGGGTATATTTCAAACGAACCTTTAAAAGTTGGCAAATGCATACATAAAGCTATGATAGAAGTAAACGAAGAGGGTACCGAAGCTGAAGCTGCCACAGGTGAATAAATTGAATTCTAATAGAATTAAATAAGTTCGATAAGTATTTAACAGCTGAATTATTTCAGCTTTGCACGTACAACTGCTTTCAGCGCGGATAGGTAAACCAGAACAATTTGTAGTAAATCGACCATTCATGTTTATAATTGAACATAAACCATATAACATACCCCTCTTTATTGGAAATGTAAAAGACATAGAATCTATAGCTGAAAAAGATGAACTATAATATCTACAAACAATATCGATATGTAATTATAAACTGAACCAGCATTTTTATGCGCACATACTCTTTGTTGTATAATGCATGTATTACATAAGAAAATAAACCAATATCAAATATGATTAGAACTATTTATTATAAAATGTATCTGTACATGTGTTTTATCACCTGACCTATTTTATAGAACATGTACCTATTTTATAGAACATAAATTCGCATAAAATTTACTTATAAATACTAAACAATACCTGAATTTATACAGGGTGTCCCAAAATTCGTAAAAATCCCGGAAATGGGAGGTTCCTGAGAGCATTTGAAGCGACATTTTCCTTTGCAAAAATGTTATCCACGGCTTTGTTTAGGAGTTATTAACGAAAAACACGGACCAATCAGAGCGCTAGCTAGACGCGAGTTGGCACAGTCGGCCCGGGGCGACAACTGTCTCAGGAACCTCCCATTTCCGGTATTTTCACGAATTTTGGGACACCCTGTATAGTTAGTTAGATTATAGATTTTAATCATTCCTGAAATTTGTACCATTTTAAACATAATATTTTTTAATCCTCTGGATCATTCCATTTTTCCTACCGCTTGTTTTTAAACCTAAATAGGGTTTTTGACATGATTTTCAACTCTGGTATAAACAGTAACGTTCTCTATCTGTTGAAAAAAAATATGTCAAAGCGGATTTATACATCGTCGCTAGTTGTTTGGATTTCAATTAATAACTATTTACAGTGACTCCCACTCATTTTTGGACTTTTAAATATTGAACGTGACAAATTTTTTAAAAAAATGCAAGTTGTAATTCCAGAGGAAATACTTCTTTTTTTCCCGCGTCAACCGATTTCGATGAAACTTTTATTTTTTAAATTTTCAATATAGGCTCACATGAAAAAGTTACAAAATGCAACTTTTAGTATTTTCTCTAAAATTCTGAGCAATTGCAATTTTCGAAAAAACATCTCTTCACATCATGTAGTGAACCAATTGCTCTAGCTTCTCAAAAAAAGTTTAAATCGTATAGTCCAATATTAAAAAGATTATTATTTTTTTTAGAACGACGGAATATTAATGGGAGTCACTGTAAGTACTATTTGTTACTGTACCTTTTCTTTTTCAACAAGCTTTCGAATTGATTGTTCATCTGCTAATGTACTCTGCTCCACGACTTCCTTTTTACTTCTCTTTTTTGGTGGAGGTGGAGAATGGTGGAGAACAGTGATGCCAGAACCGTGGTACTGTGGTACTAAACCATACCAGTATCGCCAGTTGATGACCAAATGGTCATCAATTACTCTCCTCCTTTTCCCCTTCCACTATCCCATTCCAGCACCATGCGCACACTCCAACGTCCCCCACTAAGACCGTAAACCACGGTGCCCGTGCCGTAGACTGGACTGGTCAACAGAGAGGGGTACTAGTATTCCCCTCGATTTTCTCGACCTGCCGACACTGTATATACCTATAGACCCGGCATAGGTATAGTATGTATATAGGAAAACCGCGAGTGCAGCTCGGCAAAGATAAACGTACAGCGTGACGTCACAAGATAAGTCTTAAGATAATTTCAAAATTACTCAAACGGCAGACCGACGCCGATACTACGCCATTATACACTTGCTCGGTGTGAATTTTCTGTAGTGATTCCAAATTGTTCCAGAAATCCAGAAATAGAAATTAAATTGAATGTTATTTCTTCCCTGAATGATTGTAATAGAGCAGAAATCATGTATAACATTTTCAATTTTTTAAATTTTTCAACGATTTTGAATTTCATCTACTCAATTTTTTTGTAAATGCATAAAGATCCGCAGTCTAGCAATAACTAATTACAAGCGAGATAAATGTAAATTGTGTAAAACTAGCAGTACTACCTTAAAATGTTGTAAATGTAATCAATTTATATGTAAAAAACCATTTTGTAACCTGCATAATATGCGAAAGTTGTTAATCTTCAGAATCAAATATCGCGCGATTCCTAAAAATCGCCGCGCTAGCTGTTCACGCCTGTTTCACCATTATTTCAAAACATAAAGACCACAATAAATAGGTCGTTGGATTCGTCTTGGCGTCAGCTATAACATTATTGAATAACAAATATATAGTTATAAATAAATAATGAAGGTGACCACAATTTTTTATTAAAAAAAAATTTTTTTTGAAATTTTTTGTATTAAGATTTGTGAAAGACTGTGTACTGATTACTTTATGACCCTTGATCGAATCCCGCACCGAATAATTCTTTTTTTCCTTTAAACACATTTTTTTGTTCTTTGTTTTTCATATAATTATAGCAATGGCATTTTAATTATATTTTTAAAGTGTTATTATTATTTTTAAGTTGCGGGTGGAATATAAGTAGTAAAAATAATAGTAAATCTTTATAGTAAAAATTTATTATCATTTTAAAGAATTATATTCTTGTGAATTATACTCTTGTGAAACTTATAGCCTTTATGCTTTTATTTCTAATTACCTGTTTGGATTACCATTGTTTAGACGATTGGCAAGAGGAGTTCGAATCTTTGTAGACTTGGTTCTATTTTTATCATTAAAATTGGAAATTTTCTGTTCATCTACCGTAATTTTAAATTCTGATTTAGAGGCCTTTTTCTTCTTTTTATATACAGCTGTCCTTCTTTTATTAATTTCACATTTAGGTAATTGCAGCGATAGTGTATCTTTAGCAACGCTATCGTCGTCGAGCGTTATGATTTCTTGTTTTGGCATTTGCGATATTTTCTCTTCAACGCGTGCATCTTACAATTCAATTAAATCCGATTCTGTGGGATCGTTCAATATTAATAGATCTCTCCATATTTTTATCATATCGCTATCGGTAGTCTGAACATCCTTATGTTTTCTGTTCTTTTTAACATCATTGTAATTATCTGAGATTGTTTTACTTCACTTCCACTTTCTACTTTTTTGTCATCCGCAGAACCTGCCTGAGATGAATGATTGGAACTTAAGTCGGATACATTTAATTTCCCATTGACTTCGTTGTTCATCACATTCAAAGACCTCACTTTACACATAAATACCACACATGACCATCTATCTATTTCTCCATTGGTACTTTGCCGTTTCTTGAGTGTTACAACAGCTATAAATGGTTCGAAACCGTAGGACATCAAACTTTGTGGGCTTATGATACATCAGTTGCCATTGCGAAGATAACAAAACACTAAAATGTCTAATGTTTGAAAATTAAGAGTTCTTCTAATGATAAATGAAAAGAAACTAACATACGGCAATAGTAAAATATGAAGTTGCATACCATTACACATTCAGCAGAATCAATGAATAAAAATAGTACATAATGTGAAAGACATTGCAACTAATTGTGAGCCATTATGATGGATTTTCGTAGTCAGAGATAATATTGCATAAAACATTTTTAAAACACTTTGAAAATATATTTGAAATGTTGCTACAATAATTTAATGTAAACAAAGAACAAAAAAAAGTGTTTAAAGGGAAAAAAGAATTATGCCAAAAAGTTCGTTGCCGGAGACTTTACCGCCTACTCCAACCGGAAGTGTTGGAAGCTATGCTCATATATTGAAATATAATGTAAATAAAATGTTAAATGTAAATAAAAATATTCGGTATTACATAATACATATACAAAAAAGTAAAGAAGTATCGAAAAAATTGATTTGGATTTTTTGAACACCGATACAATTTATAAACTAGAGGGCTATTGTTGCTCGCTCGCTTCGCTCGCTTGCGAGAGGGTTAGTGATACGCATGGCTAGTAGGGACTACTGATATTAATGTTTTTTATGTGGTGTGTGACTCTCCAAGAGTCACACAAAGAACATCCCGATTCGTTACTCCTTCGCCAACATCGCTAACATCGTTTTTTTTTGTACTTTCATCGATATTCTCCCAAAATGTATTCTTGGGAGTAGAGATGATAAATTCACTGTTGCATTGGAATAACTTTCGATTATTCCAAGCGGTAACATTAGCATCAGTTAAAAAAAAAAATTTTTTTTTATGTAATTGCGTTTGGTTCTTTGGGGGAAATTTTCGTCCTCCCTTATAAATTGCATTGTAGAATCAACTCTTTTCGAAAAAAACTACTTGACCAATATGGACCAAAATCTAATCAGCTCTAAGTTACGACGGGGCACATCGATTGCATCATTCATTATTCTGACCGCATTGTTACTTTTTCTGAAAACGTTAACGAAAAATTTGATACCATACAAACGGACATACGCACACACACACACACACACACATACAAACATTTTGATAAAAATAGTCTAAAATGACTCCAATGACCATAAAACGTGAAGATCTGCTAAAAAATCGATTTTCGATTTTCGGGGTAATTACAGTAACTTCCCTATGAATCGGGAAGTTAAAAATTCTGAAAAAAATTAAGGACAATTGTTTCAATAATATCTGACTACTGAATTTTTCTGAAAAGACTGAGAAGTTCAATACGAAATATGCATTTTCTTCGAATGTTTGGAGATTTTCAATTTTTTTAACATGTTTGCATAATCTGAAAAATCTGAACAAAATCTCAGTCATGTGTGGTATTAGGTAGAATATTTATTAATTTTTTTGTAATTGTTTATTGAGCATGGTTCGACTAAAAATCTATTTGTGTTGGGGGCTCGCTGGACCATACTTAACTTTAAAAATCAACGAAAAAAATTATTTAAGAAATACAAAACATACTTTAGGATGGACCATTAAACCCGGTTTTTTACAAAACAATTAGTCCAAATTTCGCTTCGATATCTTTTTTAGATCAAAAGTTATAACAAAATGTGCACTGCGCCGCACCGCGCCGCACAGTGGAACGAAATGGCCAAAAAGCGGTCAAAAATCCGTAAAACTGAAACTATCCAATGAATTTGATTAAAATTTTGTGGACAGGTTGCCACAGGTACAACGCTTAAATGGCAAAAAAAAAGTTTTCAAAAAATTATTAAACATTAAGTAATATGGGCTAACTGGAAATCTCTGTTTACGGCTCATTTTTTATTAATTGAAGCAAATCTTAAAAGTGTTAAGCAGCTTCGGTCTGGCACTAATCGTTTTGGCAAGATATAATATTGAACTAACTTTGTGTAAAAAATCTCGGGCAAATTCGAACAACCTTGGCCGCAATTTAAGTTTACATATCAACTTTTAGAATTTCCAAGAATGAATCGCGCGGAACTTACGATTATTTGAGGTTCAATGTGAAAATTTTTAAGGAATATTTTTAAATAATAAAGAAAAATGTGAAATGTATATGATTTATTAATCCTTTTTGTATAAAAAATGTTAATAACAATTTTTTTATATTACATCAATTATTTCTATAGAGGTCACTATATATTGTCGGAAAAATGCCTATTGAATTTTTGTGACAGTGGTCGCAAATTGTACGAGAACTTTGTTTATTTAACAAAAGAATGTAATACCAATTTTTAAAAAAGAAAGAATAAATATTCTTTTAATTATGAATTTCACATTTTTTAACTTCCCGATTTTATAGGGAAGTTATTGTAATTACCCCGAAAATCGAAAATCGATTTTTTAGCAGATCTTCACGTATCATGGTCATTGGAGTCATTTTAGACTATTTTCAGCAAAATGTTTGTGTGTGTGTGTGTGTGTGTGTGTGTGTGTGTGTGTGTGTGTGTGCGCGTGTGGCCGTTTCTATGTAATCAAATTTTTCGTTAACGTTTTCTGAAAAAGTAACAACGCGATCAGAATGATGAATGATGCAATCGATGTGCCCCGCTGTAACTTAGAGCTGATTAGATTTTGGTCCATTTTGGTCAAGTAGTTTTTTAGTTTTTTTCGAAAGGAGTTGATTAAACATTGCAATTTATACGAAAGGCGTATCCACCGAAGTAGTAAACGTAACTATATATATATATATATATATATATATATATATATATATATATATATATTAGACATATTTAAAAAAAAAAATTTTTTTATAAAATTAAAAAAAAATTTTTTTATAAAATTAAAAAAAAAATTTTTCTTGTTTTTTTTAATTAAAAATACTTTTTTTCCAATTATGCAACTAATGCTAATGTAACCGCTTACAATAATCGAAAATTATTCCAATGCAAGAGTGAGTTAATCATCGCCGAGAATACATTTTCAAAGAATATCGATGAAAGTACAAAAACATTTATATTACAATCTTTAAATAAACAATCAGTTCAAAACGAATTGTGAACTGAGATTAAATTGAAAATTAATATAAAATATATGATAATTAATAACATTGATGTTGAAGACGGATTGCTTAATGGAGCATGCGGAATATTAAAATTTATTACTTTACAAGAAAATACTAAAATTCCTTCTATATTGTGGTTAGATTTTCAATTGGCCATAGTAGGAGTGAAAGTAAGAACTCGTTATTGTGATTATATGAAAAATGCAAATATAAATCAAAATTTAACATCAATAATAAAAAAATATCGAATCAAGTAAATATTTCGAGTGAAGAAAAATAAGAAATCACACGTAGTTAATTTCCAGTGGTTCCTGCTGAAGCGATTACAATTCATAAAAGTCAGGGACAAACATACGAGAAAGTATGTATGGATTTTAAAACATCAGAAATACGAACTTTACAAATGTTGTTGGTAGCACTGAGCAGAGTTTCAAAATTGAGCGGTTTATATATTTTAAGAAAATTTAAATTAATAGTATCGAAGAAAACCAAGATCAATACTGCAAACCCGGATAATGATGAGTTGTATCGTTTGCGAAAAACTAATTAAGACAATTTATTTTGCAACATTAGTATGCTATAACAAGGAACCAAGCGAGCAACGAGCATACGATATTGGTTTAATGCGACGCCATATAGCAAACATTTTGATAAGTAGAAAACTATTGAATCGGGAAGTTCTTTGTGTGGCTCGTGGAGAGTCACACACCAAATAAAAAACATTAATAGCAGTAGGCCCTACTAGCCATACGTATCACTAACCCTCTCGCAAGAACAGTCCTACCCGCGAGCTCGCGAAGCGAGCGAGCAACAATAGCCCTCTAGTTTTATTATTTATGATATGTCCCTTAAAAATTTCACCTAAAACATGAATTTTTACTCCCCGAAAGTAATACTTATTGTTAGTTAGTTTCATCATCGTGGTTTATCATGGGTTATTCTAATGCCGGCGGTACACTTTTGAGTCAATGTACGATAAAATGGTAACAAATTTGTTAGTTAGTTTCATCTTTACGGATTTTTTATCACCTTGCCACTTTTGAAAAAATAGAGATCTAACGAACGAAAACTTTGTTTATTCAGCATAAAAAATTATTATTAATTTTTTTTATTTAAACAATTTATTAAAAATAATTAATTTACACAATTCATTTTAACTAACTGTACTAACTAATATACCCTTAAAAATTTTTACCCTAAACCCCAAATAATCGTAATTTCCGCGCGATTCATTCTTGGAAATTCTAAAAGTTGATATTTAAACTTAAATTGCGACCAAGGTTGTCCGAAGTTGCCCGAGATTTTTTACACAATGTTACTTCAATACAACACCTTACCAATACAAGTAGTGCCATACCGAAGCTCCTTAACACTTTTAAGATTTTCTTCCATAAATAAACAATGAACGTAACGCAAAGAGGCTTCCGATTAATCCATATTAGTTAATGTTAAACTACTTTATTGAAAAATTATTTGTGCCTGTTAATAGTTTAAAGCATGCATAATAACCCATAAAAATTGCAGAGCTGTAAGTATTCAATTATAGACGCAATAATTAAATAACTATGGCGCTGAAAACTGATGAATTCCCAAGAGAGAAAATAGGTTACTTGCCATGCCTATATCTCCGTAAAAAAATGTTTTTTTTTAAATCGGACTTTGGCACATTATACATTCACTATTTGGTAATACAAAAATAATATTTTTTTTTAAAAAATCGAAAATTTATAAAATCGATTTTTGGCCGCCTCCGTACCACTGTGCAACGTGCCACTATTACTCTACTCTGGCCATCAGAGAGGGGGTACATCATCTCACCGTGACTCCCCTCATCTGGCGACACTGGTCCACGGTACGTCAGAGTGAGGGGTCCAGCCGGCCGAGCCGCCGCACTACGGTCTGGAAATCCGTTTTTCGTGGCCAAAAGTCAATTTTTCAAGATAAATATTTTCAAATAATTTTTTTGGAACAGAGTAATAACCATCCAAAGCTTCCAAATCAAAATTAGTATTCATTTCCGATTATTCATTGCTGAGATATAACGTTTTGAAGACAAACTTCGTAAAATTCAGATTAAACAAAACGTTTAAAATAGTCATCATAGACTATCAAAATACAAGTTTAAATGATAATTTCGTATGTGTCAGCAGATATATTTTAGGTGTGTAATACTGTTGTTAGCATCTTTTTATCCATAAACAAATAGTGACAAGTTTAAACAATATAACCTTTGAGAAAGGTTTTAAAAAAACGGCACAAATCGGCATAAATGGAACCTTTTGCATATGAAATTATAGACATTTCTGAATATAGTGTATAAAGTTTCATTTACCCGTTTCTGCCCGTTTTAGTTGTACAACGTTTTTAATAAATAGGAACCGGGATTTTCAGGCGCTCCGAACGCGTTCGTTTGCAGCTTAACAAACTTCTTAACAAACTTTGAGAACGGTTTTACAAAAACGGCACAATTCTGAGGGGTGAGAGGGAAACAATTTTTTGGTCAAAAAGTAAGGTCAACCCTAAATGTATATGGATGTATATTTATTGTTTATATCATTCGTATTTATATTTTATATATTTTTATAGTTTATGTACATTTATAAATAATGCATATACAGGGTGGCCCACATAACTCTGAACAGCTCAATATCTCCGTTACTTTTCGTTGTACAAAAAAACTTCGTAGGATAAAGTTACACTGTTTGAAGGGCCACATATAACGGTGTAAGGGAAAAAAAATTTCAAGGTCATTTTTATGAGATTTCAAGGTTATCGATGTTTTTTTAAATGGAATTTGGTATTTTTTAATACATCAATCGATGGAGCTGGACATTTTTTATAAAAAAAGTACTAACCTATGTATGTTGAAAAGTTAGTAGTTCAGGAGATATTTCATTTTAAATAACTCCAAAATACCATTACTGTCGTACTAAGGCGTTAGTGTTTACTTACTTGCGTAACGTCTTAGTACGACAGTAATGGTATTTTGGAGTTATTTAAATTGAAATATCTCCTGAACTACTAACTTTTCAACATACATAGGTTAGTACTTTTTTTATAAAAAATGTCCAGCTCCATCGATTGATGTATTAAAAAATACCTCATTCCATTTAAAAAAACATCGATAACCTTGAAATCTCATAAAAATGACCTTGAAATTTTTTTTCCCTTACACCGTTATATGTGGCCCTTCAAACAGTGTAACTTTGTCCTACGAAGTTTTTTTGTACAACGAAAAGTAACGGAGATATTGAGCTGTTCAGAGTTATGTGGGCCACCCTGTATATGATATACATTAATACATTAGTGATTCTATTTATGTATTTATCTTATTTGTGCTAGTATTATTACTTATGTTATTCCTGCGGCAGAATGGTACTATTAACACGATTTTTAAGACATTTCCTACGATCTTCCCAAAAAATGTTTCCAACAAAAGTTGATCAGTATTTACATATCTATAAATTTCAATATACAAAATTTAAAAAAATTTATTTTTGTTTATAAAAATGTTAATCACGTCAATTTTGTAAATGTTACCATATATTTCTGATTTTATAATATTATTCCTGGTGTCGAAACGAATTCAACGACCTAGCATACTATAACCTTCAACTTTAAATAACGCTAAAATACTTTTGGCCACGAAAAACGGGTTTCCAGACCATAGTGAGGCGTCCAGGCATTATCGCCGTACTCTCCATGTCGAACGAGCGACCAGGAACAGACTCCCTGTTGTCACAGGAGACCGTCATATGTCATATCGCGAGACGGGATCCTTTGATCGTCTTTCGATTCTGGCGATCGTCTTCCGACTTTGGCGATCGTCTTTTGACAATTCGGGGCGTCCTCCGGCCGAACATCGCGCCGTGCGTCCTTTGTCATATTAGTCGTTCGACAGACGCGATAGCCAACGCATCGCATAGCGAGGCTCCACCGATGTATCAAATATTAATAAACTCTAGTTCTATTATTATCGTTAACTACGGCTTATTCACACCACTACGTGTATCCAATCGCTAACATATTTACAATAGGTTATGGGCCCAGGATATCGCGTCGTTCGGAAAGCATTGATAACGGAATAGAAGAGTATCGGTGTAACGTGCGTATTTCAGTTCGAGTTTAGTGCAAGTGCCTACGAACACCGGGTGGACAATGGCGAATCTAGTGAAAATCGAAGCTCTCAACAAGGAGAACTACGACACGTGGAAGATACAGATGCGCGCATTGTTGGTCAAGAACGACGCCTGGGGTTACGTTAACGGCGAAAAGAAAGCACCGACGGTGACGGCAGATGATGCAGCAACGCAAGCGGCTTTCCGCACGTGGGCTGGAAATGACGAAAAGGCAATGTCCGACATTATACTGTCGATCAAACCGTCGGAACTGAAACAGGTCAAGCACTGTAAAACATCGAGCGAAGTATGGCAGAAGCTCGAACAAATATATCAGTCGCGGGGACCTGCGCGCAAAGCCACGCTGCTGAAGAAATTAACCCTGCAGCGTATGGACGAGGGCGAAGATGTTCGCGAACACCTCAGGAGGTTTTTCGATGCCGTGGACAAGCTGAACGAAATGGATGTCGATGTTAACGCGGATCTGCTGGCGATTTTGCTATTATATAGTTTGCCGCAGAGTTTCGAAAATTTCCGTTGCGCGATCGAGTCACGCGACGAGCTGCCGCCTCCGGATGCTCTACGGATAAAGATCATCGAAGAAAACGAGGCGCGAAAAAACGAAGCGCGCGACACAGCGCCAAGCGCCATGATTGCCGGAAAACATGTGAAGTCAAATCACGGAAGAAAGAACTTTAACAAAGTACAATCGGACAATAACAGTGATGATAGCTCGAAAGTAAAATGTTTTCGGTGTCGGAAATTCGGTCACTTATCATCCGAGTGCCGCAAGGGTGGTGAAAAGTCGAAGCATTCGGCCGGTAGTGCTAGCAGCGATTTTTCCTTTTATACGACTTCGGAATTCGGACAAAACTGCGAAGAAGCGCGAGTGATAACCGAAACAAACAGTGAACTATGGTGTTTGGACAGTGGCAGTACATCCCACTTGTGTAAAAACTTGAATCGTTTCGAGAATGTCGATAAACGGCCACGCGGGAAGCTAAATCTCGCAAGTAACGCGTCGACTGACATTACCGCGAGTGGAACCGTGCGCATAATCGTCGATCAAAGGGATTCAGAAAGGAACCTCACGATAGAAGAAACCTTGCACGTACCGGATTTGCGAACAAACTTGCTGTCGGTCGGAAAAATCACGGATCGTGGTTACAAGGTACTCTTTACGAAGGATCGAGCGACAATTATCGACGCAGCGGGCAACGACAAGCTGATCGCAACTCGCAGGGACGGCTTGTACTACGTGGCACAAAAGGAAGTTCCAGATCATGCCATGGTCACGGACGAGGGTGCAACGAAAGCACAGTGCAGCAACATACTCGAGATGTGGCACCGACGGCTCGGACATCTAAATCAACAGGATTTAACGGAGGCGAGACGCAAATGCATCATACCGAGCGGTAATATTAAAGAATTTCGACGACCACTGCGTTGCGAGGTCTGTATCGAAAATAAAATGACGCGAACACCTTTCCCCGAAAAATCGAAGCGCGCGACGGGCGTTTTAGACATAATCCACAGCGACGTATGCGGACCTATGCGAACGCGATCGCACGCGGGCAATAAATACTTTGTCACATTTATTGACGATCATTCGAGATGGTGCGAGATACGGTTTTTAAAATCGAAAGATCAGGTTTTCGACGCGTTTAGGGATTTCAAAACCTACATCGAAAATCAGACTGGTCGAAAAATTAAAACACTCCAATCGGATAACGGGGGAGAATACGTCAATTCGCGTTTCGACAAATTCCTGAACGATAACGGCATAAAGCGTAGACTATCAGTCGCGTACAATCCGCAGCAAAACGGATTAGCCGAGCGAAAGAATCGGACGATTATAGAAGCAGCTAGGTGTCTAATCGGGCAATCCGGTTTGCCGAATTCATTCTGGGCGGAAGCTGTTTCGACGGCAAATTACATTCGTAACCGATGTCCGTCGAGAATCTTAGCTGGAAAATCTCCATTCGAAAGGCTTCACGGGAAGTTACCTAACGTAAAATATTTTCGCGATTTTGGATGCGATGTCTATTTCTTAAACAACAACCCAAACAAAGGGAAGTTTGAACCGCGATCACGAAGAGGAATTTTTATTGGTTACGCTGAACATTCAAAGGGATACAGAATATGGAATAAGGAAGAAAAGCGGGTAGAAATCGCGCGCGACGTAAAATTTCTCGAGAATTACAATGCGAATCAAAACGTAGTAGGTATTAACTGTAATCTCGAAAACGTCTCTTCCGAAAATATCCCAGCGGACAATTTAGATCGCGAAGAACGGGAAAACGACAACACGACTTTCGACGTTGATATATCTGCTCAAAACGATCGCAACGATACTATCGAATCGAGCGACGACACGAGCGAGTCAAACGCGAACCAAAATAATCGCGAAGACGCACCGTTTCGGAGGGGTAGAGGTAGACCGAGAAAAATACTCACAGGCATGAGGGGAAGACCCCGAAAACAATATAACACGGCGCAAATAGGAAGTACCGCGACCGAAGCATTTATGGCCGAAATTCCCCTAGAGCGAGCCATCGCGGGGCCGGATACGGACGAATGGCACCAGGCCATAGCCATCGAGTTAAAGTCGATATTAAGAAACGATACCTGGAAAATCGTCGAGCGCCCAAAGAACGCGAAGGTAATCGGTAGTCGTATCGTTCTGCGAAATAAATATAAGCCGAACGGTGAAATCGACCGTCGAAAAGCGAGGATAGTAGCGCGTGGATTCTCTCAGCGTTACGGGATCGACTTCTGTGAGACTTTCGCCCCGGTTGCGCGTTTGGAATCAGTTAGAATTATGGCTGCTCTTGCAGCCGAATACAACATGAAAATTCACCAAATTGACGTGACGTCAGCTTATTTAAACGGTAATATCGACGAAGAGATTTTTATGGAGGTTCCCCGTCACGTTGAGAAAGCCCTAGATATCTTAGTCGAAACCGAAAAAGATAGTGACATAAAAACCAAAGCTATCGAAATGCGGCGTAGTCTAAGAAACGGAAACAAAGTATGTTCATTGCGAAAAGCTTTGTACGGCTTAAAACAGGCCGGTCGCAGCTGGCATTATCGTTTAGATAAAGAATTGAAAGAATTTGGATTAGTTCCGAGTAAAGCCGATCCGTGTGTTTATTATCGCGGGCGGGCGGAAGACATTCTGATGGTTCTCGTTTACGTGGACGACATTCTAATAGTCTCCCGCGATCTCAAAAAGATAAACGATTTCAAAGCTTACATTGGAAACATTTTCGAGATTAGAGATCTAAACGACGTAAAATGCTGATTAGGAATAGAATTCAGTCGTTCCAAACAGGCGATACAAATGCACCAGCGAGGTTACATAGAAGACCTACTGGAACGCTTCGGCATGTCAGACTGTAAACCGGTATCGACTCCGTTAGATATAAGTAGAAAGCTGCGAAAAGAAACTGAGGATCCAGGCGAGGATCATAAGGAATTGCCGTTTCGAGAACTATTAGGTTCACTCATGTACCTAGCAGTAGCTACCAGACCCGACATAGCTCACGCGGTCGGCGCACTAAGTCAATTTAACAATTGCTTTAACAAAACCCATTGGATCGAAGCGAAGCGCGTTTTGCGTTATTTAAAGGGTACCTCTAACGTAGGCCTTAAATACGAAGCCAACGGCGCGTCAATAAAAGGATACGCGGACGCCGACTGGGGAAATTGTACGGAGGATCGCAAATCCTTCACGGGATATTGTTTTAATCTCGCAGGGGCCGCGATTTCTTGGGTATCCAAGAAACAGAAAACCGTTGCTCTCTCTTCCGTCGAAGCAGAGTATATGAGCATGAGCGAGGCCGCAAAAGAGGCCATATATCTGCGGCGTTTTTTCTCCGAATTAGGTTTCGAATCAAAATCGAAAATCGATTTACATTGTGATAATCAGGGCGCGATTAAACTTGCGGAAAATCCTGTATTTCACAATCGTACAAAACACATCGATGTAAGGCATCATTTTGTCCGTGACGTTTTAAAAGAAAAGGAGATCAAATTAAAATACCTCCCAACTGACAAAATGATAGCCGACGTGTTCACGAAAGGACTACCGGGTCCGAAACATAGAGAAATATCCAAAACGCTTGGATTAGACTTCCCGGTATAGATCGAGACCGCTAAACGTTACGTCTCGAGGGGAAGTGTTGTCACACGAGACCGACAAACGTTCCGTCTCGAGGGGAAGTGTTGTCACAGGAGACCGTCATATGTCATATCGCGAGACGGGATCCTTTGATCGTCTTTCGATTCTGGCGATCGTCTTCCGACTTTGGCGATCGTCTTTTGACAATTCGGGGCGTCCTCCGGCCGAACATCGCGCCGTGCGTCCTTTGTCATATTAGTCGTTCGACAGACGCGATAGCCAACGCATCGCATAGCGAGGCTCCACCGATGTATCAAATATTAATAAACTCTAGTTCTATTATTATCGTTAACTACGGCTTATTCACACCACTACGTGTATCCAATCGCTAACATATTTACAATACTCCCGTCCTCTCCCGTTCCCTCTCGGCAGGCGTCCAGGTATTGTCGCCGTACTCTCCTGCCAGGGTGCTAGTGCTAACCAAGAGCGGCCGTGGTCCTTACCTCGTCCTCTCTCTCGGAATAGCAAATAGGCCGAGTCCCTCCGTGAACCCTCTATTTATATAAATTCGTTACTATCCGCGAACGTGAAATCAACAACCCGGTCGTTAAGCGTGATTCGATTTTTCGCGCGCTCCCCTCGCGTCGCTTCCCCGCGTGATTGCCAGCGAACTACCTTCCAGAAGCTTCTAGAACAGGCATGCATAGATCTTACAATTAGCTCTCAGAGCGGCTCTTGTGCTCCCAAACGGCTCCCGTGCGCTCTCAGAGCCGTGACCTAGCTCGGACGTATGGAAGGGGAACTCACTAAGCGTCTTCTCTCGCGCTGTGTTTACAAGTCATGCTTACAATTAGTGGGTTCCCCTTCCATACGTCCGAGCTAAGTCACGGCTTCGACCCGTCTCATGAGGGGGGGGACGAGGGCTCCGGCTCCCAAATCGTACATTTGTGCATGCCTGTTCTAGAAGCCTGTCGCTCCGCATTTTGTTTTACAATTTCTTCTCGAATTTTCTATACATGCTACAAACAATTTTATTGCACTGTAAATGATATGAACTGTTATGCGAGTTTTCTCAACGACAGCTATTCTCGACACTCCTTACTATATATGTATCATCTTGCGCGCCACGTTTCTCGTTTTAAATCTTACAAGTATTTTCATAGCTATTAAAAATTCACAATCACAATTTTTCACGACTTAGGAATTACGGGGTTAGGAATCTGTATGGGGCTAGGAAAAATTATTTTATACTTTTTAGTCCGTTTTAAAAACGTGGTATTTTTTACAAATTTATTTTTATTTTTTAATAATTACTTTCTAATAAGGAATATAGATTGATCTGGCACGTTAAGCAAGAAGGAACTAATTCTTTAAAAAAGAGCTGAATTAATGGATAGAATACATAATAAGTTCCCATGGAACGAAACTGAAATTTTCAGACGATTAAAGTATAACAAATTCTTTTTGTTATAAGGTACTAATTATTCTAAGTCCTTCAGAAAGCGTTTTGTACGTATTTCAATTGATGAGTACTCCTTCCATTCTAATGTCAAACATCTATTTGCCATTTATCAAGCCAGCTTACAATTTTTTAAATGAATAAAAATTACATAAAATATATCTTTATAGTGCAGCGATTATGCTTCTGTGGTTTATACGCTGTATGCTGCCATGCAACGCGTGTATCTATCTTCGTAAACAGGATCCATAGAAGCAGTGCATCCGTAACCGCCTAATATATGAATACGAAGGAAGTCGTCGCAATTGATATTGCCGTCACTATTGCAATCCTACAAATCAATGAAACAACGAGGTAGTTACATGCAAGCGCGGGCGTACACATTTATTTTGGAAAAATTACCTGAGCAAATTTTTTCATGTAGCCCTGTACTGTACGAGCTGCACAGTACGGATTGCTTACGCATCGTTGAAATGCTGGGAAAACAAATAATTGATTTTCTACGAGGTTCACTGCCGCGCAGAAGAACGTATATATATGTACAGTAGGTGTACAAAGTATTCGTACACTTTTTAAAAACTAATAACATTTTTATAATTGTACCAAACAACCTGATTTTTTATAATCAATTACAAACACTGGTTTACGAAATGATATACAAAAAAAATTTCCAAAAATTATAATTTACAAGGTTAAATGCAAAAATAAACTAGAGGGCTATTGTTGCTCGCTCGCTTCGCTCGCTCGCGAGTAGGGTTGTTATTGCACGCTCGCTTCGCGAGCTCGCGGGTAGGACTGCTCTTGCGAGAGGGTTAGTGATACGCATGGCCAGTAGGCCCTACTGCTATTAATGTTTTTTATTTGGTGTGTGACTCTCCAAGAGTCACACAAAGAACTTCCCGATTCGTTACTCCTTCGCCAACATCGCTAACATCGTCTTTTTTTTGTACTTTCATCGATATTCTCCCAAAATGTATTCTTGGGAGTAGAGATGATAAATTCACTGTTGCATTGGAATAACTTTCGATTATTCCAAGCGGTAACATTAGCATCAGTTAAAAAAAAAAAATTTTTTTTAAATCTAAAAAAAAAATTAAGAAAAAAATTTTTTATGTAATTGCGTTTGGTTCTTTGGTGGAAAATTTTCGTCCTCCCTTATAAATTGCATTATAGAATCAACTCTTTTCGAAAAGAAAGTAAAAATCTAAAAAACTACTTGACCAAAATGGACCAAAATCTAATCCGCTCTAAGTTACGACGGGGCACATCGATTGCATCATTCATCATCCTGATCGCGTTGTTACTTTTTCAGAAAACGTTAACGAAAAATTTGATTACATAGAAACGGCCATACGCACACACACAAACACACACACACACACACACGAACATTTTGATAAAAATAGTCTAAAATGACTCCAATGACCATGAAACGTGAAGATCTGCTAAAAAATCGATTTTCGATTTTCGGGGTAATTGCAATAACTTCCCTATAAAATCGGGAAGTTAAAAAGGCATTTATTGAAACCTTTTTATTTGGGTCCTTAATGAAAATTTAAAATGTATGTTTTGTAGATCTATGTTAGTAATACACATGTTAAAAATTTCATTGAAATCGATTAACATACACACGAGCTACAAGCGGTTCAAAATTTGAAAATCGTAGTTTTCCACGACTTTTGACCAGTTTCTGCTTAAAATCGGCAGAATCGTACATTTTTCGACGTTTGTTGTTTTTTCCTGCGTCAATCGGTTTCGATGAAATTTCCAACATGTGTATAAAGAACATGGATCTAGAAAACATATGTTTAAATTTTCATTAAGGACCCAAATAAAAAAGTTTTGGAAAATGCCTTTTTTATTTTTGCCTGTAACCTTGTAAATTGTAATTTTTGGAAAATCTTTTTTGCATATCAGTTTGTAAACTAATGCTTCTAATTGATTATAAAAAATCAGGTCGTTTGGTACAATTATAAAAAAGTTATTAGTTTTTAAAAGGTGTACGCTTACTTCGTACATGTATATGTACCGTATGAAAATAACTCTATACATATCTACCGTCGCTGTTCTCGCTAGATGTGTCATGCAGATGCAGATTCGGTTCACCAGCATCGCGCCAGTAGGGCCTTGATATGCGTAATGGTCCACAGACGTTCATGTTGCAACCAATTGTAGCGTTACATCCTGAATAAGTCTCGCATATGCATCCCAAGCAAGTTACCGATATCGGAAGCTTTAAAGCTTCCGTCATCGAATCTTGTTGTCCTAGATAGAAACCGATATTTTATTACCACGTTTTTATTAACTCGCTTTCTTGTTTGTCTGTTTGTCTGTTTGTTCGGTACAAATTTTGCAATTGATTTTAAACTAACTTGCTGATGAGCTAGATGCTTGAAATTGTAAACGTAGCTCAGAACTGGATGACAATGCAATATTTAAAAAGAAATTTTTTAAAAAAGCCTATGCGTTCAGGAGATATAAATTATTAGTAATTTGAACCTTCGAACCCCCCCCCCCTCCCCCGCCACGTGACGTAGTACGTCTTCGCGTTCAGCGTCCCCACTCTACTACGTGTTCCCACTCTGACTCATCCCCACTCCACTGACCCGCTTCGCACCGAAGGAGCTCAGTGTTCGTCAGTGTGCGTTCGAGCTCCGTGCGTTGTTTACAAAGTTACTACGTATTATTATAGTATAATGTTTATTTACCAAGCGAAAGAACAGTTACACCGAAATTCTCCGTCGGACCTTTATCTTTGACATTTTACCACGGCGTTCGTTTACGATATGACGCGTCGCAATACCGTTTGAAATGTACTACATGTCTCTGTTATAATCTCATCAAAATGTTCAAAATCGATTGTAAAATTTCACACATATAAGGATAAAAAGCAAAAAATAATTATTTAAATAAAAATAAATTTTTAAAAAATACCACGTTCTTAAAACGGACTAAAAAGTATAAAATAAAATTTTAAAAAACGCCACGTTTAAAAACGGACTAAAAAGTATAAAATAATTTTTTCTAGTCCCATACAGATTCCTAACCCCGTACAGATAGTCCTGTAAATTTGTAATTGTGAATTTTGAATAGCTATGAAAATACTTGTAAGATTTAAAACGAAAAACCTGGGGCGCATGCAATAGATAATTGATGCATGAACACCTAAATCACTAACAATTTTAATGCACTGCAAATGATATGAACTGTTTTGCGAGTTTCCTCAGCGGCAGCTACTCTCTACACTCCTTACTATGTATTATCTTGCGCCCCACGTTTTTCGTTTTAAATCTTACAAGTATTTTCATAGCTATTCAAAATTCACAATCACAAATTTTCAGGACTATCTGTGCGGGGTTAGGAATCTGTATGGGGCTAGAAAAAATTATTTGATACTTTTTAGTCCGTTTTAAAAACATGGTATTTTTTTAAAATTTATTTTTATTATTACTATTACGTTACGATCGTATCGGCACAGAACAATAGACGAGAACAACACATTGGGTTGGCAATAAAGTATTTTTGGTATTTTAAGGCAACGGTTTCCAACTTGAGAGCCGGACTATTACCAGAGGAGGCGGCAACATTTTTTAATAAAAAAATTAATTTTCATATCATAATATTTACAGATAAATAAAACTCAACATATTTTAAAACATGTCTATATTATGTTATCTATTAAAAAACTAACAGGAATGGAGACGCGGAAAAAAATTTTTTTCGGGAAGTCGTATTAACATGTAATTTTAGCAAGTGATGGCATATCCACCATATAGCCCGGACGTTGCACCATCAGATTACCATTTATTTTGAAGTTTGTAAAACTCTTTGAATGGTAAAACTATTCACTAATAACGATGATCAGAAGTCGCACTTGGATCAATTATTGCCGATAGGGACAAGAAGTTTTATGATCGCGGAATTATATGAAGGATTAACGTCCATTGCTTGAATAAAAAATTGACAGTCCTTGCGAAGACGCAAGAGACGAGAAGATTGAAAATCATTGTAGATACGTTCGCGCATCGTCAAATTACGGAACGCAAATAATTATTTATTATTTGACCAAGTCTAAATGAATTACTATTTAAAATATTAAAGTTATTTCTATTGACAAATAATAAATTAAATTGTATTTTTTTATACACAGCTGGGCCCTCCGGAAGGGCCCGACCACTGGCGTATACCTAGAAAGGTTGCTATACCAGACAAAAAACGCGTACGTGTTCATTGTGTATACAAAATACAATAAATAAGAGAGAAGACCAAAAACTATTTATTTGATGTCCACCTCAATGCAAACTAGAGGGCTATTGTTGCTCGCTCGCTTCGCTCGCTCGCGAGTAGGATTGTTTTTGCACGCTCGCTTCGCGAGCTCGCGGGTAGGACTGCTCTTGCGAGAGGGTTAGTGATACGCATGGCCAGTAGGCCCTACTGCTATTAATGTTTTTTATTTGGTGTGTGACTCTCCAAGAGTCACACAAAGAACTTCCCGATTCGTTACTCCTTCGCCAACATCGCTAACATCGGTTTTTTTTTTGTACTTTCATCGATATTCTCCCAAAATGTATTCTTGGGAGTAGAGATGATAAATTCACTCTTGCATTGGAATAACTTTCGATTATTCCAAGCGGTAACATTAGCATCAGTTAAAAAAAAAAATTTTTTTTAAATCTAAAAAAAAAATTAAGAAAAAAATTTGTTATGTAATTGCGTTTGGTTCTTTGGTGGAAAATTTTCGTCCTCCCTTATAAATTGCATTGTAGAATCAACTCTTTTCGAAAAGAAAGTAAAAATCTAAAAAACTACTTGACCAATATGGATCAAAATCTACTCAGCTCTAAGTTACAACGGGGCACATCGATTGCATCATTCATCATTCTGATCGCGTTGTTACTTTTTCAGAAAACGTTAACGAAAAATTTGATACCATACAAACGGACACACACACACGCACGCACGCACGCACGCACGCACGCACGCACGCACGCACGCACGCACGCACGCACGCACGCACGCACGCACGCACGCACGCACGCACGCACGCACGCACGCACGCACGCACGCACGCACACACACACACACACACACACACACACACACACACACACACACACACACACACACACACACACAGATACGAACATTTTGATAAAAATAGTCTAAAATGACTCCAATGACCATGAAACGTGGAGATCTGCTAAAAAATCGATTTTCGATTTTCGGGGTAATTACAGTAACTTCCCTATGAATCGGGAAGTTAATAATCTTTTATTTGCAAATAAGAAATAAAATTGTATTTAAATAAAAAGTTTAGTTATTATTTGCAATTAAAATCACACGTTTATTTATTATTTAAAAAAATCAGGGATGATACGTTTGAGCTTCGTTTAGTTACGAAACGCAATAATAAAAAAAATAAACGCTATTCATCAATATTCATCCATTACACCGCTCAATGACACTCGTCGTCACGCTCCTCACCGGAAGAACAGTAAGAACTGCCCCAACCTCACTACCTATCCCTACCCCAAGATACATACAACTTCCGTTACACATCTGTGTAACACCTACGTCACATTTCTAGCCGAACGAAACCTACAAGATTTTCAATCTTAATAAAAAAAAAAATTGGTTTTTATTTCACCTGAAAACACGCGCGGTTTCCGACCTTTGCTACTACTTTTGCTACTACGACTCCCCGAAAAGAAATGTTTCCGCACGTCCCAACCTATTATTTTTTTAATAGATGGAATAATATAGACACGTTTTAAAACTCGTTGACTTTATGAAAATTAATATTTTATTAAAAAATTTTGGCGCTTCCCCCGGAAGGCGCACCTCACAGGTTGAAAACCGGTATCTTAAAATACCGACATTAAATATTTCTTGCTGTTTGGGATTGGCTGTGTGTCGGCAGCGTGAACGCATCGATCTACTGCGCCGCCCCGATATTGGCGGACCCGCGCGATAACCGCGAGATCGAAAGTCGATAAGCAGCTCGCAGTAGCTTAGACCACCATCGTCGGACTTCGATTAGGATCGATTATCGAACCCAAAATGGGGATTCCTATTGGCTCCCCGAATAGCTTCGCAAAATCTTTTCTTCTCGATTTTCAAACATGACGTTTAACATGCGTATGTTATATTAAAATTTGATGTGTATGTGCATGTAATATATAAATATATTCTAATTGTATATATACAGTAGCGGACAAAAGTTTAAGACTGCTCTAAAGAAGACGATAACTTTTTAAATATTGTACTATACGATCTGAACTTTTATTTATTTATATTTATGAAATTTGTTTACTAAAGGATGCGAAAAGAAATATTTTCAAAAATTGCTCAGAATTGTTGAAAAAATACTAAAAGTTGAATTTTTAACTTTTTTATGTGGGCCTATATTGAAAATTTAAAAAATACGTATTGTAGATCTGTGTCAATTAAACATATTCTGAAAACTTCGTCACAATCGGTTGACGCTGCAATGAGCTACAAAGTTTAAAGATGGTAAAAATTTCAGATTTTCGCTATTTTCGTCAATAAATCGTCACTTTCGTGAGCCACTGTATGTGCGTCGTGTGATCGTGCGTCGTCCGGTTTCCCGGCAGTAAAAGTTCGCCCCAACTCAGTGATGCCAGATGCGGGGAGTCACGGTGAAATGATGTACCCCCTTTCTGATGACGGGGAATGAGTGGAGCAAATGGGAGACACGTTGCACGTGCGCGATGGGGACCGTGGAGTGTGCGCCTGCGCACGGTGCTGGAATGGAATAGTGGAAGGGGTAAGGAGGAGAGTACGGGAGCTCCGTTTGGAGCTCCATATGGCATCACTGCCCCAACTTGCCCCACAAGCTACGGACTGTAGACAGTGTTTCGATTGATGGTGCACTTTCTCGCGCATGCGCGGCACTTTCTCGCGCTCAGTAACGTAACCACTTCGATGAAATAGGGTAGCTTGAGCACCACGCAGACTTTTAAAAAATTGGTATGATTTGATTCTGAAAAATGAATGTATAACATGTGTATTTCTGTATATTTTGTATCTCGTAGGACACGCCCTAAAGTCTTTATCCGGAACAGATTGTTTCGGTACATTCCTGCCAATATAACTGCCTCAAGGCGTCAGGGCCCTGGCCGCTCTGCTGCGTCATTGTAGATACGCTACTGTTTTTGTCGCGCATGCGCGAGAAAGTGCACCATCAATCGGAACACTGACTGTAGAACGCAGATACGTTCCTGGATTCGCCGCGCATGCGCGAGTTTTCCCGTACCAGTTCACACACTGGTCCGACGGTGACGGTAAACTGCCAGCTGTTCGACTCCGATCTCAACGTTCGTCAGTCGTTCTCACTCTTGCTCACGATAAACATTGCGCTTCTCTTGACCGGTTTTCGCGAGTAAGACAAGTCGATTCAAATCTCCGGGATTCACGTACGCTAAACGTGAAAATCGCTAAGTAGCTTTACGAAAGTCACGCGTCGTAGACCAGTCTTTCTAAGTGAATTAGCTTTCAAAACTCAGTTCTCAGCAACGCAGCTGGGAACAATCACTGTCTCACAGAAAATAACTTTGTTCAATTCTTTATTTTGCTCTAGCCAAAACATACAATTTTGGCTAGAAAACTGTACATAGTTTTTTGTATAAAGTTTTTGTGACTACCCGCAAGACGGGAATAAAGAGTGCTCGTTCCTCATCGAAGAGGGTTTTATCCCGTCTAATCCGAAACACTTGCTAATCAAATGTATTGTTCTCGTCTACTTTCACATTATACATATTATATGTATACAGGGTGTTCGACTACAGGTGGGAGAAATTGTAAGGGGTGGTTCTCGACGATAATATAAAACAGCAATGAAGAATTAAAAAATTGCGATTTCAGCTTCGTTAGTTATTAACGATTAAAAATCCGCCTAAAATGCGGAAACGCGACCAACAGAAGTGTGCGTTGCGTATGTCGCACAGTGGAGTATTTGGCTCGAAAAGCTGGCCAAAAGTCAATTCAAAAATTTTGTCTACAATATAAAATTTTTGCATTTGTATTAAATATATACAGAATGATATTGCAATACCTTTTTTTAAATTTTATTCCCTCATGAAGTGTTATGCTTCATCAGAGATGGAGAGTTTTCATAGTCCTGTTTCTCTCAACTAGTCTCTGTATTACTGTGCGCTCGTTAATGATTTTTCTACACCGCAAAGAAATGAATGCCAACTTTTCCCTTTACAGATGTTTTTTTAGAAAAGTATGTACTTTACTTTCATTTAAAAATTATGCGCTTTTTTACATGTGTTTTTGAGATTAGTGCTGTTAAAAACTGACCAATAATTCAGTGAAGTATATTAGAATTGAAAGAATTCAAATAGAATTTTAGTATGCTTCCAAGTGCGTCCAAGTGCTTGTTTTGGTGTCATTAGACGCGCCAAGGTTTCTAGTTTATTACATGAAAAAATTGGCTGCCTGTTCGCGCTCAGCGAATTTCCAAACGGTCTTTGTGGCAACGCTTGATACAATGTAGACCAAGGATGAGAAACCCGCGGTCCGCCGCACTTTCTCGTGCGGCCTGCAAATCGGCACGTTTTGAATAGACTTTTACTATCATTGGACCCATTCATATCTGGCTCCCGAAAAAAATTTCATAAAAAAGGAGAACCGTTTTCACCCGAAACATTACAACTTTCAATTTCAGAGGAACAATAATCTAATACAAGTAGTAGAAACATAGAAGACGATTCAGAAATAGATGAGTAAGGATTAATGTAATACGTTAAAATAAAATAATATAAACAAAAATATATTTATATAGAATTATAAATTTGTTTGCAAAGTTTCTATCCCACACATTCTTTGAATTGCAGAATATAATGGCATTATTTCATTCACGAGAACTCTTAGTGTAATAAAAGCAAATAAAATAATTGTGTTTAAAAAAAGGTTTGAACAAAAGTTGAACAGTGTTCCGACATCTACAAACTTCGATATATAAAATTTCGAAAATATTTTTTTTACAACAATTAATCAAGGTCACTTTGATTTTTTAAATGTTAAAACGTATTTTTTATTTCATAATGTTGTAGCTGATCTTACGACGAATTCAACGATATATAATATTATGACCTTGAGACCATAAATGACGTTGCAATAGTTTTGGCCAGTTTTTCGGGCCAAATACTCCGCTGTGCGTCGTACGTTATACAGGGTGTCCCAAAATTCGTGAACTTCCCGAAAGGGGGTGGTTCCTGAGACCATTTCAAGCGACGTTTTCCTTTGCAAAAATGTTATCCGCGGCTTTGTTTAGGAGTTATTGACGAAAAACACTGACCTAACCTAGACGCGAGTTGCCACAGTCGGCCCGGCGTGTCAACTGTCTATTAGTCGCGCTCTGATTGGACAGTATTTTTTGTTAATAACTCCTAAACAAAGCCGCGGATAACATTTTTGCAAAGGAAAATGTCGCTTGAAATGGTCTCAGGAACCACCCCCTTTCGGGAAGTTCACGAATTTTGGGACACCCTGTAGAGGCGCGCGATACTCATGTATCAAGTGACAGATGCATGCATACCCTGGTTCTCATTTGGGGCCCCAGAGCGATGAAAATGATTAATAAATCGTTGGACGACATTGAACTTACCTACTCTTTAAAATCCACAAGGGCATTTATAATATCTGCCCTATGGAATTATCGAGTAGAATGGGTCAATGCCTTTTCACTTTTAAATTGTTCTCACACATATCCACCAATCCTTATCCTGCACTATAATTGTTCATAACGCCGTACAGAATACATTGGAACAAACCACTATAAAATGGTATCCACTGGGTCCATATATGTTGAATAAAATCCTCACGAATGCAAGTATATATCCACAAAAATGCACATGCTTATCGGAATCGTTCACAGCTAATTCACGTTTGATGCACGTCAATTTGACTTTCGCACACGAAAAATAAAATATCAGCGAAATTATTGTGAAGTACACCCACTTAATTAACACCTTAAGTACACCTCTGTTGGTTGCGTTGCCGGATTTTAGGCGGATTTGTAATTGTTAATAACTAAATAAAGATGCCGAAATTGCAATTTTTATATTCTTCATTTTCGTCTTATATTATCGTCAAGATAATCGAAATAATCGTCGAGATAATTTAAGGAAATTTTCTCCCACCTGTAGTCGAACACCCTGTACTATATCTTTTTTTCTGTAGGTGATGATATATGATAGATACTAATAGTATCGTTTACTTACCGAAAAGTAGACATAAATTGAAAAATATCGCCAGAATCGGCATGCTCGGCGACATTTTCGCTGGTGCACGTAACACACGATGTTTCTTCGTTTAGAATCCGGTGTCCTTGGTATCCTTGATTCGTGTATTCGGCAATTCCCTTGCGATACGTGAAACGATAAGCAAGCGATACTTCGTTCTTCTGTTCTTTTATGTACATAGAGTTGTAACCAATACGGCAAGTTGGCAGTGAACTTATATTGACGGTTGCAGAAGTGGGGACGATGTCAAAGGTCAGTGGCAAGGTCTGCGATTCGGTATTGCGGTGCGGCGCGGGCACATCCTACGCGTCGACGTGTTCCCCCCAGGAGGGGGCGAGTAGGATAATGCAGTGAGTAGGAGGGCTTCCCCGCGTCGGCATTTACCCCCTGGTGGGGGCGGCGAGAGGGCTGGCGCGGGGAACTTCCCGGTTTGAGAATTGCCCCCGCCAGGAGGGCGGTGGATATGTGGGGCCAGGGATTGAGCTGGCCCCGGCACCACTAAGAAAATTCACGGATGTAGGATGCCGGCCATTCCCTTACCTGTCGTCATACAGGGTGCGGGGGGCGTGGGAAGAATTGGGATACTCTATCGGGGCGTGCCGGATTGTGCTTCCGGCAATCCTCCGTTACCGGGAGCGGCGGCTTCTTGGCCCGGCCGCACAGTGGTCTAAACGGGCCATTTAGCTGGACAAAACCCAAAAAATGGAAATCCCGTAGAAAATTTCCCGCTTCGGTAAATGAGAAGTAAGGTGCCAGGTAAGAAGAATCACTGCTGGGTTTTCCCTTTTTATCACCCCATAATAAAATATACCCCCACGAACAACTCATTTTTCAACTTCGTATTCTTCATCGTCGTTCGACACCTCACTATTGGTTAGTATATCTCGTTGTAAACATCTAGTAGTGGAAATATTTGTGGAATTTTTCATTCTATGATGGATACCAGCATGAAGTAAGTACAATACTTAAATAAAACTTAAATATATTGTTTATTTGCTTAACCCTTTGCACTCGGAGCTATTCTAACTCGAAAATGAAACATATCTTCCGACCCAGAATAATTCCAATCTATATAATTTTTTTTCATTTTATGGATATGAGATTAATATAACACGTCATACAATACTTAAATGTTTAGTAATTGATTAGCCACAAAGATATTTAATACTCTAAACAATATTTTGAATAATGGTATCGCAATTTCTGGTGGTGACTCTGACTCACCACTCGAGTGCTAAGGGTTAAAAATGAAAGTATACTTCAAACGTATATAGCATTTAAACTTTGACAGTCTCGCAAAAAAAAGCTTTAAAAAGCTTAAGGATGGAACATGTTGAAACGTCTTTATAGAAGTCCAGAGTGTCCGAAAAAATCAATTTTATTTGCACGAACTGGCACCTTTGAATTTGAGGCAGTTTTTAGTAATTCAATGTCGATATATTTCGAATCATCTCTATGATTCTCTTTCACGTAAGCCACAACGACAAAAAGATATCAAAACATGGTTGAAGTAAAAGTGATATCGTATTTTTGGGCCCCTAAAATTTATGCAAACAATTTTGAAAATTTATAAATTTTTTTAAATTTTGAAAATGATTTTTGTATAAAATTTTTGTACAGATTTGTCGGCCTAAAAATACGATATAACTTTTACTTGAATCAATTTTTTCTATTTTTTTGTCGTTTGTGATTCATAAGCACTTACATAAAACGGTCGGTTCGGAATTTTTTCGGTGAAAATGCCCAATTGTCACCACGATGATTTGAACATTTCGGATGATCTGGCAAGAAAATGTTTCCAACAAAAGTTAATCAATACTCAGTCATCTATAGATCCCAATAAAAAAATTGCAGAAAATTTTTGTTTTAATAAAAAATATGTTTATGTTAATTTTTTAAACGCTACTAAGTATTTTTTATTACATATTGTTGTAGCTCATGTCAAGACAAATCCAATGACCTACTTAACTACGGCTTTAAGTCTTAAAATAATGCTAGAATAATGTCGTCCAGCTAAATGGCCCGTTTAGACCACTGTGGGCCGGGGGGCCTTAGGACCTCCTACTACGAGCGGGGCACGAAGACGCAGAGGGGCTGCGGATGGACCGACCTGGAGCTCGGGAAGCCCATTCCGGCAGTTTCAAGGAAGAGAACATCGTGCAGGGTCTCTCCGCGCGGGATCCAGTTAGCTTAGGACGGCGGGGGAGGTTATCTCCTCCCCCTGGGATAGCATGAAAGCGAGGGGGTGTCCTGTTGAGTTTTCGCGAGATCCAAGCACCCACTTCCGTAGCTTAAGGATGAGTGTGTGGTTTTAGCGGATATACCCGCTATACTACGCTCCGCTTCGCGTTCGCCACACCGGATGTTGGGGGTCCCGCATAACCTCACCCCCCCCGCCCCCCAGGGGTGTCTAGGTATGCGTGGCGCATTTTCACACAAACTAGAGGGTTATTGTTACTCGCGAGCTTTGCTCGCTCGCGAGTAGTGTTGTTTTGCTCGCTCGCTTCGCGAGCTCGCGAGTAGGACTGCTCTTGCGAGAGGGTTAGTGGTAGGCATGGCTAATAGGGCCCATAACTATTAATGTTTTTCATTTAGTGTATGACTCTCCAAGAGTCATACAAAGAACTTCCCGATTCGTTAGTTGCAGTATATTATTATCATTATTAAGTGTACGTTTTATGAAGATTATACGTTTTCAGGGAAATTCAATAGTTTTCTACTTATCAAAATGTTTGCTATATGGCGAGTTCTTACTTTCACTCCTACTCTGGCCAATTGAAAATCTAACCACAATATAGACGGAATTTTAGTATTTTCTTGAAAAATAATAATAAATTTTAATATTCCGCATGCTTCATTAACCAATCCGTCTTCAACATCAATGTTATTAATAATTATCATATATTTTATATTAATTTTCAATTTAATCTCAGTTAATAATTCGTTTTGAACTGATTGTTTTTTCAAAGATTGTAATATAAATTTTTTTGTACTTTCATCGATATTCTTTGAAAATGTATTCTCGGGAGTAGAGATGATTAACTCGCTCTTGCATTGGCATAATTTTCGATTATTGTAAGCGGTAACATTAGCATTAGTTGCATAATTAAAAAAAAAAAATTTTTTAAATTAAAAAAAATTTTTTTTTATATTTTAAAAAATAAAAAATAAAAATAAAATATATATGATTACGTTTGTTTCTTCGGTGGAAAATTTCCGTCCTATCGTATAAATTGCATTGTTAAATCAACTTCGTTCGAAAAAAAACTAAAAAACTACTTGACCAAAATGGACCAAAATCTAATCAGCTCTAAGTTACAGCGGGGCACATCGATTGCACCATTCATCATTCTGATCGCGTTGTTACTTTTTCAGAAAACGTTAACGAAAAATTTGATAACATACAAACATACATACGCACACACACACATACGAACATTTTGCTGAAAATAGTCTAAAATGACTGCAATAACCATGAAACGTGAAGATCTGCTAAAAAATCGATTTTCGATTTTCGGGGTCATTACAATAACTTCCCTATAAAATCGGGAAGTTAAAAGTAAGAAAAGGTCTGCGATCCAGTGAGAAGGATCAAAGCTTGAAATATTTTCTTGTAAAAGCTCAATTATCTCTTTCCCTATCGTCGTGTTCCTCAAATCTTTGCAGAAAAGATTGTGCTTTTCCAATGATATCCGTCGATTCATCAATCAGAAATGACCAGACTTCACTGTCGTGTGATTCGAAATGCTCGGTTTGTTTTCTAAGGCGTAAGATAACACTTCGATTCTGACAATTTTGTGTTATCGGATGATGATACTTTCTTGACCTTCCTTTCCCAGTATTCTTGCGACAATGATAGCTAATGCTGGTGCAGTGATGGACTCGGCAACGGTGTGTGCTTTTTTGCGTTGTGCTATTAATTATGCAATTTTGTAGCTGACAATCAATCCCTTTTCTGGTACCTCCATATAGTTTAAAAATTTTTTTGTTGTTTTATTTTGCTGCACTACCGGGTTTCCAAAATATTCTCTTGGTTTGTTTTTGACCTCTGGGTGTTAAGTTTCCAAATGTCTTTTCAGTTTACTAGGAACGAGAGCTTCATTTACAAGTTTCTTTTTGCAGACTACACAGAATGGTATTTGAGGGTCTTCTTTTCAATTGCGATGAATCTGACTTCGATGTACTCATTTTTATACTTCCGTTTGTTTCTTTATTTATCTTCTGTTGGTGAAGCACCAGAAGTTATTACGTATCTGTGCATTATGGTTAAATGAATAAAACATTTTTTAATTTGTTCACAGCAAAGCAATCGCATTAAAGAAATTTAAAGACTTACTTATTTCACAAATCTCGCGAGCGAATGAACTGATGAATGTGATGAATGAGCGAATGAATGATCGTTCGCCTTCGGTCGACCTGGTTCGCCAACTGTCTATTGGCCGACTGTACCAACTCGCGTCTAGGTCGCGCTCTGATTGGTCCGCGTTTTTCGTTAATAACTCCTAAACAAAGCCACGCATAACATTTTTGCAAAGGAAAATGTCGCTTCAAATGGTCTCAGGCGCCTCCCATTTCCGGGATGTTCAGGAATTTTGGGACACCCTGTATTAACACAGTAAGTTTTGAAAAAGGATTCTGCTGTTCACTTGAATAGTTCTGAGAATATATGTTATTGCGGATTATCTAATACTTTAAATGCAATAAATTAATCATACATTGCAATTTCTACATAATGATTTTGTTTGTCATTATATCTTATAATTATTCTAGTGGCTTCTTTCTTTTGCACATTAGCGTATATAATAAAAAAATACGATTGCTGCAATAAAACGGAATATTTATTCCTTAGTTACATTATTTAAAACAAGTTCAAGTTTATAAATCTTCAAGAAAATGAATTATTTATGGATTTAAAAATGTAGCATTATCAGCGATAACGGAGTGCAGAGGGTTAAAGAAACAAACTTGACTTTTGCGTGTTCTTTACGCTCGGACATTCTACACTTGGCAGAAAACTATGATTACTTCAAATGATATATCCCTTCGCACTCGGAGCTATTTTAGCTTGAAGATTAAACACTTCTTCCGACCTAGAACATTTTCATTCAATTTGAAATATTTGATATAATACCTCGTACAATACTTAGATTTTTAGTAATTGATATTATACAGGGTGTTTGAAAATTTAAAGGGTGGTTCTCCAAGAAAATATTAGACGAAAATTAAGAATAAGGCCGTCCACACACGGGTCGATCGGCGATTCGGTCGACGCGATTCCAGTCGCACGTGATTCCTCCTTTATGTGACTTCCAATGCAAATGAATGGAGAGCCGCACACGGATCGATTCGTGGTCGACTGAAATCGGCTCGACTGAAATCGCCGCGATTCTAATCCCGTGCGATCGGAAGCGAAGTTGGAAAATCGCGTGGATCGTACGATTCGCGCGACTCATGGAGGTAGAAATCACCGATTACGCCGAGATGGATAGACCAATCGGAACGAAACCTTTTGCCTCTTGTAGAGTATGTCTCCGGGGTGGTCTCGTGAAAAAAATTTGGCATTTTTTTATTCCTTACGATTTTATTTGCGAAAAATGAATTATTTAATGTATGTGGACCAATTAGGATGAAACTTGCATTTTTTTGTATCGTATGTCTCTCGACTGGTCCCTTGAAAACAAATTATAAATAATAAAGTGAATACACACACGAATTTAAATGCAATCCAATCTTTTCGGAGACGGCGCAAAATTGAAAATTTTCCTTAAATTCCTTAAATTCTTCTACATACTTTCACATATTAATGTATATTCTCTTCCCACCTACTGATTTCCAAATTCACCATATTCTAATGAAATCATAATCAGCAACATCTGTCATTTGGAAAATTTTCAATTTTGCGCCGCCTCCGAAAAGATTTTATTGTATTTAAGTTCGTGTGTATTCACATAATTATTTATACTTATGATTATTTCATACTTTTTAGTGCATTTTTTCGAAGTCGGTTTAATTTTTTGTATCCTCTCTCTCTCTTGTCCCCTATATCTTTTAGCGGAAGGGGTTTTGATAACTTAGCCTGTTTTGCCGAAAAATATGCTGTAAAAGCTTTATCTTTATCTTTATCAACAGATTTCCCTCAATCTTCGCTCAATATACCAAGTAGTAATACTTCCGGATTAAATCGCCCTGAGAAGACAACTCCCTAAGAACACTCCCACTCCACAGAAAATTGTACAACAGTTTATCAATCCCTGTGACTCATTGTCAGTGTCACCAGATTGAGAAAATCGAGGGGAATCAAGTACCCCCTCTCTGATGACCAGTCCAGTCTACGGCAAGGGCAGTTGGAGTGTGCGCATGGTGCTGGAATGGGATAGTGGTAGGGGAAAAGGAGGAGAGGCCACTAATTCTACTAATTTACAAAAACATTTGGAAGTGCAGCATCCAGACGAATTTACAATTGCTATGATTGAAAAAGAATGCAATAAGAGGAATAACTCTGACGTTCATAATAACGCGATAGAGGAACACACTAAAAAAGCAAAGCTTGATTTAATGGATGCGTGTGTTAGAATGGTAACCATCCATGGTAGGCCATTTTCTCTCATAGATGATGACGCATTTCGGGATATCATTAATATGATTCCCTCGCAAACTAAAACCATAAATTCACATAAAATTCGTGACTCAATACCGGAAAGAGCTATTTCAATACGGAATGGAATAAAGAAAGAAATAAAAAACAAGTTAATTTCTGTTAAAGTAGATGCTGCCACTTGTATGGGTAGATCTTTTCTCGGTGTAAATATACAATTCGTGAAAGACAATAAAATACATATTCGCACGTTAGGAGTTATTGAATTGTATAATAGTCATACTGCAGAATATTTAAAGGAAGTTATTATAGAAACATGTAATAAATATGACATTTCAACGAAACAAATATATACAACAAACAAATATAGATAATGCGGCTAATATGCTAAAAGTAGTACGAATTTTAAATGAAGAAGTAAATGAATTCGATACAAATTACGACAATATGCACGAAATTACGGGATCCGAAATAACAGAAGTATTAATGAACTCAAATATACATATTAATGACAACTCCATTCACAATATTAATAATGTATTTTTAAGCACAAACGATTTCACAATTATGACCATTAGATGTTCAGCTCATACGCTACAGTTAGCTGTTGGCGATTTATTGAGAAAAGAGAGAGTTTCCATAATCGTCGAAAAAGCTAGAGAAGTCGTTAAAAAATTACGCACGCCCCTTTTAAAATCGACTCTACTAGGAGCACATGCAAAAAGTGCAATACTTGATTGTGCAACAAGGTAGTATTCGACATACGATATGTTGGAAAGACTATTCGAATTAAAAGAATACTGCGAACAAATTCATGTTGAAGGTTTGAAGCTATTGCAAGCAGAGTGGACAACAATAATTCAATTAATGAATGTGCTAAAACCGGCACGATTCGCTACCAAGCGCTTACAAAGCGAACAATTATTACTTGGGGACCTATACGAAATTTGCAACGATGCATCATTGACGTAAAAAAAGAAAAGACCGAATATGCAGATATATTCATAAATAATTTAAAAAAACGAGAGGCATCATTACTTCAAAATGAAATCTTTTTAGCTGCGATATGTATGGACCCTAGATATAATGTAATTTTGACGAATACACTTTGTGTTGCTAAAAATGATCTGTTACAAACTTACAAAAGAATACAGCAAATTCGTATGGAGAACGCAAATACGTTGACAGAAGAAAGCAGTAATACTACAGCTAATAGATCCAATGATGCTACTGAGGAAGACGAATTCGAAAGCTTATTGAAAAATGCAGAAGTCGCCCGTTCTCAAACGCAATCAAGACAAGGCATTGGCCATTGTAAAATTGAAAATGAGGTGGACGATTTTTTAAAAGAACCAAGATTACAATCGTCATCGAATCTTTTAATATACTGGAACAATAAAAAAAGTACAAGTCCAGAATTGTACAAGGTAGCAGAAGCTATCTTAGCCATACCACCGACGCAAGTAAGCATCGAACGATTATTTTCTGGATTGAAATTTATTTTGTCACCCCATCGTTCAAGGATGACATCACAAATGGTTAATGATGTTATAAGATTAAATTTCAATAAAGTCATACCAAATTAAAATGTCGATTCTCACGTAGTAACATATCTTTTTTCAAACCCAATAAATAATCAATCAGGACCTAAATCAAACATAGTAATGTATCGATGTCATACTAATACATAAATATGGTATGTCCAATTTTTGTAAAATTTTAATTTTTATATGCAATAAATAATTCTTGACTGTTTTTTATGCTGTATAGATGTCACAGACATATCTACGTTACAAATGTATATAAGACAATATTTTTATAGATTATATGTCCCCGAATGTATTAGTTTAGTTTAGTGCATCTTTTTCGGAAACACTATCGGACACGACGGAACGGGGTCTAAGAGCCCGTTCAGACACGGCGGAAACCGCGCGTTTTCGACCGCGCGGATGCGTGTGTACGAATCCATATACGCTAATGTAAATAAGGTCCGCGCGGTCGAAAACGCGCGGATTCCGCCGTGTCTGAACGGGGTCTAAAAAACAAAAATCGCGCGGTTTCCGCCGTGCCTGAACTAGGGCTAAATGAGGACTTACACCATTTATACGGTAAGCCACCAATACGTATTACTTATTATACATTATACCATACATAGAATCGAACTATAGCCGATATAGAATACAGAACCAAAAAATATCAGTTGCAGAACTGCAAAACCGATGTGAGACAGATACGGGATATTATAGGTTCTGAAGTCTGAAGAACCGGAACCGAAACCGAAATCCAGAACCAAAAAATAACAGTTATATGTAGAACCGTTATAATATCGGTTCTCAGGAACCGTAACCGTAACAGATATAAGCCAGAACCGATATTCTCATAACTGTTATAAAATTTTTCCGGTTCTCATAACTGTTTCAAGAACCGGAATCGATATCATAACTGTTTTCAACCCCTGCTTTTTACCTCACCTGGCGACTGCATTGACTTCAATCTTTTTTTTACTTTGCCTTTTGTTTTTGTTTTTCATAATACGTACATGATTATATTCAACTATGTAAATAAAAAGCTTACCTTAATGTTATTAGTATGCGTTCTTCCGCGATGTCACATTCCCTCATATTTGTATCCTTGTAATGAATGGCTGGAGCAACAGTTTCTACAAAATGGGTATAAGATTCCTTGGTCATTCTTGTATAAAATGCCAGAAATTTCTTATCATTCTGTTGCATTTCTCGTGCACCAACAAATACGCGAGTGTGAAAATTGTTTTCAATGTACGGATGCATCCATAATCTGCGATTTCTTCTTCTCTTCATCCGCCGGTACCACAGATACATAAAGAAGGCCTCCTCATCACTAGAACTGCTCATTCTTGAAAGTGAAAACGCGTTTCTTGATGTGTGAAAAACACCAATCGACAACAATCGACCCGTGTGTGGACGGCAATCGCGTCCGTCGCATGAATCGTACATGACGAGCAAGACGTACGAACTTCACGACGCGACTACAATCGACCCGTGTGTGGACGGCCTTAGACAACTGCACGAGGTGACAGCGTAAGGCTGTTGAAAACAAATGAAAACTCCCATAGGCGCAGACGGGCGCAAAAATTGTTTCCGTAGCTGACTAGACATGGCTTCAATGTATACATTCAGTGTAGTCTCACCAGTATAGTCCATATTCGCTCATATAACAAAGTTTTACTCTGTAGAACATTGGTAAATACTGAAAAGTTCTTTGATTTTGTATGATTATTAACCATAATAAATTATATGTATAATATTTAGGACCTAAAATATTGAAAACACACGACAAAAGATTGAATAATCACAAAAATTAAATACAATAACAATTGAAGTTCAAATATACACACTTTTATTCGGGTAAAGTATCACTGACGATTGATGCAGTTTCATCATTTGTATAGACAGAAGTTGCACTTGAGGCTTATTTTTCTTATCTGAATGCGATGAAAAGTTAAAAACAATAGTGATTCTGGGTTACGGAGGTATTGCTTTCAAGGTAAGAGTAAATACGTAATTTTTTAAAAATGTTCAATTCCGGAATTAAATTCCCCTAAATGCTCGAAACGTCACACTGTGCGTCGGTGCGGTGGCTAGAATATTCACGAATTTTTCCGTAACATTTTACCGAACGAAACAGAAGAAACAGTGTGACAAGTGTTTTCAACAATGAACATCGAGATGGCGCCACGGCGTTCTATTATGTACACAACGAGCTTCCGTGAATGTCTCGAGGGCGCTACTTGCGACAGTGTTGTAGAAGGGTTTCTGCAGGAAATTGGCCCAGCTCTTAAACCGAACGAATTACGTATTTCCAGCTCGTGAAACGTGAGACAACAATCGCGAAGTGTTTTAATCGTTGTACGACAATTTGCCCGACAATGTTGTGCGCGACAGGGCGGTTTCCATTCATTTAAATCGCCGTCGATGTATACCCTCGTCGCTAACCTGGAGACCGGCGACAGGAGCCATGCCGCAGCACAACCCCCGACGGACCAGGACGACGACAATGACAGCGACGTGTCGTCATCGTCTTGTCAGCTAGGGAACGCCGACAGCAAGTAAGTAAGTAAACATAGAACGCTACACACCCTCATCATATTCCCCACGTTCCCCCATCTCGCTTCCTGTCGTTGCACCACGGTCCATCGCACTCTCTCTCTTACCCATTGCGTTATCCGCGCACACACTCGCGAGCACCAACGAGTCGACTTTCTTTCATCGAACAACTTCGCCGCGACTCAATATCAACTCATCAGTCATCGACTCACCGTTCATCTTCAGTCATGACCGCAGACTCATCGCAATTTTAAAAATTGTTAACAGAGCCTAAAAAATCCGCAAGCTCAAATTGCGATTGGATCCCCGACCTCGCTATCCGGGGTAGAATCCACACGACTCATGCTCTCTTCTTCTGTTCCGTTTGACAAAAAATTACAAAAAATGCGTGAACGTTCGCCTATTGGCGCGCACATTAACGAATTATTTCAGAATTTTTCGGCGCAAAATCGATTCTCCATAAAATCCGGAAGCGGAAAATTACCAATTTACCGGCGCCCGGGAGACTTTCGGATTGTTTTGAAACTCCATTTTTCGACGGAGAATTCTGAAAAAATTCAGGAACATTCTGCCTAATAGCGCACACGATAGTGAATTATGACAGAATTTTTCTCCACGAAATCGAGGTTCAAAAAATATATGTATGCGTCTATGTCTACGTCTATGTATATATGTAGTATAAACAGACTAATTAGTACTTATATATGTGTATCAATTTAAAAAACATTTTTTATAAACATTTTTAAAAATCTATTTTAAACAAGCTATGCGATTTTTAAGAATGTCCTCTTAACATTGTCCCCTACTGTATATGCATATGTCTATGGCTATGGCCATAGATATATACTGTATATGTCGGAAGCTGTTCGGTAAACTTCTCCATCGGACCCGTCGGAGTTTGACTGGAGGCGTTATTCACCGGATCGCTCATTTTTCTTCACGCGCGCGGATTAAACGAATGAGGAAACAACAAGACAGGCTTTGAAAATATCTCGAGAACTAATAATTCTTTTGGCATGTTACCGCAATAAGTTTTTACGTAGAATGAACAGAGGAATCGAATAATGCAACAAAAAATATGCATTTCTATTTAAGGATGTTCTGGAGGTACAATGGGAGACAAAAGTACATGAAATTCGAAATCCATCAATATATTGGCAATGAAAGCCATTCATGAGTATATTTTGCATTAAAAAAGTAGATTAATTTAAAAAGCTTTCGTTTAATTAGTGAATTTCATGTTATATTTATTTCGTTAATCAAAAATTGTCTTCATATTATAAAAAATTGTAAGTGACTTTTGCGAATAATTGTACCCTCTGATTGTAGCTATATTCAGTGGTCTACACAGTTGTCGCGTTTCCATGCTAGTGAGAAGAACAACACGATAAATTTGACGTTTTGTAACAGTTTATAATTTCCTGCTCTGTAACTGTTTAGTGAATCCTAATAAATTTTGAACATAATTAATTACATAATTTTAACTATATATTAAAAAAACTGGAGTTTCTAGTTGCGTTTTTTCAAGGTTTAAATAGGGTTTGAAGTGGAATTTTATGAATTCTCCATAAGAAGACGTGTTAAAATGTGCAAACTTTAAGTTGCTATAATTCTTAAACGGTGCAGTGAATCGAACCCAAACTTTGGTAATTGCATTAATTTAGTAAGAATTATATCTTGTCAAATTTTCAAAAATTTTGTTGCGTTTTTATATACTTCCAGAACATCCTTAAAGAAATGATGCACTTGTTAATTGCACATGCACAGTTCCATCTAAAAAAAATCTAAGGAACAACGAATGTAGCGCTCTTCGAACCATTTATCTTTCTCTTGTGATATTTTTTCGTAAATGCATTAATAACGGAGTTCTGGCCTGAAACAATTTGCGTGAAACACCCTGTCATTTCTAATGTTTTGTAACAGTAAATAACATAATGTGATATATCATTGAATTCATCTCGGAAAATGCTATCGCGGTATGACAAAAGAACTATATATGGTTCCATTTAAAAAACTTATTTTGATTTTGAAATCCTCCCTCCCCACCATCATAGTGCAGAAAAAATGACACCATATGATTGTTCCCTTCATACCGAACAATTTGTGTAAATAAATTTTTTTTGTGACTTTAGTGCGTCATGAGATATTTCCGTTCTTAGATCAACGAAACACCCTGTATATACATATGTACATATAAGTAGACGCTCTAACGCTCGATAAGCAGTGCAAATCGGGGTTGTTTTCGTGCACGGTTGTTTAGTATGAAAAGTCACACTGCTCTGAAACGTTTTCCGCGAGTAGTCAGCCTTTTGTGATGGCACCTAGAGGCGACTGGAACGACGTAGGTCGGTGACCGGTGAACTCTGACCGAGTGTGACGTCATCGATTGCAGGCACCACGGGGGAGAATTTATTTTTGCGCGAACGCATGGGAGGTGGTTCGCGTCTCCGACTATATTTACGCCGTTCGGTTTACTGTCGCGTGTCTCATCGAGCACCGACTACGTCAGACGCGCTAACCTATTCGACGCTTGATGACGTTTCAATTACGTCACGGAGCATATGCAACTATATGTACTGGGTGTTACAAAATTATATGTCGTGGACACCATAGCGCGATTCTACACCTCCGATTTAGTCGAAAATGACATAATGAGCCGCCCACAAAATTGACCTTGAACTTGAAAAACAAGGTCAAAAGAAAACCAACATTCTTTTTGTAAGATTAAAAATTTTTAATCTAGAAAAAATCTTAATAATAGTTGACAATTTTGTGACACCCTGTACAGCACTAGTTTTTTAAACGTTATTATCGGCCTGTAAGAAAATAATTGGAGAAAGACAATTATAGTAGTAATGAACGCATTATTATATAAAAAGAAAGAGGATTGTAGATCAAATGGATTCTAGATGAAGATGAAATTCGATAAACGTTTGATGAACGGCGGAAACGACTTTTTGATCAATCCTACGACAACTGCGGATTGTTCCTTACGTATTTGTTGAGCATGTTCGCGAGAGAACAACACCATCTCTCATGAAAATGCTGAAATTTCTGTGAAAAGTCGATCTCACGAACGCTTTACTTGTCCGATTCGAACGACATTGAAATATGTTGTGAAGGTCACCGTTCTGAACAACATCTCCCTTTAAAGTTTTTGTCTATCGGCTTTCGTTTACGAGATATTCGCGAAAAATTTGTTCGACCTTGACAGCATATTGAAGGTCAAACTGTTCTTATCAAACATCTCCTAAACGAAAGCCGATAGACGAAAACTACAAAGGGAAATGTTGTTCGGTACGATTAGTTTGAGGAGAGGAGCCTAATCGACGATTTATTTAAATCAAATCTTTAATCGAAGACACTGCCACAATCTCCCCGATCCCAACGACATTGAAATATGTTGTGAAGTTCGCCGTTCTGAACAACATTTCCCTTTACAGTTTTTGTCTATTGTGTTTCGTTTACGAGATATTCGTGAAAAACTGTTCGACCTTCACAACATATTGAAGGTCACACAGTTTTTATTGAATATCTCGTAAACAAAAGCCGATAGACGAAAACTTCAAAGGGAAATGTTGTTCGGTACGACTGGTTTGAGGGGAGGAGCCTAATCGACGATTTACTTAAATCAAATCTTTTATTTCTCCAATCGAAGAGATTTCGACAATGTTCAAAATACTACTGTGTAGTTTTTGAAAAACATTCTATAGCTACGCGATATTATTGTTGTGTTTGAGGAAACAATATATAATAAATTATAAATCTAACATTCGATACACATTAATATCATTGACCATTGAATTATTATCAGTAGACTGCGGATGTTTATGCAATTTGCAATACCTGTGGACGAATTTTACGAAACTCGAATCAAATAATATGTTATTTCCCGGTGGTAGTAGCCTTTGTAGATGTGAAATAAATGACAATCGTACTAAATCCCGTCGTATTTCATATCCTAGCATTTTTCAACATTTCCAAACGCCATAATTGCGTATAGATCCGCAGTCGAATTATCACCAGTGAAATATTCAATTTATCATTACAATTCACGTTAAAGAAATGTTAGTTTTCTTTCCTTCTCCATTAATTATAGAATTGAAGAAATCGTCCCTTGGTTTCATTCGAAACTGTTGAAAATTGTAACATGTGTACAGTAACGAAACGCACGGAATACGAGTTCAAATGAAGTTGGATAGCTCGGAGGGAAGACAGAGAGAAAGTAAGGGACATTAAAACGAAACGAGACGAAGCAGTAGCTGGAATAGATAAGCGAGAGTGAGACGGCAAGACGGAAGACGAAAAGAGAACGAGAACAAAGACAAAAGAGGAAGGCAACTCCCGGCTGCTGTGGATCGATAGAACGGAGCTGCGTGTTGCTCGGTTCTTCGCATAGAAAGATTCGAATAATCGAAGAATATTGCTAGAGCGTTTCCAATGTAAAAGGTCGTCTATGAAGCAACGAAATAAATTCTTATTTAACTTCCGCTGCCGGGAATCGTTGCGAAACATTTTCATTTCGAATGAAGAGAAGATTTTCCGTAGTCTAGTAATCAGAGAGACAATAATCCAGCTAATTAAAGATCGGATACAGTCCGAATAGAACAGCTGACGAATACTGATTTCGCTAGTAACCATGAGCTAGCGTGGACGCATTGAAAGTCTGCGCTATTCATAGAAAGAATGGCTCTAAGCGTTATGCACCTGCCTGCACTACAGTGCTCGCCTCTCTTCGAAAGGCTTAACATTTCATATTCTTTTGAACCGGCTGTAAATTTCAATGCGAAGGTCAAGGTCTTCACGGAAGATACTCTCTTCGAGTGTGCAACGTCAATCTCGAAAGCACCTCAAGGTTTTCTAATGATCGAAGAATGGATTTAAATGAGTTTCTTTAATGAATGAAATTGTGTTCTCTGATACTTTCAATATACTCGAATGGATAAATATTCCACCGATGAAAAAACAATTAGATTTCTTTTCTGTAGATTGTTTTCTAAAAGAATATTTAGAAAATGTGTTAGAGATGCGAGAACGAATCGCAGCAGTAGAGATTGCATTTGGTCCCCTCGTGCCGTTCCCGCTATTTTTAGTTTCTCAGATCCCAGAATGCATCGCGGTGGCCCTTATTTATAGGAATGATTCGGTGTCAACGTCCTAGGCAATTTCTCATAAGCGGACAGTCATTCACTTTCTTTCTTAACATGGTTCATAGCTTGAAAATATACAGGGTGAGTCACCCCTAACGTTATCACCTCAAATATCTTTGTTGTTTTCAAAGATACATTAAATGTCTCGAGGACAAAGTTGAATGGTAAAATGGTGCTCATACGATACCAAAAAAATGTTGCCTTTATGTCATTTTTTTAGAGACATCAAGGTCACCTCCATTTTTTAAAAATGAACCACCCTTTTTTAAACATCTACAATGACAGTTTCTTTTATTACGAATTCGGTGACTATAATTACTCAAGATCATTCAAGGTCAAGAACAGAAAAAACATATACGACTAAAATATTGAAGCAGAATACGTTTATCATCAGTGAGACTTGTAGTAAACATGCATTTTAGGACCGCTAGCCCAGGTGTGGGCACGGGTGGAGCCCCTCAAACGCCTGCTTCCCCCACCAAGCTTCCTTTCGGTGGCGCTCCTCGTGGCTCCTCGAGGCCTGCGCACTGGGGACAGTTTTGCCTCAATTGAGGCAAAATTGCCCACGACTGCTCTAGTCAATTTCGCTGCGATTTATTTGCTAACAGTATGTTTCCAACGCGATTCCGCTATGTCTTACACGATGATTGAAAGGTGTGACATGATAACGGTTTACTGTGGATGTAGACAAAATGCATTGCAGGCCCGAAGGCCCGATTCCTTCTAGGCTAACTTTTAATATCTACATGTCCAGAAGTACTGGAAATGTAGATGTAAGAAAGCGTAAACGAAAGAATCCCATCACTACTTAAGATAATGAAATTAATATTTTAGCAGTTATAGCTGTCAATCCACGTGTGAGTATTTACATGAGTCAAAGTAACGTAATACGAGTTCTGGGCCCTACATAAATTTCATCCGTTTCACATATCGCTACATCAAGAATTCATCATGCATTTTTCTGTCTATGACCTTGAATGACCTTGAGTAATTATAACCACTGAATTCGTAATGAAAGGGACTATCATTGTAGATGTTTAAAAAGAGTGGTTCCATTTAACACTAGAACTAGCAGACCAGTCAAAATGACTGGTTTTACAATTTAATTTTAAAATTCCTACTTCATGTTACATATTTTCCCGCAATTGATATAATGTCGTTTACAGCGATAACTAAAGGACTAATGTAATGAATTTTATTTTTGTTTTATTTATTCAGAATCAAAATAATTTTGTATCGTGGCTACGTATACCACTACCAGTCATTTTGACTGGTACTTCTCTAAGCGGAAAAGTATTCAATAATTTGTTTACCGAACCCGAAATCGTTTGTTTAGATATTTCGATAGATTTATTGATGTTTTGCGCAACGTCTTATTTTGGCGTCACAACATAAACACAATCATAGCTGCGATGTAACGTAACATAGTTATCGACGTTGTTTCACGTGGTCATTTTGTGTACCATAGCCGTTCCTTCAACATCCGGAACTGGAAGATTCCTGAGATCATTTGAAGCAACATTTTCCTTTGCAGAAATGGCGTCCGCGGCTTTGTTAAGGAGTTATTAACGAACAACAAGGACCAATCAGAGCGCGACCTAGTCACGTGTTAGCACAGTCGGCCAATTGACAGTTGGCGCGCCAGGCCGACTGTGCTGACACGTGACTACGTCGCATTCTGATTGGTCCTTGTTGTTCGTTAATAACTCCTTAACAAAGCCGCGGACGCCATTTCTGCAAAGGAAAATGTTGCTTCAAATTGTTCCAGGTACCTTCCATTTCCGGATGTTGAAGAAATTTTGAGACACCCTGTATAACAATATTTTACTAGCCCTAAAAATTGCAAAACGATTGAAAATTTTGCAAAAAGTGAACAATATACCAATGGAATGCTCTGATATCGAGGATGGGGAATTGTATGAGCATGAAGAAAGTAAATCAGAAGAAAATGCAATTGAACTCTACAGTGATAATAGTAATAAATAGGGTCAATGTTACGTTTAGGGAGGCTGAATAGTAATAATAGGATAAATAGTAATAACGAGATTATAGAGAGAAAGAAAATGTTCAGGAATCCACGGAAAGTGAATTAAAAAATATTTTGAATTTACGTAAAGGAAGACGTGTTTGCGTGCCTTCAAGTTCTGAAGACGAAAATGAAAGTATGCAAGATCCAGTTGGGAAAAATAAAACGAGAGTCTAAAGCTGGAAGATTACCACTACATAATATTTTCAAAGACGTATTCGGCCCCATATTCCTTTTGTAAGATACTAATCAATCAATAAATGTAAAAATATTCTATTATTACATATTTTTTAAAGACCGGTCATTTCGACTGGTTTTAGTAGAACTAGCTTCATCTTAACCTCGGTAGTTCTTCTGTTAGAGAAATGAAGGTGACCTTGATATCTCTAAAAAAAATTACATAAAAAAAGATTTTTTTGGTGTCGTATGAGCTCCATTTTACCATTCAACGTTGCCCTCAAGACATTTAATGTATCTTTGAAAACAAGAAAGATATTTGAGGTGATACCGTTGGGTGACCCACCCTGTTTATATCAAATAATGCTTTTACTGTTTTAAATTACACCTGCTCATTGTTGTTATAAGCGCACGAAACTCCGTTGTATAGTCATCATCAGACTGCGAATGTTAATACAATTTTAAATGTCTTTAGAAGAAAGTAGTACAGGAAGGAAAAATGCTATTTTCGTTGATAATAGTAGTTGTAAGTCCAAAATAAATAAACAATCGTACTAAATTCTGTCGAATTTGATGGTTCAGCATTTTTTTGAACATTTCTAAAAACCATAAATGCATAAAGATTCGCAGTCTATCATATTCTCGCTGAAGGGAGTAGACTCCTTTCTCCAGGATTGTACGGGTGCGGGATTCGCGTTCTCATTTCTCGATGATACAAAAATGGGGTTTTTCAGTAGTGCAAAAACGCTAGATAAAAGGTCGATTAGGGCGCTATCGCCCTGAAAAGTTCTATTTTTTCGTTTACAAAGCGTAATTTGCATTATTCGGCAGCGTAATTTGCATTATTCATAGCAGTCATGGTAAACGAAAACATAGGACTTTTGAGGGCAATAGCGCTCTAGATCGATTTTTCATCTAGCGTTTTTTCACTACTGAGAAACCCGACTTTTGTATTACCGAGAAATGAGAACGCGAATCCCGCACCCTTGCAATCCTGAAAACGAGTCTACCGTCTTAAATGTTCGACGCACCTCGTTCTATCGATGTACGTTGAGATTTCGCAACAAACGAAACGCTTCCGACCGATGACGATTCTAGAGCAGTTAGGTAACTGAAGGTATGTATGTACATGCAAGTTGGCATTGGGACTAGGAACGGACGTACACCGAATGGACTTCAGTGATCCGTTGGTCGTTCGTTCCGCGCCTACTTTGAGAATCATGGGCGAGATCTATTCGATCTTCGAAACGATCGAGCACTGGATGCAACAGCTGAATAGTTCGGAGAGGATCCAGAAGACGGAAGACATCGTCGAAACGAACGACTTCCTTGTTGACGAGAAAGATCTTCTCGATATTATCTGCACGATCAATCGGTTAGTCTTCCTCTACATGATCGTCAAGTGGATTAACCTAGAGGTGTGGAACGTAGTCGGCGGTGGATCTTTCGCTATGAACCGATAAGGAGAAGGATTGAAGAAACACTTGGATTTTTGTATTGTGGAGAAACGTAACTCGGACCGAGACCAATGCGGAATTATAATAGCGATTGTCTTTGTGAATCTCGACTATTGTTGAGAGTGCTATGCGTGTTCATTGCTATGACTCTGGCGTGTTAAGCGCCTGACACATTGTGTACATCGTTATCGACTGTCGTCGAATAATAATTGTTCGAATGTAAAATGAACGTAAAAATGTCGCGACAACTACTCGACGGTTTAAGAAACAACAATTTTCAATGTAGGACCAGTTGGAACGCAACAATATTCTTTTCCTGTTCGAACGTGAACAGCACAGCGATTCAACGACATTAAACTAATGTTGAGTAACGTCTAAAAAAAAATACACATACATACTTCAGAAAATATTTAAGGTGTGTAAGCTCGGTGATTCACTCCACGTGTATATCTACGAGTATCATTCTAAGTGCTTCATCGGTGGCTCATGCTGTATCCTTAACCACTTCGCTACCACAGACGAGTTATCTCACGACGCAATACAGTTCGTACGATGGCCACATGCGAGTTATCTCGCGACGCAATACCGTTCGTACAATGGCCGCGAGTTAACTCGTCCGTGGTATAGCGCAAGCGACATTGCGTCGCGAGATAATTCGTCTATGGCCATCGTACGAACGGTATTGCGTCGCGAGATAACTCGATCTTGGTAGCGAAGTGGTTATTGTTAGCTGTTGTCGATTGAACAATTGTAATAGTTAATTGATAGAAAGAACTCTATTATTCAACCTAGATTAGGTTAGGTTAGGTTAAGTCTCCACAACACAACTTGTACCTTCTAAGTACCCTTGTGCCTTGCCTCGTAAACCCACTGAACAATTGTAATATAAATGTAATTATCATCATAAATACACAACGATTCTGCTCTGAAAGTAGTACAAATCTTTTCCATGTGTCGAACGCTTTTTGTCGATACGAAAGTATTTTTCCATAACACCTTTTTTTACAGTTTCGCCCACCTGGGTAAAAGTTTAGGAACCCCCTGGTGTAGAGTGCCTACATCGTCCTAGATCGTTCTGGACCATCTTATAGTGTCCTAGAACGTCCTACAGCGTCTTGGAACGTCCTGTAGCGTCATAGATGGTCCTAAAACGTTTTAGAACGTCCTGTAGCATCCTAAACTGTCATAAACAGTCTTAAAACTGCCCTATAGCGTGATATATCGTCCTAGATAATCCTAAGACTGTCCTATAACGCCCTAAACCAGCCTAGACTGTCCCAGACTATCTCTTATAGGGTCCTAGAACGTCCTATAGGCGTCCTAGACTTACCTATCCTCACCCGGAACGGTCAATGGACCGCCCCTCTACTTCCAGTCTGGACTCAGAGATGCCGACAAGGACCCGTTTCAACATTTCACTTGTCGACATCCCACCTCGGGATCGGCCACTCCTGTGCTTGGCTGTTCATTTTCAATGTTCTTGCCTCAGTTAATTTGTTCAATCTCTTCTAGTTAGATACGGTAAGTATTTATTATTATGTTGTCAATTGTTTCTGTTTAGTCTTTCTAAGTGCCTTTCATGTTCTTCTTTTCCAGCCAATAGGCGTCCTAGACTGTCCTAGACTATCTCTTATAGGGTCCTAGAACGTCCTATAGGCGGCCTAGACTGTCCTAGACCGCCCTAGACTGTCTTAGATCGCCCTATCTAGGTCGCCCTAAATAGTCCTAGAGTATCCTAGATTGTCCTCTACCTAGTAGTAGTAGTAGTTGTGTTTATTGCCGGGGAGGGGCGGTTCGGCCGCCCCTCGCTTCCTTAGGGCACACCGGTTCTTTCATCACCAGTATCACAATTGGCGCTGCCGGCACTCGGCCCTTTAGCGGGTTGCAATTGTCCTCGTTTTTCAGCCGTCCCCTCTGTTTTATTCGGCCCGGGCCATTTTCAGAGTCGTCGACTTACTAGACGGGTCGGTCATCATTGATGAGCGGGCCATGCTACCTAATTTTTGTGACTTTTTGAGCTGCTTTACGGCTCGGTGTGAACGTCGGGCCCCCTCACCTTCAGACCTGCAGGGTGTCTCGCCTGCCCTTTCAGACTCCCCCCACTTCACCATATTTTCTTGTCGAATGTGTCAAGTGTTTGAAGCCCGTCCCTATTCTGTTTCCAGATAGTCCAGAAACCTGCCCACATCCTCCCCTAGGGCTAATCCCTCCGCCTATGCTGTGAGTCTATTGGGAGTACAAATGCAAGGGACCGCGTATTGTTTTTGACCATTGGGAAGAAGTTACTGCTACTTCGGATCCAATCCGACTTCATCGAAACCTCGGCTGGGCCGAGATATCAATTCCATTCGGTCTTCACCTGCCGACCTACTTCGCGATGGGGTTGAGAAGGAAGGGTTCACCAACTTCACTGAAATCTGTCTCCTGAGAGATTTGATATCAGGTTCATCGGGATCTTCCTTCTTGGGTGGGCTTGACACATCCTAGAAAATATGGCTGCTGATTGTTCGGATGTGACCACCATTCTCGGTTCTGGTCTGTGTTCAGCTATTGTCCTCTACCTAGGTCGTCCTAAATAGTCCTTTTTTTTGTTTTATTTTTTTGTTAAGGGGGAGGCTAAAACCGAGGGCAAACCCCCGTAAACACCCACCCCCGAGACGTTCAATGGACCGCCCCTCTACTAAGCAATTGATGCCCGAGATTATGAAGAACCAAGGGCCTCCACTTTCCGCATTGCTCCTTAGTTCTTCGTCCCTCGAGGCCCACTACCACGCCTGTTCTTGTCTTTCATAGATATGTCTTTATATGTAGGTACTTGTCGCACGGTAAGTAGGACCCACAGATAATATTTACAGGTAAGTATATACAGTGTAAGAACGTGATAAGTATCTCATTATTGAGAGTCTCTTTGTATTCTTTCCAGGTTTCGTTCGAATTTCTCTTTTTCAATCATAGTACGATTGATGAAGCCATCGATCTTCCTCCAGCTGATCTCATTACGAGTCATAACTTCTTCGAAGCTCTCTACCGTCAGCTCGATGTCAAGGTCTGTATATAAGGACTCTCTGTCCGCGGACTACCTATCGCAATGAAACAAAGTATGTTCAGGATCATCACGGATGTCGGCGCACCACCAACATATGTTTGTATCCGCTTTGCCGATCCGATTACGAAAGGATCCGAAAACCCTGTGTCCCGTAAGAAGTTGGGTCAGACGGAAGTTTAGTAGACCAAACATCCTTTCGCTTCAACCACGTGGATTCGGTATTAATTAGCGGGTCCAACTGGCATATCCAGTACGTAATCAGACCTCCCATGAGTGATCTTTAATACTCTTAGTCTCTATCTCTAGGTATTCCGTTGTTCTCTCGATAGTGGCGTCATCATCTTCCGGTAATATCTGGAATTTCATCTTCGACTTGTACGAAGGAATTCGTTCCGCTGAAACTATGTCCAACGGATGGAAGCCCGTAATAATGCATAGCGAATAACGAGATGCCGATCGATATGCCGTCCTAAATAGTCCTAGATCGTCCGAGAGTGTCCTTTTTTTACCACGTTTTTATTAGCTCGCTTTCTTGTTTGTTTGTCTGTTTGTTCGGTGGCAAATTTTGCAATTGATTTTAAACTAACTTCCTGATGAGCTAGAGACTTGTTTCCTTTCTTTTTAGAGCAGAGAAATAAATGACTCGGCTCCGCCAACGATGATAGACGACGGAAACAGGACTAAATCCTTGCCCATATCCACTAAAACAACCTCTGTTCAGGAGCCAATTTTATTCGTCCTTTTTTAGCTCATTAGCGTGCCGGGAGTTGGACCACATGTGACCTGTTTTCTCACATACTACCGTCCTAGGGTGTCCTAGATCGTCCTACCTAGATCTCCCTAGATCCTCCTAGGACGTCCTACCTTTTCCAACCTAGATCATCCTACCTCGTCCTAAATCAAGGGTGAGCACGATAGGGGCCCCTCAAACTCCCGCCCCCGCCCCCCGCCCAAAACACTCCTTTCCATCCATCACTAGTCCTGTACACATGGCGCTCCTCTCGGTCGCTGCTCGCGAAGCCTGCGCAGTTGCGCACTACTTGCAACGTACTTCTCGCGTCCTTTCTCCATGGCAACGATGGATCCTAGCGGGGTGACACTGCTCCCAATGGTGGGGACTATCTCTTTCTCTTCGAATTCAGACAAAAATACCCACCCCTGGCCTACAACAATCTGCAGCTTACAGCGCAGGTGTAGATCCTACAGGGTTCGAGGATAATGACACGGTCGGTAGGCATCGCGATGGCGCGTCCGGCCTCCGGTGTAGTCGTTGCGGGGTCACGAGAGCGGGGGAGGTTCGCGGGAAACGGCGAGCATCGCGGCGGAGTGAAGAGGGTTAGGGGAGGGGAGGGTGACGCGTTCGGCAGGCCGACTTTCCTCGAAGCCAGTCGGATGTTGAACGCGACGGGTGTCGGTTCCTCGTTTCCGCCGCGTCTCGGCAGCGATCGGCTTTCGTCGGGTCTCCTGCCTTTTTTTACACATACAGATACATACACACACACACACACACAGCCGTTGCACACCAACACTCTCGCGTTTCCGTTCCGCTTCCTCGGAACAGCCACGAAATGTCGGACGGGTCGTGCGGAGAAGACAAGGAAGGATCGACAGGTCGTTGCACTCCCGTTGATCCAGTGTCGCCTCGTTAAATCCCAGTGCGTGTGATCCGTGCCTAACGACCGCGCCTCGATCCCGTTACCCGTGACGCGCGTCTCTTCTGGTTTTCGTGACGTCTTTGTGTGCCGTTTAATCGGTCCAAGCAGTTCTGCGAGACCTGATCCCAAGTCCATCCCCACAGGATTCCCGTGCAAAAAATACATTTATCTATCTCTGTGTGCACCCGATCCAAGCCCATCTCCACGAACCAAGTCCATCTCGACAGGATTCCCGTGCAAATGTGCAAGAAATACATGAATCTGTGACACGCAACAGAGAAACGGAGTGTGTGTATATCCCGATCTAAGTCTGTCTCGGCAGGATTCCCGTGCGAAAGTGCAAGAAATATATGAATCTGTGACACGCAACAGAGAAACAGAGTGTGTGCGATAGAAGTAGGCTGGCTAGTGGTGTTCCGAAAGATTCGGAACAGGTTTCGGAGCCAGTCCAGACGTTGATACCTAATCGCGTGCCAAGTGAAACAGACATAATCGTGTCTACTGCAACTTAAACAGTCCTGCGGAGGCTAGAGCCACGGGAAAGGAGGCTCCCACGAAGATTTCACCGATTATGCGAAAAGTCAGCGAAGCGATGAAGCACCGCGCGATCAGCTGACTAGCCGAACTGTTCGGCGGCCGTGGACAGTCGGTCGGGAACGAGAAGGATTCTGGAATAACACCGCAACGATTGTCTACCTGCTCGGTGATGACGTTCGGCACGCCATTCCACACTGACAAGTCGCACTTTCCCAGCGACAACCCTGCTCGGTATGTTTGTTTCTCTTTTCTGGTTGTGCGTCGGTCGAGATAGAACCGGTTTCGATTAGGCCACGTTCAAAGTGATCGGACACTTCCAGACACTTATCCGAAGAGTATAAATTATTGGATAAGCATGGTCCGATGGATTGAAAACGATGCTACTAGCTTGAAAAATGGTCCCCCGAAATTCGAAGTCGCTATCTCTTCATTTGAGGATAATAGTTAAAGTAACTTTGTCATTTTTTTCTCGGTTGTTAGTCAAGATATCAGGATGAAAAAATTTGGAAATACTCGAGCTTAGCTCTCTTGCATTTCATATATTTTTTCAGAATTGTAAGCAAATTATGAAGGGTGGAAAGAAAAATTTATTTTCACCAAAAAATTCGAGAACAATGTTCTGTTATCTATCTAATGTATCTGAAAGTTTCGTTTCTTTCTCTCGGTTTTTAATCAACATATCGAGATGAAAAAATACGGAAATACTCGAGCTTAGCTCTAACATTTCATTTTCTTTTCACAATTGTGATAACATCATGAAGGGTAGGAAAAAAGTATTAATTTCTCCCCAAAATTCAAGCAGATGATCGGATTGGTGGAACATAGTTGAAGAATTGAGAAACAAATGAAGCTACGCATGAAAACGGAAGAAATAATGGCGTAATTTCATTGTATTTTCTCGTAAATATTCGGTAACTGGCACCACCTTCACCAGTTATTATGCGGCGTTCGCTAGGAAGATCTCGAAAAGAGCAGGGGACGTCGGTTTTGCGCGACAGAGTTAAAGCTCTCGAGGTTTTCCGTCGCCCAATTAACGTCGACCAAGCTACCCGCTCTTCGTTAAGCAAAGAACCCGACCTCTCCCTTCGCATAATGAAAAGGGTACCTCGTTAATTCCACGACGATGTATGAAACCAAATAAAAAAAAAGGACAAAACGGTGGACTGAAAAATAGAACAGGAATTTTGTTCGAAGGCTTTGTATACTTCGTATAAACAGGTGGAAAGCCCGCAGCAGAGCGTCCTACAGAATCCTATAGCATCATTCAGCATCATACAGCATCCTAACAGCATTCTATAACATCCTACCTACAGCATCCTAACAGCATTCTACAACATCCTACCTACAGTATTCTACAGCATCATCCTACCCAGTGGCGCGTTACCCTTTGGCAGGCGTGGGCCAGTGTCGCCAGAAAGTAACCAAACCAGCACTCGAGGGGAATACAAGGTACCCCCTCTCTGATGACCAGAGTAGAGTAATACATAGTGGCACGTTGCGCCGCGCACGCGCGACGTGTCACATATGACATCTACTCTGGTCATCAGAGAGGGGGTACATCATCTCACCGTGACTCCCCTCATCTGGCGACACTGTCGTGGGCATAGGTGGAGCCCCTCAAACGTCTGCTTCTCCCACCAAGCTTCCTTTCGGTGGCGCTCCTCGTGGCTCCGATGCACGAGGCCTGCGCAATGCTTGCGACAAGCGAAACACGTCCTTCCTACATAGTAACGACGGATGCTGGTGGGGGACAGTGCGCGCTACGGTGGGGACAGTTTTGCCTCAATTGAGGCAAACATTGAGGTAAACATACTAAAAGTCCCCACTCCTAGGAGGTGAGGGAAGTGCAGTGGGGCACATAGAAGGTCCCCTTTTTCGGTTTTCCACTTATATCTCGGAAACTATGCGTCCTAGCGATAAGACCATTCTATACAAAATTAAAGCTGACAAAATGTGCCACAAGATTGATTTGATTCACTTTTTCACTATCTCGCATAGTTTCCAAGATATCCGCGTTCAAAGTTCACTAATTGTGCTGAAGAGTTAGCTAGTCAAATAAGGCAAAAAACGTGAGGCAAAAATTTCTTTTTCACAATTAGAGAACTTTGAGCGCGGATATCTCGGAAACTATGCGAGATAACGAAAAACTAAACAGAATCAATCTTATGGCACATTTTGTCAGCTTTAATTTTGTTCGGAATGGTTTTATCGCTAGGACGCATAGTTTCCGATATATCCGCGCTCAAATTTCACTAATTGTGAAAAAGAACTCTTCCGCACAATTAGTGAACTTTGAGCGCGGATATCTCGGAAACTATGCGAGATAGCGAAAAACTAAACAGAATCAATCTTATGGCACATTTTGTCAGCTTTAATTTTGTTCGGAATGGTTTTATCGCTAGGACGCATAGTTTCCGATATATCCGCGCTCAAATTTCACTAATTGTGAAAAAGAACTCTTCCGCACAATTAGTGAACTTTGAGCGCGGATATCTCGGAAACTATGCGAGATAGCGAAAAACTAAACACAATCAATCTTATGGCACATTTCGTCAGCTTTAATTTTGTTTCGAATGGTATTATCGCTAGGACGCATAGTTTCCGAGATATAAGCGGAAAACCGAAAAGGGGGAGCTTCTACGTGCCCCCCTGCACCCCGCTCACCTCCAAGGAGTAGGGACTTTTAGTATGTTTACTTCCTGATTAGTCCAAATAAAGTCCCAAAGTTAAAAATTGTATCCCCCCCCTTATAAGCATTCATTGACTGGACTAATGGGCTACTTGGGCAAATGCCCGGGGCCCCAAACACAAACCAAGATCCAAATTCTACGTTCTTCTCATAAAAAAACTTTCAAACTCTAATTTGGGAAAATTTATAATAAAGTCGCGAGTCTTGTCAAACAGCCTGTGTTCTGCACGGACAGTGATCGCATACCGACATTACTTTTTTATGACTGCGTCTACTGCGCCGACAGTCCTCGACAGATGGTCCTCGAGAACAGATGCAATTGTAGCTGTCAAGATTAATTTTTTGTCACCAGCAAAAGTCTGAAAAATAGAAATTGTGATTTGCAAACTGCTGTAAATCTTTTTTAAAAGCACTATTGCTTTACATTTCCGAAGATATTCGAAACAACAAGAGTTTCTTTAATAACGTTGAAATCGAATGCTTCTCTTTGACAAACAATATGAACTATCAGTCACAGAAGACGAGAAAAGTTAAAAGAAAATTACACTATGACGAAAATAGAGATGATGCTGAAAACGTGCAATTAAGTGGCAAACAAGGTTTTATTGTAAATTGTTTAAATATAATTTGCGATCAATTGGTGTCGGAAATTCAAAGGCGTATTGTAGTTTATCATTATTTTGTTGATTTTACTTGAATGTTAACATGAAAGAAACTTCATCAAATGAATGTGACGAATGTCTTAAAAACTTAATAGAAACATATTCAAGTGACATTGATAAGAAAGTTTTTAATGAAGAACCAGCACACTTCTTGGAATTTGCCAGAAATGAACATTTAAATTCCTCATTAGAAATGTATGAAACCATACAAAGAGGACTTACATTTAGTGATTTTAACAATATTTCTAACAATTCCAGCTTCCCATGCATCGGCAGAACGTTCTTTCAATGTCCTCAAAAGAATTGAGAACTACTTAAGAAATACTTTGGGGCAGGATAAACTGTCAAAATCTATATTATCTATTGAAAGTGATGTAACCAATTGTGTTGATTTTTAAATAAATATTGCAATCATTAGATTTATAATGGTCTTTATATATCAATATGCGCAATTGTTTACCAAATATTTTGTATTTTTATGTAAAAGGTTTTCATCTTCATGGATGAAGGAGAATTTAGTTCACTTTTTATGCAATGATAAATATGTACATGTTTTTTCTGCCCACAGCATGCTACAGCATCCTACAGCATCCTAGACCAACCTATAACGTTGCAATAGCATTCTAGACCGTTCTATAGTGTTTCAATAGCATCTTAGACCGTCTTATAGCGTCCTTTTTTGTAATTGTTTTAAGTATAGGGAGTTCAATGCTTTATGTACTGCTTGGAGATGACAAGAAGGTCCCTGAGGGGGCGTAGAGGCAAGAGGGGTCTATTGTTCTGCAGAGCAGTAGAAGTGTGTGTATGACCGCTTCGGCCAATAGAAGGCGCGCACCTTCCAAGCTAACCAATCGTGCGCGCATTCTTGTCTACGTCACCGCATTCCTGCCAAGGACCTTCTTGTCATCTCTCAGCAGTACATGCCCCGGGATCGTCGCAACCCCGGGGTGTGTGGGTTTCCCCCAGCTGTGACCCCGAAAATATCGAGGAGGGAATCTGAGCGTAGAGTGCAAGACGCAGGATTCACAGGGGTTACCCACTAACAGTCTCCCTTCACTTTGCGTCCTCCTTACCGATGGGATGCAGCTGGCTAGTTATATGTAGTGTCCTAGACCGTCTTATAGCGTCCTAGAAGGCCCTATAGCGTTCTAGATCGATTTATCAGCTCACTCAATAAGTCCCCGGTCTGACACATATATGGCAGCATTGTTGACAGACCCACGTGATTTCCGGGTAGTACTAACCTTCAAACAGTACGTGTCAAAATTTCATGGCATTCTGACCGTTAGTTTAGAGGTTACAGTCGTTTTAGTGACCCCAGTTTTGTAATTTTCAAGACAATGGATAGAAAGGAATTTCGTGTGTTGATTAAACACTGTTTTTTGATGGGGAAAAATACTGTTGAAGCCAAACAGTGGCTTGATAAGCATTATGGGGACTCTGCATCAGGGAAATCAACTATTATTGACTGGTATGCTGAATTTAAACACGGTCGTACAAGCACCGATGATGCTGAACGTTCTGGTCGCCCAAAATCGGCAGTTGTTCCGGAAAACATAAAAAATGTCCACAAAATAGTTTTAAAAGTAGTTGCATAAAATGAAGTTGCGTGAGATAGCTGACACCTTGAAGATATCAGAAGGCAGTGTCTTTACAATTTTACATGAAAATTTGGGCATGCGCAAGTTGCTTTCGAAGTGGGTGCCGCGTTTGCTCACACCGGACCAGAAACAACAACGCGTCGACGATTCACAAGTCGATGAAAATAATGGTTAAATTGGACGAATTACGCTTTGAATTGCTTCCCCACCCACCGTACTCTCCAGATTTGGCCCCCAGCGACTACTGGCTTTTTGCAGACATGAAAAAGATGCTCCAGGGAAAGAAATTTGGCTCAAATGAAGAAGTGATTGCCGAAACTGAGGCTTATTTTGAGAGCAAAAACAAATCGTTTTGCATAAAGGGCATCGAAAAGTTAGAGGAGCGTTGGAATGGATGCATCACTCTTGAAGGAGAGTATGATGATGAATAAAGTGGAATTTCTAAAAAAAATTTTTTTTTCTTAGACTGGATACTTCTTGAGTGATGTGTTATAGCATTCCAATAGCATCCTAGAGTTTCTTATACAGTTCCAATAGCATCCCAGACCATCCTATAGAATTTGCGTCCAATAGCGTTCTAGTCCGTCCTATAGCGCTCCAATAGCATCCTAGACAGTTTTTATAGCGTCCTAGAAGGTCCTATAGCGTTCTAATTGCATCCTAGATCATCCTAGACTGTTCCGTAGCGTTCCAATAGCATCCTAGACACTTTTAATAGCGTCCTAGACCGTTCTATAGCGTTCTATTTGCATCCTAGATCATCCTAGACCGTTCCGTAGCGTTCCAATAGCATCCTAGACAGTTTTTATAGCGTCCTAGAAGGTCCTATAGCATCCTAGACAGTTTTTATAGCGTCCTAGAAGGTCCTATAGCGTTCCAATAGCATCCTAAACAGTTTTTATAGCGTCCTAGAAGGTCCTATAGCGTTCCAATAGCATCCTAGACAGCTTTAATAACGTCTTAGTCCATTCTAGAGCATTCTAATAGCATCATAGACCGTCCTATAGCATTTCAATTGCATCCTAGACTGTCTTATGGCGTTCTACAACATTCCAATAGCATCATAAACCGTCCTATAGCGTTCCGATAGCATCATAGACGATCCTATAGCGTTCTAGTCCGTCCTATAGCGTTCCAATAGCATCCTAGACAGTTTTTATAGCGTCCTAGAAGGTCCTATAGCGTTCTAGACCCACTTATAGCGTTCCAACAGCATCCTAGACAGCTTTAATAACGTCCTAGACCATTCTATAGCGTTCTAATAGCATCATAGACCGTCCTATAGCATTTCAATTGCATCCTAGACTGTCCTATGGCGTTCTACAGCATTCCAATAGCATCCTAGACCGTCCTATAGCGTCCTAGACTTTCCTGCTCAAGTATATTCAAAATGAAAAGCTCGCCGTTGTCGATATAAAATGTTCTTGTCGCTTGACCGACACGTCGCGACGCGACGCATCCGAGTAAATAGGGCAAAGAGCGAGCCAAAAGGCGGGTACACGGGTTATCTCGTCGAGATTCCTCGCAACGGGGTCACATCGATCGCGATTCATCTAACCGGCCATTTTATCTCCTAAACGAATTTTCCCCGCTGCAAGCACATTTAGAATTATCGCCTAATTACCTATTATATAAATAAACATAATAAATAAAATTTAAGCAGCAATGTATACGCTAACTACACTGTCCAACAAATTTCAACTTTTTTTTATGTTTCCTAATTACTGTTGGGACCTTCTTAATAGAGTTTTTCGCGCTGATTCCGAATCTGTTCTTCATTTTTTCCCGAAAGGAACAGTTTTTGAGGAACATGGCTTTTAAAAAAAAACATTTTTCAACTTTAAACAAATATTTGGATGTTATTATAAAAGATATTGAATTGTTCTTTGCAGCAGAAGATTCTGTAGACTTCCGGAATACAGTGATATCTAATATTAATACATTATGATTGTTTACACAATGATTAAAGACGGAGAGACACCACTTTTGCACCAATTTTTTAGGATATTTTTCAATTTATCTGAAAAAATAAGGGTCCAGCGGAAAATCGAACTATACCACTCGATAGAGCAGATTTTTATCTTGAGAAGCCACCCTGTCGAGTTTGGATCGCCGACGTTTTTTTCGAACCAGAAAGCAAAATATCTTCGCCCGACATGAGTTGCCGCTAGAACAGGCGTTCCGCGGGATACGGCGCAGCGAACGTTAATTGTTTAAACATGTTTAAACAAAAGCAAAATCTTTTGCTGCGAAAAACAATTCAATATATTTTATAATAACATCACAATATTTGTTTAAAGTTGAAAAATATGTTTTTTTTTTCAAAGCCATATTCCTCAAAACCTGTGCGTATAGGGAAAAAATTAAGAACCGATTCGGAATCAGCGCGGAAAACTATACAAACCACCCAACAGTAGTTGTGGAACATACAATACCGTGTCAGACTCGTGTTGAAGATTCAAAATAGAGTCTGATAAATGAATGTATAAATATATACACTTGAAGAAGACAATGTTAAATTCTAATTTCTGCAACAGAAGCTCATGGTTGTTGGAGATTCTGATGTATAAATATATAAAATTGAAAGAAATACGTTTTTCTGTAAAATTGCAAATCCATCTTATTCCTAGTAATACTATTATTCCGATAATTATCGATAGTCCTGCACCGCAACTAACGCGTTAGTCTTGCGTAGTGTGCGTCGTTGAACAACGACAACGAATACGTCATTCGGTGCACGTTTACACGTGACGACGAAGCTGGCAGCAACGTAATGGAGGTTGCAGTCAAGGCTGTAGAAAGGCGTTCCTCGTTGCATCTTGCGAGCCGTGCCGAACGGTCGTCGACCCGTTTATACTCTGGCCACTCTTTGCGCAAGGTCATTTTACTTGTTGTTGCATTCGTTATGATGCCGCGTTATTCTTTCGACGTGCCGCGTTGGCTTTGTGTCGCAGCGCGTCGCGTGACGCGCGGATGAATGCATTTGTAGAATCGTGAATTCTGTAATTACGCACGGAAATCACATACACATGTTTCCATTTATTCGTTTCACAGATGGCCTTCCCTTGGAAACAGCCATATATAAAATCTCTTTGAAAACATTCAAACTGAATTAATACTATACTTAGACTTTTTAATTTCATTTACGGCACCCCCACAGTTTTTCTCGAATATCTTCGAAACTATTTACCGCGTGGAGAAGTATGTTAGACAAAATTTGTAGATCTGGGTAATATGCGTCTTTCGTGTCGAATTAGTTTTTCTCGTAAAATGAACGGTTTTCGAGAAAATAGAGAGAAACGATGGACGAAATTAATGGAACATAAAAATGATTAATGAAATGCTCGTAAAATCGTTTTTCTCGAATATCTTCAAAACTATTCACAGCATCGAAAACTATGTTAGACAAAATCTGTAGATCTTAACAATATGCATCTTTTGTGTCGAATTAGATTTTCTCGTAACACGAACGGTTTTCGAGAAAATTTAGAAAAATGTCAGCTACCTATCACTTGCGGGTCGGCCGGACGAGATAAGTGACACGGCGCTGACGTTTTTCTCAATTTTTTCGAAAACCGTTCGTTCTACGGAAAAAAGTAATACGACATAAAAGACGCGGCTTGTCCAGTTCTACAGATTACGTTGAACATTGTTTTCGACGCGGTGAATAGTTTCGAAGATATTCGAGAAAAACGATTTTAAGAGCATTAAATTAATGATTTTAATGTTTCATTGATTTGGTACACGTTTTCCTGGTATATACAATATTTTGGAGTATCGAAATCGATTGGCTTAGTGGTCTAGGGGTATGATTCTCGCTTTGGGTGCGAGAGGTCCCGGGTTCAAATCCCGGCTGAGCCCAAATTTTTTTTCACCATTTTCTCTATATTGATTATTCTCTATACATTCAGAACAACCTTTTTTAAAAATGATATTGCAAATTTTGTAAAATAGTTACTTCGTGGGAACGATAATAAATATTTACGAATATAAAATTATAGGCCGTAGGTCAACTATACTACTCATGAATTCAGAATAACCTTTTTACGTGCATAAAAATGATATCGCAAATGTTTTGAAAATAGTTAATCCATGTTATCGACAATAAATATTTTTATGAATATGAATTTGTGCCTTTGTAGATCCACAACAAATCAAAATCTTACTAAATCCCGTCGAAGTGTATATTCCAGCATTTCCTCAACATTTTCGTAAGCCATAAATGCATAAAAATTCTAAAGTCTAGTCATAATAAAATAGTGTAGAATCGAATGTGAAAGAGTGTCGTGACCACGACTATAGGAGAACAGCAGTCGTAAGCGGCTCAGTGGTCTAGGGGTATGATTCTCGCTTTGGGTGCGAGAGGTCCCGGGTTCAAATCCCGGCTGAGCCCAATTTTTTTTTTCAATTCTTTTTTCACAATTATTTTTTCGGAATCATGATGTACATATAAACATGTTTATTATGTATGAATGTTTATTTATAAATCATTGTTCGTTATCTAATATATTTCAAAGGGTTTCGTAGACATGCATATTGTATTTTCAGTTTGAAAATTTCCCTTGATTATTATTAGACTGCGGATCTTGATGCATTTATAGCAAAATTGAAAATTGTTGGAAAATTTTAAAAAATTGAACACGTCAATATGTTGCTCTACTGTTAAAATAATTAAGGGAAGAAATAACAAATAACGTTCTATTTCGTTTCTACTTTTTTCAGTCGATGCAGACAACTCTTATTTCTCAACAATTTAAATTCTTCCCTTAATTATTTGAATCGAGGATTAATATGTTGACGTGTTCGAATTTTAAAATTGCTCAACAATTTTCAATATCAAAGGGGAGGATTACATATTTCGTTTCTATTTCTTGCAATCTTTGCAGATAATTTTTATAGTGCATAAAGGTCCGCAGTATCCAATCTGCAGCCTTGAATAAACGTTAAGAGTTTATGCGTTCTGTAAATCTTGCTCGTTCGATTGTTCGTCCGATAATAAAAAATAATGAAAAAGTAATAAAACTCTTCTTGTGGAAAACACCTTGTGGAGAATTTGTTTGTCTCTACATCTATACTTTTCGATGTATTGTTTCAGGCCCGGCGCGATGGCGGCTGAGGAGGGTACGCTGGGTGGTAGCCTCGGAGCAAAATTAAAATGTCCGACCCCCATATCGCGGTTAAGGGTGGAGAAAATAGAAGGTGGCCTAATGGTAGCCGGAGTCGTAATAGCTGCGAACTGCCAGATCGCTCTTCCGGCATTCGGGTTTCTCTTCATGCTCGTTGGCGCTGTGCTCACTGGTTCGTATACTTCCTTCTTATTGTTTCTACCCACCGTATGTTATACATATACACTGTACATATACATATTATATATTCCATTATGTATACTAGTATTAACTTGCTCCTTTTAACGTATTCATTTCTCGTAATTTTATAGAATAGCGAAATCATTCAGAATCGAATTATTTTCACGTGTTTGCATACTGTATACATATGAGTTTAGTTAAGTAATGCGTAGCAAACACACATAACATAGGACATAAAACATAGGAGGAAGTATTCCCAGAAGCCGTAACGTATTACATCACGAGACGATCATGCGAAAGTATTATTCAACTCCTTCGGCAAACGCTGCTCAAGTTTCGTCGTTACGTAAAATGTTTTGTTCCTTCGAATTAAATATCTCGGCCGTTTCAAAAATTCTGTTTCAGTTGATTTTGCAAATTTTCAAATTTTAATGCTGAAGAAAGAATTACGAAAAAATACATGAACATTCTATCTAATAGCACGCACAACAGTGAATTATATCAGAATTTTTGGATGCAAACTCGATTTTTTTAATAATCCGAAAGCATAACATTGTGATAGGATCCCCAACCTCGATATATGGTTACACAATGCTCTATTTCCACTGTTCTGCTGAACAAAGAATTACGATAAAATTCATGAACAATATCTCTAATAACACGCACAACAGTGAATTATTTCATAATTTTTGGATGCAAACTCGATTTTAAAAAAAATCGGGAAGCATTACACCGTGATAGAACCCCAACCTCGGTATCTGGGTTACACTATGCTCCATTTCTACTGTTCTGCTGAAAAAAAATTACGAAAAAATTCATGAACATTCTATCTAATAGCACGCACAACAGTGAATTATTTCAGAATTTTTGGTTGCAAACTCGATTTAAAAAAAAAATCCGGAAGCATTACACCGTGATGGAACCCCAACCTCGTTATCTGGGTCACACTATGCTCCATTTCTGCTGCTCCGCTGAACCAAAAATTACAAAAAAATTCATGAACATTCTATCTAATAGCATGCACAACAGTGAATTATTTCAGAATTTTTGGTTGCAAGCTCGATTTAAAAAAAAATTCAGAAGAATCGCACCGTGATAGAAACCCTAACCTTGGTATCTGGGTTACACTATGCTCTATTTCTACTATTCTGCTAAATAAAAAATTACGAAAAAATTCATGAACATTCTATCTAATAGCACGCACAACAGTGAATTATTTCAGAATTTTTGGTTGCAAGCTCGATTTTTTTAAAAATTCAGAAGAATCGCACCATGATAGGATCTCCAACCTCGATATATGGTTGCACTATGCTCTATTTCTACTGTTCTGCTGAGCAAAAAAATTACGAAAAAATTCACGAACATTCTATCTAATAACACGCACAACAGTGAATTATTTCAAGAGAATTTTTGGTTGCAAACTCGATTTAAAAAAAAAATCCGGAAGCATTACACCGTGACGGAACCCCAACCTCGTTATCTGGGTCACACTATGCTCCATTTCTGCTGCTCCGCTGAACCAAAATTACAAAAAAATTCATGAACATTCTATCTAATAGCACGCACAACAGTGAATTATTTCAGAATTTTTTGTTGCAAGCTCGATTTAAAAAAAAATTCAGAAGAATCGCACCGTGATAGAACCCCAGCCTCGCTATCTGGGTTAGACTAAGCCCTATTTCTACTGTTCTGCTGAACAAAAAATTACGAAAAAATGCATGAACACTCTATCTAATAGCATGCACAACAGTGAATTATTTCAGAATTTTTGGTTGCAAACTCGACTTAAAAAAAAATTCAGAAGTATCACACCGTGATAGAACCCCAACCTTGCTATCTTGGTTAGACTATGCTCTATTTCTACTGTTCTGCTGAGCAAAAAATTACGAAAAAATCCATGAACATTCTATCTAATAGCACGCACAACAGTGAATTATTTCAGAATTTTTGGTTGCAAGTCGATTTTAAAAAAAATTCAGAAGCATCGCACCGTGATAGAACCCCTAACCTCGGTATCTGGGTTACACTGTGTTCTATTTCTACTGTTCTGCTGAATAAAAAATTACGAAAAAATTCATGAACATTCTATCTAATAGCACGCACAACAGTGAATTATTTCGGAATTTGTGGGGATTTCTAAATGTTAATAATACCACATGAAGAATTTGTAATTAATGTCGAAGCTTACATGATAATTACGGAACATGTGAAACGCGTCGTGACGTTGCTATATTTAGCCGTCGACGATACGAACACGTGCTCCGGGATGATGGGAATAATTTTCCATACATAGATAGACAGTTAGCACTGATCCGACAGAAGCCTCTGTCGTATTCTCGGAATTTCATTAGTAATATCGGATAGGAAGCCTTGTATGTATTTAAGTCGAACACGTTACAAGACGCGATTGATTCCTCGAAAATCACTACATCGGTGCACGTGCGCGTTGGAAAGAGTAATTGGCGTCCACGAACGCAACACAATGACCGAACAATCGTTTAACGACATTAACAATTAGACTGCGGACCAAGATGTGTTTATAGGAAAATTGAGTAGACGATATTGAAAATTGTTGGAAAATTTAACAAGATTCTGCAATGATCTTCATGCAGTGGCGTTTGAAAATGTCGAAAAAATGCTGGAAAATAGAATTCTACAGAATTTACGATGTTTATTTATTTCGAATTTACAAAGACTATTAAGCTATTAAGACTGCTATTAAGACTACCGCGGAAAATAAAATTTTGCGTGATTCCGCTTTCTTCAGGAAAGTTTTTTCTTTCTAGAAAATTTAAAAATTGCATAAACGTCCGCTGTTTAATAATCTCATAAAGGGAAGAAATACCATTAAAATACCATTACTGTTGTACTAAGACGTTACACTAGTAAGCAAACGCTAACGTCTTAGTACGACAGTAATGGTATTTTAGAGTTATTTAAATTGAAATATCTCCTGAACTACCAATTTTTCGACATACATGGGTTAGTAATTTTTTATAACGAATGTCCGGCTGCATCGATTGATGTATTAAAAAATACCTCATTCCATTTAAAAAAATGAAGTTGACCTTCATATGTCCTTTACGCGCCCACTTACAAAAAAGCTACTAACATCAGATTAATGCCCCCTCGAAACCAAGCAAGTTCCATGTGATGCATTTCTTCCTAACACCAATAGCAGTCGAGTTATTCAGTTGGCCTGATTCTGGCGCCTTACCCTGTATATTATGTTTATATTTACCTAGAAATTCATTCATAAAGTAATTCAAACAAAAAAACAATTTAAATGGCAAAACGAGAAGAATGGAATTCTATAAAGATTGGTGGTACTTCAATTAATCGTTGTCGTTCTGTACGGGAGTCTACTGCGTTTCCTACATAGACGTAGCAAACAATAAATGCAGAACATTTCGAATAGGTTATACCGCTTGAATAATTCTCGCTGTTCCACCGTCATGTACCGTTGCAAAGTAATTCGATATGGTTCTATGAAATTGACAATGAACGTGTCTGAAGTGGAAGCGGTTGATTGGGTGCTCGAAACGTCTGCGTTATTGATAGTGGGGGCACAGGTAACATTTGAACAGCGATAAATAACCTTGGACGACCTTGGAACGTCGACACAAATTATTATAAACGAATAACTAAAGTGAATGTTCGAGAAAAACGATTCTATGAACGTTTAATTAATCATTAAAATGTTTAAATGTAAATGAAACGGTTTCCAAATATAAATTACAACAAAGTTTGAGAGCTATAGTTAATATAGTTAGTGGAGTGCGGATATTTATTGAATTTATTGAATTTTGTAGACAAGCTTAAAGAAAGTGGGACAAAGAAAATGCTATTTTCATTGGTAACAGCATTTGTAGATTCGAAATGAATAAAAAAACCGTACTAAATTATGTCGAATATAATACTCCAGCATTTTTTTCACCATTTTTGGAAATCACAAATGAATTCCAAGATCCACAGTCTAATAATTAGTAAGCAAAATTGTTTGAAAAATAAGTAACTGTCATTCGAAATAAATAAATTGTTTCAAATAAAATAGTGGGAAGTTGTTTTGGCAATAAAATTGAAAAATAATTCAATGTACAAAGGGTTCTTAATTTCTTCTTGTTTAGTTAAAACCAAATATAAGTTCCACAAATATAAATCACAACATTTGAAAGCTATATATAATGTAATTAGTAAGCAAAATTGTTTGAAAAATAAGTAGCAATCAAGGAACTGCCCTTCGAAATAAATAAACTGTTTCAAATAAAATAGTGGAGAGTTGTTTTGGCACCAAAATTGAAAAATAATTCGGAGTGCAAAGGGTTTTTAATTTCTTCTTGTTTAGGTAAAACCAAATATAAGTTCCACAAATATAAATCACAACATTTGAGAGCTATATTTATTGTAATTAGTAAGCAAAATTGTTTGAAAAATAAGTAGCAGTCGAGCAATTGTCTTTCGAAATAAATAAATTGTTTCAAATAAAATAGTGGGAAGTTGTTTTGGCAATAAAATTGAAAAATAATTCGATGTTCAAAGGGTTCTTAATTTCTTCTTGTTTAGTTAAAACCAAATATAAGTTCCACAAATATAAATCACAACATTTGAGAGCTATATATAATGTAATTAGTAAGCAAAATTGTTTGAAAAATAAGTAGCAGTCGAGCAATTGTCCTTCGAAATAAATAAACTGTTTCAAATAAAATAGTGGGGAATTGTTTTGGCAACAAAATTGAAAAATAATTCGGAGTGCAAAGGGTTTTTAATTTTTTCTTGTTTAGGTAAAACCAAATATAAGTTCCACAAATATAAATCACAACATTTGAGAGCTATATTTATTGTAATTAGTAAGCAAAATTGTATAAAGTAAGTAGCAGTCAAGCAACTGTCCTTCGAAGTAAATAAACTGTTTCAAATAAAACACTTAAAACGGCGGGGAAATTGTTGGCAACAAAATTTCAAAGTTGTGCTGTTATCCGATCGGGCTGAAACTTTGCACAGATTGTTTGAACAACACACTAAATAAATAACTGTCACGCTAAGCGATCAATTGCTTAGACACCGTGCAACAATTTGAGAAGCACTTTTGAGGTGATCGAACCCATAGAATGGCAATATAGCGTTTATGTCGCGAAGGAAAGGATGAAGAAGAAGATGAAGAGAAAGGTTAGACTGTGTTGAGCAGTAGGCAACAGCTGGTCGTTTACTTATTAGCCGGAGTTTCTCGAGAGTACGAGTCTTGTTACCAACCGATTTATTAAAACCGGTCAGTCCTCCCCAACCTGCTACGTTCTATTCTTTTTGTTGCCTCGGCGTTCTCGATCGGAGAAGACCGGTCCTGTTTCCCTTTCGTTCCGTGTCATCCGTTGAATCCCTCGAATCGGCCACTATATAAACTTTCTGCGATATCGCACGAATTTTCGCTATCTCGGAATTATTCGAATTAGAACGCGCCGAATTACAATTGTTTATTGCGTTGAATTGCAATTGAATTACTCGACGAATTCCAATGAGAAATTAAAGAGATTCAGTCGCGCTTCGTTCGATTAAATTACAAGCTTACGGTTGGATTACACTGTGTTCAATTGTTTCGTACAATTCGAAACTCAGTCGCCCCGTTTCATTAAATTACAATTCTAATTCATGCATGGTTCAAAGACGAGAAGCTTGAAAAGCTGAAAGAAGAGAGGACTGCGAGTCTTTATGCATTTATTGCTTACGAGAATGTTCAAAAAAGGCCAAGGGCAGTGGCGTGTTACCCTATGGGCAACATGGGCAAATGCCCGGGGCCCCGAACACAAACCAAGATCCAAAATCCACATTCTTCGTTTTTCCCCGGGGGCCCCGAAATTCTACTTTGTCCAAGGCCCCCCCCCCAACTACACTCCTCAAAAGAATTAAGGGATCACTTGTGCGAACCCGAAAAATTGCCCACTTTACGTGATCATAACTCCGTCAAAAATTGCTGTATCGATATCGTTAAACAATAGTTTGAAAGCCTGAAACCTCTAGTTTCAGATGCTCTGTTTCAAATTGTTGCTATGTTGGGTTTTTACAAAGTTATAGCGTGATGAAGACAACATTGACGGTTAACAAAAATTTTGTGCAACTTTGGAACATCACACGGGGTGAAACAAACTTTTTTGATAAATCGCGTTAATATCGTTTGGAAGGGCTATCTTTCCTGTGTAAATTGTGTGGTTGTTGATTATTGAGCGATTTTTTTTATTCGAGTTATTCAACATTGAAGTAAATATGGGCTATTAAGTTTAACTGGCTCCAGAAAGCGAAGAAATTATCATAGAATCTTGTGCAAAAAGGCAATAGAAAGAGCGTTTCTTCCTCTTCAAGGCACTCCTTTTGTTTTTTCAATTTTATTGACATTTCGATATACCAGGTGTTTCTGGAAATATGCTTAAAAAATGCACAATTTCCATTTTTCCTTTAACTCACTATATCTCGGCGAGAAATGATCGTAATACCATGATCCGAACGTCAGATTGAACCAGAGATTCTGCCGATTCGAGTGAGTACCCCATGAACTCGCTACGACAATTTTTTACCTATCGCAGCTGTGTTTAAAGTTAGTGCTTCGAAATCGAAGAAATCAATTTTGCAAAATCCTGAGGTCGTAGACAAATTTTGAGACCAGATTTGAAATCAGCGTGAAAAAATCTACGGGAAATGATGCATAGCATGTCAAAAAAAATTTTTCCGCGCGTGGTACTGGAGGAACCACATTTTCTTGAAATTCTACATGTTTAACGAATTTTGTCAACGTTACAAAACGTTCGTACCATAATCTCCGTATTTTTTCCATATTCTGCAAAGTTTCAGCTTTAATTTTTAAAAATTTCATTGAGCTACCTTATTTCTATCGAAAGTTCTTTGATTTTGAATCGAGTTTGATCCAAATTTTCCACTGTGGGCCGGGCGTGGCGGTAGCGTATTCAGAGATGTCGGGCAGTCGCTGTACGTGGCGCATTAATTTTTGCGAAGCACTAACTTCAAACTCAGCTGCCATAGGTAAAAAATAGTCGTAGCGAGTTCATGGGGTACTCAATCGAATTGGCAGAATCTCTGCTTCGATCTGACGTTGGGATCATGGTATTATGATCATTTCTCGCCGAGACACAGCGAGTTAAAGGAAAAATGGAAATTGTGCATTTTTTAAGCATAATTTCAGAAACACCTGGTATATCGAAATGTTAATGAAATTGAAAAAACAAAAGGAGTGCCTTGAAGAGAAAGAAACGCTCTTTCTATTGCTTCTTTGTACAAGATTCTACGATAATTTTTTCGCTTTCTGGAGCCAGTTAAAGTTAAAAACCCCATATTTACTTCAATGTTGAATAACTCGAATAAAAAAAATCGCACAATATTCAACAACCACACAATTTACACAGGAAAGATAGCCCTTCCAAACGATATTAACGCGATTTATCAAAAAAATTTGTTTCACCCCGTGTGATGTTCCAAAGTTGCACAAAATTTTTGTTAACCGTCAATGTTGTCTTCATCACGCTATAACTTTGTAAAAACCCAACATAGCAACAATTTGAAACAGAGCATCTGAAACTAGAGGTTTCAGGCTTTCAAACCATTGTTTAACGATATCGATACTGCAATTTTTGACAGAGTTATGATCGCGTAAAGTGGGAGCAATTTGTCGGGTTCGCACAAGTGATCCCTTAATTCTTTTGAGGAGTGTAGTTATAACGCGCTACTGGCTAAGATTATACAATTCGACAGAATTTTGTACAATTTTCATTCCACGTTCTTCAAAGTCGACAGAAATTGGAAAGTGCATAAACATCCGCAGTTTATTAATAACTAATTACAGTATAATTAATTGACAATCTTTATTTCTATTGCAGCTGCATCCTATCGTGGACCCGGCGAAGACGAAGACAAAGACTCGTACGCAGCTAGGATCGCGTTCACCGGAAACTCGCGAATCCTCGGGCCGATTTGCATCGTGGTGGGCGCACTTATGCTCGCGTTAGGCGTGTTACTGTGCATGCTCACCAGGAGGGCGAGAAGAAGGGAACGAAGGGTCGGTTTCCATTGCCCGCTTCACGGCGACTTTTACCCCTTGAGTCCTGTCCAGGGCGTCAAGATGCTGGGTACGTCGCGACACTACAGTTACCTACGCTTAATAACACGTATGAACTTGTATGAACATGTATAAACATTAGGGTGGACCCTCAAGCTATACCTGACGAAAATTATTTTGCAAAGTTTTTTGGGCCCATCACCCCCCCCCCCCAGAATAGTGACAAATGTTGAGAAAATGGAAATTAGTTTATGTTATCGGCACACAGGTTCGATCCAAAATCAAGACAAAGCAATTTTGAAATTTAAAAGATTTTTCTCAATGTTTCGATCTAAGTATGGATCATCTTCAAGAGAATTTTGCGTTTGCTATGTGTAAATTGTTTATAAGTATGTAAATTTGCAACTGATTTCCATTCTTGCACGAACTAAACTCGTTCGAACGTTTACTTCGTGCCAGCATGGAATTCAGTTGCAAATTTATACACTTAAAGCAATTTACACATAGCAAACGCAAAATTCTCTTGAAAATGATCCATACTTGGATCGAAACGTTGAGAAAAATCGTTTAAATTGCAAAATTGCTTTGTCTTGATTTTGGATCGAACCTGTGCGCCGATAACATAAACTAATTTATATTAATTCGTTACGATCGACAAAACGGAATATTTGTTGAGCAAATGATCTGGGAAAAATTTAGGGCTGATTGGATCATGGGAAAAGGACGCGCCGGAAATTTGAAAATTTTGAATTTTTTTAAACTTGACACAAATAGACGTTATGATATATCGTTGAATTTGTCTTTTTCTCTCTTGAAGAATCCACATATAGCATAAACACTTGTTAATAGAATAAGCATCCGTGAAAACTTGACCTTGAAAACTTGAAAAAATGACCTTGAAAAAATTTTTTTCTCTGATACTATATTCCCCTCCTTACATACTACAACTTTTGTTTGAAGAGGTTTTTCATATATACATAACTGACAGAGACATAAAAGACCAAAAAAATTATTTGAACATGTTGTATGAACATGTATGACAGAAAACATTTGAACGAGTCTCTAAAAATGTATGTTTAATATATCATTCAATGATATTCAATCATTTCCATGATTCGTAACAACTCGTTGCTATTTCTCAGACAACCTGTCGATTCTTGTTTCAAAATTAGGTAATTTTGCATATTTAAAATACGACAGGACTTTCTGATGCACATGTTGTATCTGCCGGACACAACAGGTTTGTTGTGTTTACACAGTATACCTGGAATCACAATACCAGCTATTTCTAGTACATTCTACATTTTTACTTCCATTTGTGTACTGTGTAAATATAATTTAAAAAACGTAGAATCTCAATGCCTGCTGTTGCTAGTACATTTACATTCTAACTACTATTTGTATACAACCCCTGACAGAATGTTTCCGATCGGAGGCATTGATACGGATTTTAGAGAAAACATACACAATTTAGAAGTATAAAATATTACTGTATGGAGTTAAAACTGATGGGAAATGAAAAGGGGCTAATTGAAGAATGAAAACCCACAAAATAACATAAGCTTCCATTTATTATAACAAAGAAACGAGGAAATAAACAAAATGTTACACGGAAAAAAGTTTCCAATTAATAGATCAGCTGGAAGAAAGTTTCCGATTCGATTACCACTGCCCATCACCAAATTTGTTCAACAATTACCGTTGGATGATTCTTATAGAGTTTTTTGCGCTGATTCCGAATCTGCCCTTAATTTTTCCCCTAGACGCACAGTTTTTGAAAAACTTGAATTTGAAAGAAAAAACATTTTTCAACTTTAAACAAATATTGTGATGTTATTATAAAAGATATTCAATTGTTCTTTACAGCAAAAGATTCTGTAGACTTTCCCGAATACAGTAATATCCAATATTAATACATTATGAATATTTAAACATGTTTAAACAATCGTTAAAGATGGAGAGACGTCACTTTTGCCTCAATTATTGAGAATATTTTTCAGTTTATCTTAAAAAATGAGGGTCCGGCGTAAAATCTAACTGTATCACGCGATAGAGCAAACTTTTATCTTGAGAAACCACCGTTTAAAGTTTGCAACGTCGACGTTTTTCCAAACCAAAAAGCAAAATATCTTCGCCCGACATGAGTTGCCGCCAGTGACGGGATGCGGCGCGGCGAACGGCCGTACTAATGGCGCGCGCCACTGGCGGCAACTCATGTCGGGCGAAGATATTTTGCTTTTTGATTCGAAAAAACGTTGATGTTGCAAACATTAAAGAGTGATTTCTCAAGATAAAAGTCTGCTCTATCGCGTGATACAGTTAGATTTTACGCCGGACCTTTATTTTTTAAGATAAACTGAAAAATATCCTCGACAATTGAGGCAAAAGTGGTGTCTCTCCATCTTTAACGATTGTTCAAACATTCATAATGTATTAATAATGGATATCACTGTATTCGGGAAAGTCTACAGAATCTTGTGCTGCAAAGAACAATTTAATATCTCTTATAATAACATCACAATATTTGTTTAAAGTTGAAAAATATGTTTTTTTTTCAAATTCAAGTTTTTCAAAAACTGTGCGTCTAGGGGAAAAATTAAGGGCAGATTCGGAATCAGCGCAAAAAACTCTATAAGAATCATCCAACAGTAATTGTTGAACTTTGGTGATGGGCAGTGGTAATCGAATCGGAAACTTTCTTCCAGCTGATCTATTAATTGGGAACATTTTTCCGTGAAACATTTTGTTTATTTCCTCGTTTCTTTGTTATAATAAATGGAAGCTTATGTTATTTTGTGGTTTTTAACTTCCCGATTTTATAGGGAAGTTATTGTAATTACCCCGAAAATCGAAAATCGATTTTTTAGCAGATCTTCACGTTTCATGGTCATTGCAGTCATTTTAGACTATTTTCAGCAAAATGTTCGTATGTGTGTGTGTGTGTGTGTGTGTGTGTGTGTGCGTATGGCCGTTTCTATGTAATCAAATTTTTCGTTAACGTTTTCAGAAAAAGTAACAACGCGATCAGGATGATGAATGATGCAATCGATGTGCCTCGTTGTAACTTAGAGCTGATTAGATTTTGGTCCATATTGGTCAAGTAGTTTTTTAGATTTTTAGTTTTTTTTCGAAAAGAGTTGATTCTACAATGCAATTTATAAGGGAGGACGAAAATTTTCCACCAAAGAACCAAACGCAATTACATAAAAAAATTTTTTTTCTTAATTTTTTTTTAGATTAAAAAAAAATTTTTTTTAGATTAAAAAAAATTTTTTTTTTAACTGATGCTAATGTTACCGCTTGGAATAATCGAAAGTTATTCCAATGCAACAGTGAATTTATCATCTCTACTCCCAAGAATACATTTTGGGAGAATATCGATGAAAGTACAAAAAAAAAACGATGTTAGCGATGTTGGCGAAGGAGTAACGAATCGGGAAGTTCTTTGTGTGACTCTTGGAGAGTCAAACACCAAATAAAAAACATTAATATCAGTAGGCCCTACTAGCCATGCGTATCACTAACCCTCTCGCAAGAGCAGTCCTACCCGCGAGCTTGCGAAGCGAGCGAGCAAAAACAACCCTACTCGCGAGCGAGCGAAGCGAGCGAGCAACAATAGCCATCTAGTTCATTCTTCAATTAGCCCCTTTTCATTTCCCATCAGTTTTAACTCCATAAAGTAATATTTTATACTTCTAAATTGTGAATGTTTTCTCTAAAATCCGTATCAATGCCTCCGATCGGAAACATTCTGCCAGGGGTTGTACTGTGTAAAGTATAATAGTAAAAATGAAGAATCACATTGCTTGCTATCACTTGTACGTTCTACATTTTTGTTCTTATTTGTATACTGGGTAAATATAATAGTAAAAATGTAGAATCATAAAAAACATGTAGAATGTACTAGCAATGGCAGGCATTGTGATTCTACAATGCATTTTTACTATTGTACGTCCACTGTAAATACAATAGTAAAATGTAGAATGTAAGCTAGCAATAGCGAAAAATATTTTTTTAAAGAATATCTCGCGCGTATTAATAGAGTTTTGTATGAAAACTGTATATGACAACCAAGAAAGTTACTTTTGACGTCACATGCGTTTACAGGCGTCAACACATTTACACGACACAAGAACTATCAGATTATACCTTGCTTTCTCTTGTTACGTATCGGCCGATCGCGAGGCGCAACGTGAGAAACGTTAATAATCATATTTTCGCAAAATGTTTCAACTGTTTATCTCGTAGTTGCATAAACATTTTTCCCAATTAAAATACCTACAAAATAATATTTTACACTGAAGAATAAACTTGTACAATTCAACGAGAACGTATTTCGAACAAAATTAATTGTCGGTCAATCATTTTGATATTTTTATAATCTTAGCATCGCTCCATATAAATTTTCTACACAATATAATATATTATATAAGTTAAAGTTAATATAAAGTTCTACATTCATTACAAACATTTCTAACATGCATTCTACAGATACATACACGTAGAAGCGTTCGAACGCGTCGAACAAATCGGCAGAATAAGTTGATAGACTTGTATTAGCCCGAATTCCGACAATCCAGTTAGCTACCCTAACCCTGATCCAGCCTCGTCCCGAATTCAAAGCAATTGACGGGAACTGGAGCACTCCGTAATAAACGTTTCCGATGGGCTTCCTACCGTTGGATCAACGTTTCGCACTAGAAAACTGTAAAATGCCTTCGAGAAGATGCTTATACATCATTATTAGACTGCGGATCTTTATGCATTTATAATATGTCGAAATATGCAAAATATATGCAAGATGTATGCAAGATATATGCTAAATATATGTATAGGGAATGCATGTACGGATCTGTAAAATAGTAATTATTTTATTGTTTTATTTATTATAATTTAAATTACAATATACAACAATAGTTTTTTCTATAGTGTCGGTTGTAAATTGATCCCTCTTGTCTGTTAAAATTAATTTATACGCTGAAAAAGAGCGTTCTACATCACCTGATGTTATAGGGGCATATTTAAATTTACCCCAATGATGTTCCAGAACCTCTCGTGGTCCTTCAACGTATTCACCCTTCAAAATCTTGCTTATTTTTAACAATATATTAAAGTGTACATTTCGTTTTAATACAGATTCCATTTTATGTGTAACCTTTTCTCCATAATCACCGGGTATAATTTTTAAATTTTCTATAACTATAGTTACCAAATCTATAGATTCCGTTAGAGGTAATCCTATTGTTTCCAATTTCTTCATGGCCTAAGGTAACATTTGGAAATGGCTCTGAATAAATGTTAAATTTTGTTGTAAATGCTTACATCGTAATGCTTCTGTCGCCGATTTAATTGACCAATCCTCCTTTTCATCAAACGATTCTATGACGTCTTTTATTCCTTTTAAATGCGTTGCATAAAAAAACGCTGCTTCCAACCAGGTTCCCCATCTTGTTATTACAGGTTCTGGTGGTAATGGCATATTTTGTAATTTCATTTTATAAATTTTGACGGGTAGTGGAGCTTTTAAAAATACTTTTTTAACAGTAGATATTAATTTATTCACATAAGGGAATTGCAGTCGCACTTCCTCAGCAATTCGGTTTAGTCCATATACCAAACAAGTTATGTGCAACAAATTTGGATGAAATATTTTCAAATGCTTCCGAGCTTTCAACATATACGTCGTTGCATCTGTGACGAGCAATAGTACTTTATCTTCGCCTCCACTTGGCCATAATACTCTCATTGCTGAATTCACAAATCGAGCAATAGTTGCATAATTTGCTTCTGTTAATCGTGGATCGTAGCTGCTCAGTCTTTTAGGCACATCTATCTTATTTATTCTGGCGTAGCATTAAATAGTCGAATATTTATGCAAAATGTATGCATTTATGCAATATTTAAGCAAGAAATACGCACTTATTCAAAACATATGCAATATGCAAAATATGCAACATAAAAATTATGTTTTTAAAATCCTCTAATGACGAAACAAATTTCTGTTTAGGCCCCAGTTTTCATCTATTTTCGATAAAAATACGCATTTGCATAAACATCCGCAGTCTAATCATTATACATCATTCGCATGGGAACGAAACTGAATAAACATTCATTTTTACGTAGACAATTTTAACTGATTGAAAAGAACGTCCACGTGTTTTCACGTTTTTCTTTCAATGTTCTTACTCTTTTAAGTGACACGTAAACGCGTCAAATCCGCTGTTCAATCGTGATGAAGAAGAACATTGTAAGAACGTTGTAGTGTGAAGAAATTTTATGAAGCAATTTTATATGTAGAATGAAGAAATTTTATATGTAGAGTGAAAAAATTTACATGTAAAATGAAGAAATTTTATGTGTAAAATGAACAAATTTTATGAAGCAATTTTATATGTATGTAGAATGAAGAAATTTTATGAAGAAATATTATATGTAGAATGAAGAAAGTTTGTATATGAAATGAAGAAATTTTATGAAGAAATTCTTGAAAATTCAAAATCAATGACCTATATATTTTTATTTGTTGCCGAGAAAACGATGTACAGGCTATTGAAATTGAAGAACTAAATATACTGGTTTTCGCTTAGCAGCATGGAAGATTGATTACGTGAGACTACGTTAGATAAGACTGCGGGATTCGACAAAGTCACATTGAAATTAGAAATGATTGAACGTGACCTGCGCGAGAGAATGGATTCTCTACGGACGAGACCGTTCTGTAGCACTGGCTCTACGTGCTTGATAAACTAGGACATGCGCCGTGCAGAGCGCCGCGCCGCACCGTTGCGTTGGGGTCCATGACATCTGTTGCCCTCGATCTTACGATATCTCGCTCTACCATTCGTAGAAACCTATCGTTTCCGTCGCTTTCCAAATTTTCCTCTACCATTTTCCACCCTCTCCATCCCTCAACACGATGAAAACAGCATTGCAATCGATCGCATTTACTTGCCCGAGAATGGACCGAAGAGGATGTTGTCCCCGACGTTAAAACGACGCACAGTGGGCGAGAAACCTACCTTTTTGGACAAAAATCTGCCGCAACTTAGTTTTCACATCGATTCAATTGGAATTTTTTTTTAAATGTTCGTGAAGGACTATACTTTGACGACGTGCTGCGCGGAAATCGTTAACTGTATCACAAGAAATCAAGAATCCTTATCTACAAAACCCAATAACTCCGATACTTCATTCCAATAACGCCCATACCATAAATTTGCATGTCCCAGCTGAGTTGCCGACACTTCTTAACCCTAAACCCTAAACCGCAAAATTTTAAACTGTAAATCTGGTCCTGAGAATTACCAATTGAGGGTTAAGAAGTGTCGGCAACTCAACTAGGACATGCAAATTTATGGTATGGGCGGATGAAGTATCGGAGTTATTGGGTTTTGTAGATAAGGATTCGTGATTTCTTGTGACAGTTAACGATTTTCGCGCAGCACGTCATCATCTATCATCAAAGTATAGTCCTTCACGAACATTTAAAAAAAAATTCCAATTGAATCGATGAAAAACTGAGTTGTCGGCAGATATTTGTCCAAAAAGATCGGTTTCTCGCCCACTGTGCGACGTCTCGAAGAAAAGTTCTTTAAGATGTCTTTAATACGTCTCCAAAAATGTTTTTAAGACGTCATTACTACATTCAATTAAGACTTTCAGACCCAAAATGGACGTGTTTACGACGTCGCATTTTTTTGTGAATATCTCGTAGGGAGGGGGGAGGAAGGTCTGTTTTTAATTGGACGGTTTTCGAAGATGAAATCTTGATTGGAATCGTACTGTAACAAGATAATGTATAACTGTGAACGTTTCTCCGTAGGTATGACTGGCAAAGATGTAAGCGGATGGTCTAAAATTCCCTGCCTGAAGGGACGTTCCTCGAGTAAAGGTGGAAGTGCATCTGCTGGCGGTACACACGTTGGACCACCTCAATGTCCACACTCTGTATTAAGTAGTACACGAAGTTCAGTGAGCAGTTCACCACTGAGTCCTTGCCCAACGCCCATGCCGTTTTTGGTCACGTCGGGTTCAGTCAGGTGAGATTGCTATACCAAATCTTCACGTTATCTTCAAGGCGCATTTTCTACAATTTTTTCCGATTTTTCCGCCGCGAACTGTGCGTCGTGAAAAATAAAAAACCAACAACTGTAACTTGTCACTCCTCGCAGCAGAAACGTCGAGAAAAATCGATTTTTATTATTTTTTAACAATGATCTACGACAAGAAAAGTTCGGAAAAAATGTCACATATTTTGGGTCCCAAGGTGCATTTTCTACAATTTTTTCAGATTTATCCGTCACGAACTGTGCGTCGTGAAAAATAAAAAACCAACAATTGTAACTTGTCACTCTCGCAGCAAAACCGTCGAGAAAAATCGGTTTTTATTATTTTTTGACAATGATCAACGACAAGAAAAATTCGGAAAAAAATGTCACATAGTTTGGGTCCCAAGGCGCACTTTTGGGATTTTTTTCGGATTTTTCTGTCGCGAACTGTGCGTCGTGAAAAATGAAAAGCCAACAAGTGTAACTTATCACTCCCCGCAGCAGAAGCGTCGAGAAAAATCGGTTTTTATTATTTTTTGACAATGATCAACGACAAGAAAAATTCGGAAAAAAATGTCACATATTTTGGGTTCCAAGGCGAACTTTTGGGAATTTTTTCAGATTTTTCCTTCGCAAACTGTGCGTCGTGAAAAATGAAGAACCCCGGAAAAATAGGTGAAACGCAGATTTCTCGAAAATTCGAGAACATGCTGTTCCACTGGTTAGGTCCCTGATAGAGTAGTATAGTGGGCAGTGTGGTCAATTTTTTCCGATTTTGTCGTCGCAAACTGTGATCATGAAAAATGAAATACATACTCCGTAAAATATCGGAAAAACACAGATTTCTCAAGTTAAGTTATTTTAAAAAACGTTTCGCTGTTTGTATGAAATATGTTTCACCTTGAAAAATCTTGTAAGGTTGTTCGAGGAGGTAATCGAGGAATCAACGATCGATGACGATTTACGTAAGACCAAGAATAGCACCGGCCAGGGACTAACGAATTACAACTAGAGTATGTATGTATATCTACGATTAGCAGAGTTAAGCAGGGGATATCCGATGGTCTGTTTTATCCAGGCTATGTCTGTCCCATTGCTGAATATAGCACGGCACATTCACTATGAATGAAACGGAGAATGTATTTTTAGCAATAATGATTTTTAGGGCCGCCTCTACCGCCCAACTCTCTGTTATAAAAATACATGTGACACTCTTCCGAGCATTCGATAAATATACATATTTTTCAATACGTGATTTATCAAAGTTTAGCTATTCCTTTCTTCTCGTGTAAAATTGACGAAGAGCGCGACAAATGGTAAAATAATTAAAAATTTGGCTTTTGACGATGATCTCGCACAATGAAAAATCTGAAAAATATCGACGACGCTGCCTGTGATAGTACTTTATCAGAGAACTAAACAGTATAAAAGCATGTTTTAGCGTTCTTAAAAAATCTGCGTTTTCCGATCTTTTCCGGGGTTTTTCATTTTTCACCACCACAGTTTGCGACGGAAAAATCGGAAAAAATTTTAGAAAATGTGCCTTGGGATCCTAAATATGCCACATTTTTTCCAATTTAATTAAACAATAAAAACTGAATTTTTTGCTGCGAGGAGTGACGAGCTACACTTGGTTTTTCATTTTTCACGACCACAGTTTGCGACGGAAAAATCGGAAAAAATTCTAGAAAATGCGCCTTGGGATCCTAAATATGCCACATTTTTCCCAATTTTTCTTGTGGGAGATCATTTGTGAAAAACAATAAAAACCGAATTTTCTGCTGCGATAAGTGACGAGTTACACTTGTTGCTTTTTCATTTTTCATAACGACAGTTTGCGCCGGAAGAATCGGAAAAAATTCTGGAAAATGCGCCTTGGGGTCCTAAATATGCCACATTTTTCCCAATTTTTCTTGTGGGAGATCATTTGTGAAAAGCAATAAAAACCGAATTTTCTGCTGCGATGAGTGACGAGTTACACTTGTTGCTTTTTCATTTTTCACGACCACAGTTTGCGCCGGAAAAATCGGAAAAAATTCTAGAAAATGCGCCTTGGGATCTTAAATATGTCACATTTTTTTCCGAATTTTAGGAATCATCGGAGACCGGAAAATATCCGGAAAAGTGCGAGATCTAATTTACCCTGTGACTACCCTCAATTTGCAATTTTCGTAGACTAATTTTAGGACAGTGGAATCAAACGAAATGTTATTTTCTGTCGAATTCTATATTCTAGCATGGGAGTTCTAGTATTCGAGTTTGAACACCCTGTATATCGATAACTATACATACCTCGACCAAGTATTTTCCCTTCCATCGAGACCAGACGGGAATCGCTATAGAAGCTCTCCTACCTGCTTTGGCAAGGGTATTGATCCGAGCCTTCCTTCCCTGGTATCCTGGTCGACGCGTGTACAGTTATTTTTTTATAATTTTCATTTTGCAACGAAGTAATGCCAATTTAATCACATATATTTAATTGTATATGGCATGTAGACCTTTCGGATTAGAATCCTAACAATGAGATTGAAACTTGGCGATTTTCGGCGTTTTCTCCTCAAAATCTGCAGGATTACATTAAAAAAAGTTAAAAATTCCCAGCTCCCCAAGCTGAAGTTTAACCATGCGATTGTTTCACGACTTATGCGACGTAAATGTTTGCAATTTGAATACGTTTTATGACAGCTCTAATTTTCACAAATGAAAAAACTCAGAAACTTCTTAATGGAAGAACGTTTAGTAATGGATAACAGTTAAATAGTAGTTGACACGAATGAATTTATCTGTTTCAGTAGCGGGATGGTGCAAAGCGTTGGTGCGAATTTATCCCCGGACCAAACGTTTGGATCGATTCGCTCGCTATCAGTGACGAGAGAAGTCGCCAGTTTCCCTCTGTCGAGAACGCCCACGCCACCTCCGCAACACAGGTGGACTAATTTTTCTTGCGAAACATCACGAGACACGTGAATTTTATAAAAGAATTAGTCTAAACTCTTCCGAAAGTCGGTAAAAATCGGATTCAGCGAGAATTTTCCAGTAAAAACTGAAATTTCCCTGAATTCAAAATACTTGAAATTTCCCTCAATTCAAAACTTGAGGTTTCCTTCAATTCAAGTCTGACAGGGAAACTAATTTTCCATACAAATTTACTTCAAATAGAAATACATTATAAGAATTCTCCTCTTAATTTGCGACTGCATTTCGAACTACGAAGTAATCGAATACTTCACTAATTAAACTTGAAATTTCCCTCAATATTTAAATCTTACATTAATTTCCCATCAAAATTAACTTGATATAAATTCATTATAGGAATTTCTCTTAATTTGCAACTGACCTTCGAGAATTTCGAAATAATTGAATACTTTACTAACTGAACTTGAAATTTCCCTGAATTGAACACTTAATTTTCTATGAAAATTAACTTAAAATAAATTAATTATAATAATTCCCCTTAATTTGAATACTGTAATAATTAAACTTGCAATTTCCTCCAATTTAAATCTTAAATTACTTTTCTATAAAAGTTAACCAAAAATAAAATTATTATAACAATTCCTTCTAATTTTTAAAAATAAATTTAAACTTGAAATTTCCAGAGCGTCCGCGTTGGCGAACGGAGAGGACCTAACCTCTTTAGGCAGTCCTCTGAGGGAGGCGTCGCCCAGACCGGAAGTGCGCGTCGTCGCTCCATCACATCGGCCTCCGTCTGCGCTCGCGGCGACCAGCGTGATCACCAACGGATCGGCGAATCGCAAATCGGTTAGCATACTGCTTCCGGAACACTCGAGCGGATGACCCCAACAGCAACACGGATTCGTGCATCGTTGCGACAAAGAACCCCCGTCGATCTAGGATTAATCTACGATCGAACAGAAACAGTTTGGTCGATCTAGGATCAATCTACGATCGAAAAGAAACAGTTCGGTCGATCCAGGATCAAAAAGAAAGGATTCAGTCGATCTAAGATCAATCTAGAATCGAAAAGAAACAGTCATGTCGATCTAGGATCGATCTAGGGTCGAAAAGAATCAGTTCGGTCGATCTAGGATCAATCTACGATCGACAAAGAAACAGTCCGGTCGATCTAGGATTAAAAAGAAACAGTTCGGTCGATCTATGATCATTCTACGATCGACAAAGAAACAGACCGGTCGATCTAGAATTAAAAAAAAACAGTTCAGTCGATATAGGATCAATCTAGGATCGAAAAGAAACAGTCCAGTCGATCTAGAATCAAAAAGAAACAGTTCAGTTGATCTAGGATCAAAAAGAAACAGTTCAGTTGATCTAGGATCAATCTAGGATCGAGAAAGAGACACAGTTCGGTTCGAAGAATCGTCGTCGGCCGGTCGATCGTTCAGTTTTTAAGGGAAAACAGTCATGGCGTACTTGCCAAGGGAAAAACTAGCTATTAAGAAACCCGCGCGCGATTATGGCAACCGGACTTCGGGTTAGGCGATATCACAGCCAGTGCGACACGTCACTCCTACACGTCAGAATTCAACGCAGTAAAATAAAGATCGTCCTGTTAAATTCTTTGTTAGACTGCGGATCTTTACGGAAATGTTCGATGAATATCAAATTCATTGCTGGAATATGAAATTACTTGCCGGAGTATCAAATTAACACCTTGCCGTATACCATTTTCTTTACAGTCACAGCGACTTAAACGTCTTTATCCCGAAAAATGTCGTAGAAGGGAAAAGAAAATTCATATTTTTTTGTATGGCTACATTTATTTGAATGATTAAATATTGATTACAAACGATTCAAATTTTATTTCATCTAAAAGGAAACACATAACAGTCATGTTTGTTACACTTTGTTCAAATCTTCATGGCAAGTCCGACTTGTTAAAATACGGCAAGGGTTAATTTTGCCGGAATATCAAATTAATTTAATGAAATCAAGCACTAGCTTTATTCGATTCTGATCTAAAGATGTTTCACCGTCTATCTGTCACTGAGAATAACGTTTTAGTTTATTCTAGTTGTAAAATCGCATAAACGTCCGCAGTCTACTCGTTACACTGATGTCAACAGAGATTCAATTAATGACTCTGCCTCGCGACATCCGAATTTTAGCGTGTAACTCACGATAAAGGACAATTTGTCAAGCAATTGCCTTACGATTGATTAGACACCCCAGACGTTGCAGTCTTCCCTCGCATAGTGTTACCATTTCAATTTCACGCTTGCCGATTTTTAAAAAAATTCATTTCGCAACCGAAAATTATGAAATAATTCACCGTTATGTACGCTATTAAGTAGAATGTTCACGAATTTTTTTCGTAATTGTTTGTCGAGCAGAACGGAAGAGATACATCATAATTCTTGTATAGTCTAACCCGAATAGCGAGGTTGGAGATCCTATCGCAAGTTTATGTTCCGAATTTTTTTCAAAATCGACGCCGCGGCCGAAAATTCTGAAAAAATTCACAGACATCTCTGTTATTAGGCAGAACGTTTATGAATTGTTTTGTAATTTTTCGCCGAGCAGAACAAAAGAAACAGAGGATAAATCGTGCGTAGTCTAACCTAGGTAGCGAGGTTGGGGATCCGATTGCGATCTTATGCTTTGGGATTTTTTTCAAAATCGACGCCGCGACCGAAAGTTCTGAAATAATTCACTGTGGTGCGTGCCGCTAGGTAGAATGTTCGACAAAATAACGACACTATACGAGGGAAGACATTCGTTCGTTCGTTCCTTCGCGAGGGAACGTTTCAAGATGGTGCACCATTTTCGTTCCGACGTATTTCGTAGCTGTTGTCCCTGTGTCGAACAATATTCTCGAATTCATTCGTTACGAGAGTTTGTAATTTTGTAAAAATGGAAACCAAGAGGGAGTATAGAATCAGAGTCTGTCGATCATCCGAAACTGTGCGCTTAGGAAAAACAGTTTCTTATGAAAATGTCCGCTCATGGCCGACTTGTTGACATTTTCCATTCACGTGTGATCGATGTATATTAGGGTGGCTCTTATTTATTCTTGAAAATTAATGGAGATATTGAAACATTGAATTTAATGCTGATAAAATCGTTTTTCGCAAATATCTTCCAAACTATTTAGCGCGTCGAAAAACATGTTAAACGAAACCTGTAGATCTGGCCAGGCTGCGTCTTTTATGTCGTATCACTTTTTTCGTGAAGCGAACGTTTTTCGTGAAAATTGAGAAAAATGTCAGGCACGTATCATTTGCGGGTCGGCCAGGCGAGATAAGTGTCACGTTGCTGAAGTTTTTCTTAATTTTCTCGAAAACCGTTCGTTCTACGAAAAAAAGTGATACGACATAAAAGACGCGGCCTGTCCAGATCTACAGATTACGTTTAACATTTTTTTTTTTCGACGCGGTGAATAGTTTCGAATACAATAGAGAAAACCGATCGTTATCAGCATCAAATTCATTCTTTTAACGTTTAATCCGTTTGGGGCACGTTTTCCTACTATCTGTGGCTGCTGAAATTCAAAAGTCGAAAATAAGAGCCACCCTAATGTATGTATATAAATATATATATACATATATATATATATGTAATAAGTAATGTATATAATTGATCGAAACCTTCAAAATCGCTTCTCTTAGGTTGATAGGGAATAAGTAATCGTTCGAAACACCATTACCATGATAAAAAATTTGTTCCTCTGTTTCCTCGGTTCTGTTCGCTATCTATAACAAACTGTCTACGATAAACAGACTGTGGATGTTTATGCAGTTTGCAGTTCTTCTAGATGAATTTTAAGATACTCAAATCAAATAAAACCTTATTTTCCGTAGTAGTAACCTTTTTCGAACTGAAATAAGTGAAAATCGTACTGAATTCTGTCATATTTTATATCCTAGCATTTTATGAAAATTTTCAAGAGTCATAATTGCATAAAGATCCGCAGTCTAACGATCAAAATGTAAATGCGTACGAGAGAATACCTGCGTATCCTTGCGTGTTCTTGTTTCGCAAAGAAATTCCTACGAACGTAGAGCTTTCTCTGACCAGTGAATAACGAATTCAGATTGTTCGATACCATTGGCAGGAATTAATTAATTAATTATTGGCCAGAATCTTAGACACGACAATCAATCTACTCCAAAGAAGAAAATGCTGGATATAATCCTATGTTAAATTCTTTCCATCCGATGCAAAGAACGATAGGAAAACCTTCACGGAATAACATTGACTGCTATATTTCATTGTACACTGCTGCGCAAATGAAATAAGCACCCAGTATAATTATAAGGTATAATGACAAACAATATCTTTACGTAGAAATTGTATTGTACGATGATTGATTTGTTGCATTTAAAGTATTAGATGATTAGCGGAATCCTTTTTCGAAACTTGCTGTGCTCTTATTTGATTTTTCACGCTTCTCTGTTAATGCTAAACCTAACAACCACCGATCACATGACCGGCTCTAAATTTTTGATTTCACAATTATTGAAATGATAAAGATGCTTTCGTGGTAAATGATTAAATAAATACATTGAATAGCAGTGATATTATAATACGAACCGCACAAAGTTCAAATAAATTGAATCTTGTTACAATATTTTAATAAGGCATCATGTATCAGCTACATTTAGAGCTCGGTAGGTTTAGTGTTAAATATGGCCGGGTGCTTCTTTCCTTCGTGCAACAGTGTATATCTGTACATTTACAAAGCTCATTCCATTGTTACCGCTCCGTAACTATCTTAGATTAGTCGAACCAAGAGAATTTCAACCGTTGAAATTGATACAATAATGTTCTAAGGATTAAGGATAGCCTCAATCACGCGAATCATCGTTCTTGAGGAGTGTTATGGCAACGTGAACGACAACTGTTAATTACTGTTCCGAGTGTTCGAACACGAGAAACGAATGAATTCATTGAATTCATTGAATTAATTAACAAAACTTGTAGAAACGATCAACGCGAAAACAGTAATCTGTACAACCCCGTTGTGAATCATGCGAGAATATGAAACTTCGGGATCGAAGAGAATGTGAAACTACAGGATCCAAGAAAGCGGTTACTATAGTAACTAGCTACTACAGTGCTCGAAATCGACGTGTAAAAATGAACTAGACATAGTCTTTAAGATTCTAGAATAATAAGGTGACACGTATAATGCTCAGAATTTTCATTGCCTGCTCTCTCGGTGACTGCGTAATGTTTTTCAATTGTGTTTTGTAAATGAATCATTGAATATTGTATTGTACAATAATTACTGGAACTAGTGAATTAACCAGTGAATTAATCAACGACCTAACTGGAGAACGTTAACGACTGCGTTTTTGATTTATCGATTAGCTTCGCCGACAGCATTTTTAGCTAGTTGTTGAACTGAAAGTTGATCATTGATTTTAAAGATTCAATTTCAGTAAATGATTTCCATGTATAATGTTGAAATATAAGAAGCACCATCGAACACGGTTCATTTTGTCGCAATATCATAAAAGTTGCGTTGAATTCACTTAGTTTCAAATAATGTAAATGAACAACTGAGAAACAGACGCGTTTTCCGGAGGTATACGGAACAGGCACGCGGAATAATAAATAAAATAAGACTCTAGTCGTGTATATACGTAGCTAGGCGAAATGTTGAATGGAGAGGAACGATCATCAGAAACACTGTGTCGCGAGATATAGTGATTGCGCTACCAACGTGAAATATATATATATACAATATATATATATATATGTATATATGTTTGTGGTTCGCGAAAAAAGAACGATTAAATTAATCGAAGAAGCATTAGAATTATTAAATTAATCTTATTCGTTTCTTCTTATTTTTTACTCGTTACTTGTTTTGTCGAACATTGAAACATAGTTTGAATAATTAATTCCAAGCTTTTTTTTATATACATATGTATTATAAGTACATATTTTATGTACATGTTTTATATAATGGTGATCCGTCGTAGGGGTGAATCTACACCTCTGAATCGGTGGACATTTGTAAGAAAAAATTGCCGCGAGATTATTTATACAGAAGAAAATTCTTGTTGAAGTTTGTTTTTACATCAACACCGACCACTCGTCTAGAATAAAATAAGTTTGAAAGAAACTGTATGTCGCGAACAAATAGTTATCGAGATATAAGCTGCTGAAGTTTTTGCAAAATTTCATTGTGTGGAGTTGTACGTATAGACGAAAGCCTACTACTACAGTCCACCTGACCGTGTCGATGAGACGGAACATGATCGCTGCCTGCCTCGAGACAAACGAAAATTAAAAGGACATTTGTCGCCAGGCTCGTGTCGAGTTATCATGTCCTGCCTGTTCAGATCGTTAATTTGAAGTTGCAAAATATGAGATAATACCTATTCATTGTTATGCAATACATAAGAGGCGTAAACTTTACTTTATCGGACTCAAATTAGTACCTTTCTCCTACGAATTATGATATATTTGGTATGTAATCTAGTAGATTTGTACACGGCGCGGATGCAGATCGAAGTTTAACACCTCTATAATATACCGTGCTGCTTACCTTGCCGCCCCCTTGACCTAATCCTAACCAACGTTGGTTACCAACTCAGTAAGCGGCGTGCGACCAATATGGCGGCACCCTTACCTGTCAAGAAACTGGAAATATGCTCAACTTTAAGCGACCATAGCTCCTCAACTATTGATCCTAGAGGTTCGAAACTTCGATCTGTATCCGCGCCGGCTACAAATCTACTGGATTACATACCAAATATATCATAATTCGTAGGAGAAAGGCACAAATTGTGAGTCCGGTAAAGTAAAGAGCAGCCCTAATAACACACAATAAGGTGGGGTGTCTCTTAGACCTCGACAAATTAATTTTATGAATAGCGTCGTTTTTAATAAATTTAGGATAAAGAATAACACACGATAAAAAGTAAACAACCAGATTTAATTTTATCCATAGAAAAATTCTTTTAAAAAATCTGAAGCTGGGGTCTCTGAGACCCCATATTACCTTGCGAAGGTTAAGACTTATTCGCGTAAACGTTAATTTACGTTTTAAATACAGTACGCTGTAGATCCAACGGAGGAACAGAAGATTCGGACAAATTTCTAACAATCGAGTTTCTTTTATAAATGTCCTCCGATCCAGAGATGTAGCATTCACTCCTACAACGAATGACCATTACTTTTTATACACCCTGTGCATTGCAAATTGCTGCATTTTATACGCATAAAGCGATTCGACGCCGTTACGTGATTTTCTGTTGATTCTGTAACATATTAGTGTTTTATGTTCATTTCATGATTATGAAGCTACTGCAAACTGCTGTATACTAGTTTTAAATCATTTTTAATGTTTTTAAGAGCGGTTAATGTACCTATATAATTATATAATTGTCGACAGGTGCTGCTTCGCTATAGTTTTATTATGGTTGATTTACAGGAAGACGGAAGGAATATTTACAATTTTTTTTACGAAATGTATACATATAGTACACTGAAAATTCTCAATCCAACAGCCTCCAGTTCTCTGGAAATGTCAGAAGGATTAGTTTCTACTAGTTAATGTGCATAAATAATTTCTTCCCTTTTCCTGCAATTATTATTGGAAAGTTTTATTAAATTATTAGAGGAAAATATTTTTCTCTCTGTCTGTGTTAACGAAAATTGAAAATGTATATTGGATTGGCAAGAAAGTAATTTTTTTTGGTATTTTAAGGTGAAATAGAACCGAATTCCTTTATTTAAGCGATTAACTTTTCATCATCAGCAAAAGATCATCGAACAAAATGGAAAATATCTTATTCGTTAAAGTTCATTGCTTGAATAAACAAATTGGGCTCTCTATTTCACCTTAAAATACCGAAATTTCGAAAATGTCAATCCAATAGTTTGCTAATCGAAGTAAATTCAATCGATTCGCCAACCACAAATGTATTACGAATAAACAATACCGATTTCTGATATATCCGACAATATATTTACATTAATCGTAACGGTCTAGTATGCATACTTGTACGTAGCTCATTCGGTTCATTCATTACAAATAAATAACATGAAAAACTAGAAAAAGAATGCGAGAGGCGCGAAAACGGAAGTGACTCGAATAGGAGAATATTAAAGAATGGGAGAGACTTCGATGGAAGGGATGGTCAACATTTTCATTGCCAACGAAAAGACATTTTTCTGTTTTTCTCAGTGTGAAAAAGAAAGAATTATATGTAATAGTCACCGTTCTTTTTTAATTGCAGAAAAGAACTGTGACTTATTATACTTAATTAGACTGCGGATTTTGATGCATTTAAACAGTGAAAAATTAGAGAAATCTATAAAACAGTGTTATGTTGTTTTCAGCTGTAAAAAAACTGTTAGGGGATGAAATAAATTTTTATTGAACTCCTGCTGCCCACAATCGCTGCTGAACATTTTTATTTAATTTTGAATAAAATTCATTTTTACTAAAATTTCACCGTTTGCTCTCCGAGCTGTTTTAAATAATTTTCAATTGATATAATACCTCGTACAATGCTTGAACTTTTAACAATTGTTTTGTTTTTGCCCATCACCGACATAACATCGATTTTTCTAGAAAGACGTGTGTGCCAAAAGACGGTGTCGAATACGTCTTCATGCGAAGCTCACGATACTAAACGTTTATGGTCTACAGTCAACATACTACAGCGTAGAGTGTAGACTCTACACTGCTTCTCGACTGGATAAGAATTCCAACGAGATTCCAGTTACGTATTTGCTCGTAACAATGATATATTGTTAAAAATTCAGAAATGAAAATAACTAACTCTCGAAAACAATTGACACTATGCGAGACAAGCTTTTCCGGTATTTTCCCACTATAAAAGAAAACGACGACTGAATATTTTTACAAATTTCAAAACCGTATACAGTGGGTTTACAAAGTATTCGTACACCTTTCAAAAACTAATAACTTTTTTATAATTGTATCAAACGACCTGATTTTTTATAATCAATTAGAAGCATTGGTTTACGAAATGATATGCAAAAAAGATTTTCCAAAAATTACAATTTACAAGGTTGCAGGCAAAAATAAAAAAGGCATTTTTTAAAACATTTTTATTTGGGCCCTTAATGAAAATTTAAAACATATGTTTTCTAGATCCATGTTCTTTATACGCATGTTGGAAATTTCATCGAAATCGATTGACACAGGAAAAAACAACAGGCGTCGAAAGATGTACGATTCTGTGGATTTTAAACAGAAACTGATCAAAAGTCGTGGAAAACTACGATTTTCACCATTTTTAACCGCTTGTAACTCGTGTGTATGTTAATCGATTTCAATGAAATTTTCAACATGTGTATGACTAACATAGATCTACAAAACATACATTTTAAATTTTCATTAAAGACCCAAATAAAAAAGTTTTAAAAAATGCCTTTTTTATTTTTGCACTTAACCTTGTAAATTATAATTTTTGGAAAATCTTTTTTGTATATCATTTCGTAAACCAATGCTTCTAATTGATTATAAAAAATCAGGTTGTTTGGTACAATTATAAAAATGTTATTAGTTTTTAAAAAGTGTACGAATACTTTGTACACCTACTGTATATGTAATTATTAGACCAGAAAATTTAATTTAATTTATTTCACCGCTGAAAAATTAATTTGCCTGGAAAAATCGAAAAAAAAATTGAAAATTGCATAAATATATTCCATAGCCTAGTGATAATATACAGGGTGAGTCCGCAGAAACAGAACAGCTAAATATCTCCTTTAATTTTCGTTGTACAAAAAACTTCTTAGGACAAAGTTACACTGTTTGAAGGGCCACATGTAACGGTGTGAGGGAAAAAATTTTCAAGGTCATTTTTTACAAGATTTCAAGGTCATCGATATTTTTTTAAATGGAATGAGGTATTTTTTAATACACCAATCGATTCAGCTGAACATTCGTTATAAAAAAGTACTAATCTATGTATGTCGAAAAGTTAGTAGTTCACGAGATATTTCGATTTAAATTACTGTAAAACACCATTACTGTCGTAGTAAAACGTTACACAAGTAAGTAAACGCTAACGTCTTAGTACGACAGTAATGGTGTTTTAGAATTATTTAAATCGAAATATCTCGTGAACTACTAACTTTTCAACATACTTTTTTATAACGAATGTCCAGCTGCATCGATTGATGTATTAAAAAATACCTCATTCCATTTAAAAAAATATCGATGACCTTGAAATCTTGTAAAAAAAGACATTGAAAATTTTTTCCACACGCCGTTACATGTGGCCCTTCAAACAGTGTAACTTTGTCCTAAGAAGTTTTTTTGTACAACGAAAAGTAACGGAGATATTTAGGTGTTCTGTTTCTGCGGACTCACCCTGTATATACGCGTATATACATATACATATGTATATATACATATTAAGCATGTGCGAGCCGCCCGATCCGTTTGGCATCCAAACGGATGCCAAATACATACTCTTCTCCTTTCCCCTTCCCCTATCCCATTCCAGCACCATGCGCAGGCGCACACTCCACGGTCCCCATCGCGCACGTGCAACGTGTCTCCCATTCGCCCCACTTATTCCCCATCATCAGAGAGGGGTAGATCATTTCACCGTGACTCCTCGCATCTGGCATCACTGGGCCAGGTGTGAGAGTCGTTTGGCTCTCAACTGGCGACACTGGGCCCGATTGTCTTGCAATTGCAGTATCGCGCACCCAAATTGAGCCCGTCGAACTTTCTGCGACCCGACCCGACGATTCGGGCGCTCGAAAATCGGGCGGTCCGCACATCCCTAATATACATGTATACAGTAAATATTCTATGGTGGCAAGAAGGTGTTGTACACACGTTAAAATGCAAAAAAAAATATCCCCTCCAGTGCCCTCCACTGCGGGGCAATGCTGCTGGGCCTCGAAGCACGAGTTGCCTTGGTCGCCGAGCAGTGTAAACATGCCGCGTAATCTGATCTCGGGTCGGGCATATCGGTGTGAACCACTACTAATCCAATCACAAAACTTTGTTATTTTCCATTATTTTATTATGGGACTTTCACCAACTTATTTGTGACATTTTTCTGGTTAAAATCACACCAAACACGATAGAATTTCAACTGTATTTAGTGGTTTAATTGACGGTATTAACATACATTATGCTTCACATGTGGGCACAGTAAATATGGACCAAATTATGTCTTGTTTGGTATCATTTTAATCAGAAAAATCTCACAAATATGTTGGTAAAATTTCATGAAAAATAAGTCGAAATAAACAAGTTTCATTTTTCGCATCAACAGGTGTCATCGGTACGCTATTTTTTGCTGCGCTTCGGCCGCGCGAGCATCTGTTTACACGCGCTGTCCTTCTCTACGTTCGGCTCGATCTTTGAAACACAAAAAAAAACGTAGTAAAAAGTTGTTTCTCTACGAACTATGCAAACGAACCTCCCCGACACCCTTGCGTCCATCGAATATTTACTGCATATGTATATATATAAATATATATTTACTGGAACATGATTCGCATAAAGAAGAAGAACGGGTACTTAATAATTTCGAGTATGATATATATAGGTAGATTTTAAATGAAATTCTCGAATCAATCAACGATTAATAAAACGAAATTGCTCACTTATTCGCTGAGACAAGGGATGATAATCTTTTACACACGCATACATTATATGTATATATACCTTTTAGCAAGAAGTTATCAATTTATAGTGCCAGTTATACGCTTATTCATTGTAATCGTGATTCGAACGAAGAAAAACGTCTTCTTGTTTGAATTATTTAAGAAAGTTATCTCCTCTCGTTGACATTCACTTAAACATTCATTGTTTAAGAAACGACATTGTTACTTTTTTCCAGATACATGTAGTCGCTAACGGAAAATAAAAATGAACGTCTTTATAACGAAACAAATTACTATCGCTTCGATGATGTACGAGCCCACGATTGATAAATGGCCTAAGTTCAACATTTTTAGGAACATCGAAAGATTGATTAGTACATAATTCATGTTAATTAATAAACGATATTATTAATGGAGAAGAACGTGTCTGTTATTCGTTTCACACGTCCCAGAACGCGAAATGATCAACCAAAAATTACGAAAAAATTCATCAACATTCTACCTAATAGCATGCACAACAGTGAATTATTCCAGAATTTTTTGTTGCATAATGCATCTTTTAAAAATCCGCACACATCAAATTGCCGATTTTCCGGTACTCCGAAGACTTGCGGATTTTTTCTAGACTCCATTTCGCGACGAAAAATTCTGAAATAATTCATTATTATGTATGCTATTAAGTAGAACATTCGTGAATTTTTTCGTAATTGTTTGTCGAGTAGAACAGAAGAAATAAATCATAATTCATGAAACTGTACTCACCCTGTAACTACTCCGAAGTAATAAACAGATCTGTTTACGAGTAATTCGCTCGAAAAAAAATAACGAAAAAGTTCATGAACATTCTATCTAATAGCACGCACACACACACACAACGGGGGATTATTTCAGAATTTTTCAAAAATCCGGAATCATCAAATTGTCGATTTTTCGGTACTAATACAAAGACTTTTCATACAAAGATTTTTCGAAAACTCGGTTTTGCAACGAAACATTCTGAAATAATTCGCTGCTATGTATGCTATTAAGTAGAATGTTAATGAATTTTCTCGAATTGTTTGTCGAGCAGAACAGAAGAAATAAAGCATAATTCGTGCGTAGTCTAACCCAGATACTTAGCGAGATTGGGAATAATATCGCGAATTTGTTCCGGATTTTTTTCAAGATTGACGCCGCGGCCGAAAATTCTGAAAAAATTCACAGACGTCTGTGTTATTAAGTAGAACGTTCATGAATTTTGTTGTAATTTTTTGCCGAGCAGAACAGAAGAAGAAGAGGATAATTCGTGCGTAATCTAACCCAGATAGCGAGATTGGGGATTCTATCGCAAGTTTGTTCCGGATTTTTTTCAAAATCGACACCGCGGTCGAAAATTCTGAATAAATTCACAGACGTCTGTGTTATTAGCTAGAACGTTCATGAATTTTGTTGTAATTTTTTGCCGAGCAGAGCAGAAGAAGCAGAGAATAATTCGTCGCAGTCTGACCCAGATAGCGAGATTGGGGATGCTATTCCAATCTTATGCTTCGGGATTTTTTTCAAAATTGACGCCGCGACCTTAAATTCTGAAATAATTCTCTGTTGTTTGTTCCCCCTTGTAGAACGTTTTTAAGTTTTTTCTTGAGTAGAACAGAAGAAATAAAGCGTGGTGTAAACCAGATAGCGGCGTTTAATTTACAGTTGTTCGTTAAGGGAGTAAAGGACTTGTACTACAAACCAATAATCGTTTATTATAATCGATGTTCAATCGAAAAGAACAGTGAAAGCGGTAAAAGTATATATATAATACATATATATATATAAATATATTATATATATACTTATATATTAAGGTTACAAATAGATATGACTGTTCCTGGTCAGTACAATAAAACAACAAGACAATAAAAATGACAAATAATATATAACAATCGATTGCTCCACTGCTACACTAAATTTTCAGACCTCACTATATATATATAATTGTTACACGGGTGCTTGAAAAAAATTCTAATAAATATATATATATATTTATTAATATATATATGTAATAAATATATATATATAGACAGTTATTTGCTTGTACGTTATATTAATTAATAAATACAAAGTAAAGAAGACAAGTAGCGATCACATTATAAAATATATATGTATATATTATACGATATGACAATTTTTGATCGTACAGCCAACATCGCATCAGATTTCGCATGGAAGTTCTGGAGCGACCGCGTTCATATTTTTATAGTAACTATATATCGTTGTCAGTATCGTTCACGAATTTTTTCAGATTTTCATCTGGAAAATCTTGCTAGTGAAAAATCAAAAACCTCAGCTGAAATTACTTTCGAACTATACGTGTTCACCAAATAAAACCAGTTTTCCACCGATTTCCCCTGGTTAACGGTGGTTAGAAATTCCGAGAAAAATCTGAGACGCGTCCAGCACCCACACATCCTCCGCAATTTCTTTCAGATTTTTAAATTGAAAATCTTGCTTGCAAAAAAATCGAAAACCTCGAAAAGTACAAGAAAATCCATATACCACGTGGAAGGTCTGGAGCGAGCACATTTATATTTTTACAATAGCGATAGATCGTTTTCAGTATCGTTCATAAATTTTTTCAGATTTTTAACTTGAAAATTCTGCTGGTGAAAAATGAAAAACCCGAAAAAATCGAGAAAATGTAGATTTCTTCGTTGGTTTTTCATTTTTCACGGGCAGAGTTTCCAACGGAAAAATCTGACAAAAATCCCTAACACGTGGCTCAGTATCCCAAAAATGTCAGATTTTTTTCAGAATTTCTAAATATCGTTAACTGGGGAAAATAGGCGAAAAACTGGCACAGAAAATAAAAATTATATATATTCGGATTTTGATTCTACTATCAGAAAAGAAATAAGAAAGAACGATACAGTTGTTTGTTACCGCTTATCTTCTTTAAGTCAATTAAATGCATTCGCTCTCGTTACTCCAACGAATTACATAGAATTCTCTCTCTCTATATATATATATTAGTACCGTTAACAGATCTCTATTTTCCAGTAATTTATCTGTTACTTGTATTATTGCTCGTTTTAAGACACACCGTTACACGGTAGACTCGTTAACAACACGTCACACACGTTATACGTCCGAATGTTGTATAATTCAACGTGTACGTATAGATATGGTAATACAGTCTTCCCTCGTTACTATCTCATTATGTCGTGTTACTATCTCAAGTTTATGCTTCCGGATGTTTTAAAAATTGCTTTCGGAACCGAAAATTTTGAAATAATTCGCTGTTATGTATGCTATTAAGTAGAACGTTCGTGAATTTTTTCATAATTGTTTGTCGACCGGAACAGAAGAAATAAAGGATAATTCGTGCGTGGTCTAACCCAGATAGCGAGGTTGGGGATTCTATCGCAAGTTCACGTTCCGAATTTTTTTTAAAATCGACACCGCGGCCGAAAATTTTGGAAAAATTCACAGACGTCTGTGTTGTTAGGTAGAACGTTCATGAATTTTGTTGTAATTTTTTGCCGGCCAGAACAGAAGAAACAGAGGATAATTCGTGCGTAGTCTAATCCAGATAGCGAGATTAAGGATTTTATCGCAAGTTTACGTTTCCGATTTTTTTCAAAATCGACGCCGCAGCCGAAAATTCTGAAAAAATTCACTGTTGTTTGTCCTAGCTTATAGAACGTTCATGAATTTTTTCGTAATCGTTTATCGAGCAAAACAGAAGAAATAAAAAAGTAACACTGCCCGAGGGAAGACTGCATTATTAATAATACCAATTTCGAATAAGCAAACAGTATCGGATGCTTCGCTTCTCATTTCTGTAGTAGCGAATAGAGAACAAGGAAACGAGAGAATATATATATAAAATCAATATCAATTAGAATAGACAGCGGATCTTTACGCGAAATAAAAATTTCAATTTTCCCTCTTAATATTAACTGTCAACAGCTGGAAAACTAAATAACGACAGAAGAACTATGTTAATGCATAAAAATCGGCTGTCTAAGGACGAAAGAAGAGATCTTAAAAAGCATCATGCTCGTTTGAAAATGAACGGAATGTGTGCTCAATTCGAAAAAAAAGTAAACCTTCAAATTGTCGAAGCGAAGCACACGACATGTAAATTAAAGTAAACTTTTATTTGTTCGTACACGCAGAATTTAAACATTTTCGACGCTGTCCGTTAAATACATTCGTTTGTTTGTTTTCTTTTTTTTTCGATTTTTCAATTTTCCTTTACATTTTGTTGGTCCACTTTTATAAAATACAAATATACGTCCGTTCGTCGTCATTATAAATATCGTAACTATATAATAATAATAATAATAATAATAATAATAATAATAATAGTAGTAGTAATAATAATAATAAAATATTAATCAACATCGTGTTTAATATACTATAATATGATATACAGTTGGGAGCATAACTGATCACTCACACTTTAAATCAGAATCACTTTTTTATCAATGGACTTCAGTTTCTCTGCATGGATAGAAGACTTAGTTTAGTTTAGTAGTCATTAGTAAATGACGTCTAATAAATATGTTGGAAAAATGCAACTGGTCGGAATTGTGAGAAACAATGATTAAATAGGAAATTGATTTTTACTACGCTTTTAGCTGGGACAGTAACCTGGGACAGTAATCTTGAAATTTCCCTCAATTTAATCTTGAAATTTCCCACAATTTTTTAATCTTGAAATTTCGCTCAATTTAAATCCTAAATTAATTTTCTATAAAAATTAACGTAAATCAAATTTATTATAAGAATTTTTCTTTATTTTAAAAAATTAATTAAAACTTGAAATTTCCCACAATTTAATCTTGAAATTTCCCTCAATTTAATCTTGAAATTTCCCTCAATTAAAAACTTGAAATTTCTCTTAATTTAAATCCTAAATTAATTTTCTATAAAAATTAACGTAAATCAAATTTATTATAAAAATTTTTCTTTACTTTAAAAAATTAATTCAGACTTGACATTTCCCTCAATTTAAACATGAAATTTTCCTCAATTCCGAACTAGAAATTTCTCTAAATATAGATCCTAAACAATCACAAGTGTTAAAAATTACAATTTTTCATAATTTCCTGCCTTCAACTGCCATTTTAACCATTTGTCATCGTTTACAATTCCTAATCCAATTAACCAATTCCAATAAAATTTTCAGATCGTATATAACTTATACAAGTTTACAAACCACATCTTTTCAATTCTCGTTACTGTCCCAGTTAAAAATAGTAAAAATCAATTTTTACTATTTTTTCTCACAATTCCGACCAAATGCATTTCTTTAACATATTTACTAGACCTAATTTACTAAACTAATTCTTCTAGCCTTACAGAGAAACTCAAGTAGTGTTTAGTCCATTCATAAAAAAGTGGTTCTTAATTAAAATGTGTGTAATAAATAAACTGCGGATCTTGATGCATTTATGAAGAAATTGGTTGGGTGAAATATGAAACAGTAAAAGATTTAAAAAATTAGAAAATATTGTAATGTTGCTTTTGAAGTAATAAAGTCGTTAAGGGATTAAATCAATTTTTATGTTATTCCTGCTTCTCACAATCAACATAAAACATTTTTATCTTGCATACTGATCCGCAGTCATAATCAATTATGCTCGCAACTGTATGAATCGCGCACCTGTAACACTTCGTGAACAAGCATATTATTTGTCTACAGAGTTTCGGCTCATAAATATGGGGTTCATGATTAGTGTGACAATGGATCAATCTTTCAATCGTAAAACGTGTTTCATTTACAAAACAAACAATCCAACTCTCCTACGTGTTTCAATTCAACAAAAAAGGACACACATTCGGAAGCTGAAATTGGTAGATTCTCTCTCTCCCTCTCTCTCTCACTCTCTCTCTGACTCTCTCTTTTGTACTGCTTTAGAATGATTGAGTTGGCAGGTAAGTAATTTCGGTATTTCAACATTAAACCTACCGAGTTACCTTCTGCAACTTTTATTACAATACGTACATGGATAAAGAAATTGACCGAATCGATTTCCATGCAAGCGACTACGCAGTTTCAATAATCGTGAAATTGAAAATATAAAATCGATCAATGAACTTTAGCAATGAACTTTAATAAAAATTATTAAATTAAAAATATTATTTCCCATTTTGTTCGACGATCTTTCGGTAAAGAGAATAAATCAGAAAACATTTTATTCATTGAAGTTCATAGCTCTCGAATAAAAAGAAAAAAATTGGGTTTTCTTTACTTCACCATAAAATGTCGAAATGACTTTCTTTCCAACCCAATGGTACAGTAAATATTCGATGGACGCAATGGTCTCGGAGAGGTTTGTTTGCATAGTTCGTAGAGAAATGCAATTTTTTGTGCTTCAAAAAATAAGCGCACAGCAAAAATAACGTACCGATGAGACCGCTTCGTGCGATAAATGAAACTTGTTTGTTTCGACTTATTTTTAATGAAATTTTATTTGTGAGATTTTTCTGATTAAAATGATACCAAACAAGACATAATTTGGTCCATATTTACTGTGCCCACATGTAAAGCATAATGTATGTTAATACCGTCAATTAAACCACTAAATACAGTTGAAATTCTATCGTGTTTGGTGTGATTTGAATCAGAAAAGTGCCACAAATAAGTTTGTGAAAGTCCCATAAAAAAGATAATGAAAAATAACGAAATTTACAATTGGATTAGTAGTGATTCACACCGATATACATGACCCGAGATAAGATAACGCGGCATGTTTACACTACTCGGTGACCGATGCAGCTCGAACTTTATTACCCCTGCGGCGTTGCCCGCTATGGGGGAGGGGGATATTTTTTTGCATCCAACGTGTAACACCTTCTTGCGTCCGTAGAATATTTACTGTATTAGTAATTTTTTTGGACCGTTAGCATGTTACAGTGTTTTCGTTGCGCGCGCGCGAGCGAGAGAGAGAGAGAGAAAGAGAGAGAGCGGATACAATGGCACCTAATACTGATCTCGTTCATCATTGCCATTATATCGTTCGAAATACTTCGTTACTGGTCACGCACACTTCACACGTATCTCGAATACAATACGAAACATTCGGCTCTCCGTAACGAACGAACGTGTTAGATGATTTCGAGACGAAAAAACTCTTTCATTGATAAAAACCACATAATAACAGACGAGATTCGCGTTGATTTGTAGAAAAAGTTCGTACGATAAGATTTTCGTTATATTGCTATATTCAGCTCGATACATACGAGTCGTTCGACCGGGTAAAAAATTCGTCACGTCTTATCTATGCACAGTCTCCCTCGCATAGTGTTACTATCTCAATTTTACACTTCCGGATTTTTTTAAAAATCGAATCTGTAATGAAAAATTCTGAAATAATTCAGTGTTATGTATGCTATTAAGCAGAATGTTCGTGAATTTTTTCGTAATTGTTTCTCTCACAGAACAGAAGAAATAAAGCATAATTCGTGTGTAGTCTAACCCAGACAGCGAGGTTGGGAATCCTATCGCAAGTTTATGTTCCGGATTTTTTCAAAATCGACGCCGCAGCCGCAAATTCTGAAAAAAAATTCACAGACGTCTCTGTTATTATGTAAAACGTTCATGAATTTTTTCGTAATTTTTCGGTGAGCAGAACAGAAGAAACAGAGGATAATTCGTGTATAGTCTAACCCAGGTAGTTGAGATTGAGGTTCTGATCACAGTCTTATGCTTCGGGATTTTTTTCAAAATCGACGCTGCGAGCGAAAATGCAGAAATAATTCACTGTTGTCTATCCCCCTTGTAAAACGTTCATGAATTTTCTCGTCGCTTTTTCTCGAGCAGAACAGAAGAAATAAAAAAAATAACACTAACCGTAGAGACGAAAGTGACAGTATGCGAAGGAAGACTGTATTATTAATAAATTCATGCTTATAAACAGGATGATCTAAGTCCTAATTTCTCTTGTAACACGTGCGAATATAATCATAAACTTTCTTAATAGACGAATATATAATGCGGATTGGCAATCGATGATGATTCAAGATAATTCGAGAAATAGGGGGATATCATCTGAATCGTTTTACAATATATTAATTACTTAACGATAAATTTCAGTGGCCACAAAGTTATTCCGTAAAATATTCTTAGATCGTATATATATATATATATAATTCTATGTACATTTTCATAAAATAATATTAATTTACTATATGTATATGTATATAGATGTATGTATGTATATATATATAGATATTTTTCTTTATATTATTATTAATATTGCATGACGTATTACAATATATTATTTTAAATCGCTTATATTATTTTTTAAATATTTCATTCAATTGTTAATGGATGCGTTTATTTATTCGTACATCGGATATTATGTATACGAGGGAATAAATTCCATATTACAGACAATGAAACGTTGGCACAGAGACAGTGGCTGGGTTTAAGGCATTTTACGGGTGTATTTCGCTTTTTCTTTCGCAAAAAGTTAACTATCTTATCGCACCCTTCTTTTTCCTTCCCAGATAGAGTCCTCCATTGTGTTAGTTTTTCTTTTATTTTCTACATAATATATATATATTATATATAATACCTCGGATGACTTGTGTGAACTCTCTCACTTTCAATATTCAATCTATTTCTTAAAAGTAGCCGAACGCTGTTTCTCAGTGAGCATTGGAGTGTAATAGTTGGATTCCGGGGATTGGCCCTCTCACAGCGGTTTTGTAAAGTTCGCTGGGAACATTCCTTTCTCGTTTGTACCCTCCTTGATTCCCATTAACCAACCTTGCTCCTGAAAGAACAAAAACGTTTTAGTTTTAGTTTCATCGAAAAATGTACATATTATCGTATCAACGCTATCGATGTTAAACCTTGCAATTCAAAACTTGAAATTTCCCTCAATTTAAATCTTAAATTAATTTTCCATAAAAATTAACTTGAATTTTTATTACGAGAACTCCTCTTAATTCGCGACTGAATTTCGAATCACGAAATAATTGATTACATTACTAATTAATAATATACAAACCTGTTCTTCTGGATCGTCATATTCCACCACACGAATAATATCACCGACATCAAACGACAGTTCGTCCGCATCGTCGCGTCTATACTTGTAAGTCGCCTTCACTTTATACAAAACGCCTGGTGGTAAGTTGTCAGTCGTTGCCCCTACAGAGAAATTGGTACCATTTTCATATTCCACCTCTAAAATAATTGAATCCGCTTTTATTAGTCATGGAATCTGCCATATAATTCCACTTGAACAACGACGTATAGACAGAAAGTCAGAATTATTGTATTTTTTTTTTACTTTAATCCATTGTGTATCAACAAGACCATGCATGGAAACACGGCAGGCAACATTCTCACATTTCAACGAAGATATACACGTATTATTTATTTATATGTATATATTATTTTACCCATATATGTATATCCGACATTTTTCTTATTAAAATCACACCAAACAGGATACAATTTCACCCATATTTAGTGTACATGTAAAGAGAACATAATTTATAATTTATTATATGTATATTTAAGATGATATATATATATATATATATATATATATATATATATATATATATATATTGTATATATACCATATTTTTAGATATTATATTATATTATATTATATATTTAGATATTATTTTAGACCATATTTTAGTTAAGAACTTAACATTTCGAAAATTATGTTCTCAAAAGAATTACACTAGAATTTTGCAAATTAACGGAGTTACAGCCCGTTGGAGGTTTAAACTTGACATTTGTCTCGATTTAAATTTTAATTTTATTATAAGCGTTCCTATAAATTTATTCTATAAATTTATTATAAGTATTCCTCTTAACTTGTAAAAATTAATTTTAACTTGACATTTATATGAATTTAAACTTGAAATTTCCCTGAATTCAAAACTAGAAATTTCCCACATTTTAAACTTCAAATTTCCCAAATTTTAAACTCAAATTTCCCAAATTTTAAACTTTAAATTTCCTATATTCTAAACCTGAAATTTCCCATATTTTAAACTTGAAATTTCCCATATTCTAAACCTGAAATTTCCCATATTTTAAACTTGAAATTTCCCACATTCTAAACCTGAAATTTCCCATATTTTAAACTTGATATTTCCCACATTCTAATCCCGAAATTTTCCACATTGTAAATTTGAAATTTCCCACATTCTAAACTTGAAATTTCCCTGAATTCAGAACTTGAATTTCCCCTCGATTTAAACTTGAAATTTCCCTCGCTTTAAACTTGAAATTTTCCTAAATTTAAACTTGAAATTTACCTGAATTCAGAACTTGAAATTTCCCTCAATTTACACTTGAAGCATTATTCGCAAATCTACGCGGCCTAGAAAATTATAGAACCGTATATAAAACAAAAATTTTTTATTGGCATAATAGAAAGAAGAAATAATGTCGAATGAGACGCTCATTTTTATTCCTATGCTGTACTCACCGAATGGTATATCGTACAGCACTTCGACTCGTTTGGAAACGGCGGTTGTGCTTTGCGGAGATGCATCCTGATTATTCAGAGAATTATCATTGCTATTGACATTGCTGTTAGCATTGCTGTTAGCATTGCTGTTAGCATTGCTGTTAGCATTGCTGTTAGCATTGCCATTTAATTGGGTAGTTGGCGAGGTGTTTCTCGGGGCTGGAGCTGAGTCTTCCACAGCTGTAACACGCAACAAAGCTCACTCGAAACGAAACATTTAGCCACGTAATTATGTGCTCGACAACCTGTTATGTGGCTTCACTACGTTACACTGCATGCGGGATCAAAAACTATCACTACACAAAATTTCTCAAACGCACGAGAATAACGAAACGCTGTAGATTTAGCGAGAGCATAGCTACCTGGAGATATATTGTTCTGAGCCGGCGGCTGCGTGTTGATTATTAAACTGAAAATTAAAAATTAGTTGTTCGGTAGAAATGTGTAGATTTTGAATATTTATTTGAATTGATTTATTTGAAATTGAAACACAAAATATATATAATTCACATATAAAATTAAATAAATGTATAAAAGAATTATACATATAGACATATACATGTGTGAGTGCGTGTGTGTACATATATACACACATATGTATACATACATATACAGGGTGAGTCCGAAGGAACAGAACAACTAAATATCTCCGTTACTGTACGTTGTACAAAAAAACTTCTTAGGACAAAGTTACGCTGTTTGAAGGGCCACATGTAACGGTGTGAGGGAAAAAAATTTCAAGGTCATTTTTACAAGATTTCAAGGTCATCGATATTTTTTTAATGGAATGAGGTATTTTTTAATACATCAATCGATGCAGCTGGACATTCGTTATTAAAAAATTACTAACCTATATATGTCGAAAAGTTAGTTGTTCACGAGATATTTCGATTTAAATAACTGTAAAACACCATTAATGTCGTAGTAAAACGTTACACAAGTAAATAAACGCTGACGTCTTAGTACGACAGTAATGGTGTTTTAGAGTTATTTAAATCGAAATATCTCGTGAACTACTAACTTTTCGACATACATAGGTTAGTACTTTTTTTATAACGAATGTCCAGCTGCATCGATTGATGTATTAAAAAATACCTCATTCCATTAAAAAAAATATCGATGACCTTGAAATTTTTTCCCTTACACCGTTACATGTGGCCCTTCAAACAGTGTAACTTTTCCCTAAGAAGTTTTTTTGTACAACGAGAAGTAACGGAGATATTTAGGTGTTCTGTTTCTTCGGACTCACCCTTATATGGATATTGTATTAGAAAGTTCGTAGCGTTTTTAAATGAAAATTCAATGATAAAATTAAGATATTTATTCATAGGTTTATTGAATAACATGATAAGTCACCGAAAAAGAACAAAAAAATTAATAGTAGAGAATGGAAAATACGTTATTGAACAAATCTATGCATAAATATCCTAAAAACGCTACGAACTTACTTTCCAACCCAATATACATTGATAAGAAATATCTACGAAGAAGTTGAATTACTTACGAAGAATTGGCGTTGGGCGATTTCGGTGACTGTGGTTCCGTGTTCTTCTTGAGCGTATAGGATCCTCTCTGGCTCTCATTCGCCAATTTATCAACGATCGCTTCCAATTCCGAATAAACCTGGAGCGCAAAACATTTAATTGCAGAACCATGGATATTAGGGTGGCTCTTATTTTCGACTTCTGAATTTCTTTCACGGCACCCTCCCCCCCCCCAGAGTTGTTTCAAATAATTGAAAAAAAGTCTGTGCAAAGTTTCAGCGGCCACAGATACCGGGAACACGTTCCCCAAATGGATTAAACATTAAAATAATTAACCGAATATCTTCGAAACTTTCTCGAATATCTTCGAAACTATTTACCGCGTCGAAAAATATGTTAAACAGAACCTGTAGATCTGGACAGGCTGCATTTTTTCTGTTCTACCATTTTTTTTCGTAGAACGAACGGTTTTCGAGAAAGTTGAGAAAAACGTCAGCGACGTGTGACTTATCTCGCCCTGCCGACCAGCAAGTGATACATGGCTGTCGTTTTTCTCAATTTTGTCGAAAACCGTTTATCCTACGAAGAAAAGTAATACGACAGAAAAGACGCAGCTTGTCCAGATCTATAGGTTTTGTTTAACATACTTTTCGACGCGGTAAATAGTTTTGAAGATATTCGAGAAAAATGATTTTATGTACCTTGGCACTCTCGGTGTGAAACACTTGTTCGGCAGCGAATAGAGTTTGTAAATTGGTGACGAGGAATAGAACACGAGAGTCGTATAAGGCGGGCAGTTCATCGTGAAGCTCCGAATTTAACTGTTCGTATGTACGCTTCGCTTCTTCCAGCAACTCCTTTCCTCGGGAAACTTTAAGCTCGTCTCGTTTTCTCGGATTGCACTGCAGCGCTTGGAAATTATGTCTCTGGCTGTCGTAATCCACCAGCTTCCGTCCACGCTTGTCGATCTTTTTCTGAAAATATTGATACAATTGTAACTGGCTTTTGTAAATCGATTGAATAAGATTCATTTAATTTTGATTGAATGAATACTTCACTAATTAAAATTGACATTCCCTCAATTCGAAACTTGAATTTTCACTCAATGGAAACTTGAAATTTCCTTCAATTCAGAACTGGAAATTTCCTTCAATTTAAAACTCAAATTAATTTTCTATAAAATTTAACTTGAAATATAGATTTATTATAACAACTCCTCTCAATTTTAAATAAAAATAAACTTATTATAGGAATCTCCCTTAATTCTGAAAATTTAATTTAAACTTGAAATTTCCCGCAATTTTAACTTGAAATTCCCCTCCATTCAGAACTGTAAATTTCCATCAATTTAAACTTGAAATTTCCCTCAATCCAGAACTGGAAATTTCCCTCAATTTAAAACTCAAATTAATTTTCTATAAAATTTAACTTGAAATATAAATTTATTATATTCATTATAACAATTTTTCTTAAATTTTGCAACTGAATATTAATTCATATTAATTCATTTTTACACTGTACTTTGTCATTGTATTGTAATTATAACAATTGTATTACATTCTAATTTAATTGAACGAAGCGAATGAATGTCGAATTACGCAATAATCGAATACTTTACTAATTAAACTTTAAATTTTCCTCAATTTAAACTTGAAATTTCCCGCAATTTTAACTTGAAATTCCCCTCCACTCAGAACTGTAAATTTCCTTCAATTTCAAACTCACATTAATTTTCTATAAAATTTAAATTGAAATATAGATTTATTATAACAATTTCTCTTAAATTTTGCAACTGAATATTAATTCATATTAATGCATTTTTACACTGTACTTTATAATTGTGTTTTAATTGTAACAATCGTATTACATTCTAATTTAATTGAACGAAGCGACTGAATTTCGAATTACGAAATAATCGAATACTTTACTAACTAAACTTGAAATTTTTCTTCGATTTAAATCTCTCTCTCTCTGAATCGTAACTTGCAATTTCCCTCGATTTAGACCTGAATTTTCCCTCGATTTATAAATCAGATAACCTAATGAATTCACGAGAATATGTATATAAAACAAGTTGTACCCTCATCTCTGGAAATTGACTTTGATATGTGTTGAGAGGCACGAGAACTTGATCCGAGAGCTTATGAGTGAAGTCTTGCCACAGCATATCTAGATTTTGAGCTTGCACGTACAGTAGATCGTGGCCGGTCCACTGACTCTCGTAGATCTCGTTTAAGGAATCCATCAATGTCTTTGAGGCTGCTTGTACCGCTGTAACAAGAAATTTCATAATTTCAATAATTAAAAACAATAAAATACATATTCAATAGAGAAATGAAGATAGTACCAAGGTACCTAGAGGAGAAAGAAGAAGGGGACAGTCAGAGCTTGATGGCTAGAGATGTGGAAATATGGAAGAAGGGAATAAATATAGGAGAAAGAAGGAAGAGAGAATGTGCATGTGATATGCGAGATACACCTGGGGAAGCTAAAGCATCTGGCAGAGGACTGTGAAGGTGTAGAGAGAATAAATATAAGTATAGAAAAGATAGGTTTCTACTAAAAAAAGCCCGCTGCAGCTTTTGGCTCTCTTAAAGGGAGAGGTAGATGATTACAATGATGTGTCATTGTGCTGATTTTTGTGGGACTAAGAGTAGTGACCGGTCGAGGTTCACTGTCGAAAGCATCTTACAATTAGTCACTATTTATCATAAAGTAAATAACTGGTCATCCAACAGCTAAAGTAGCTTTCTTGATATCAGGATATTGCTGACGGTAATCGTTTACAATTTGTAGCATCATCTGTTTTTCTTCCTTATTACGCGCTAAAATTTAATTAAAATTCTGCATTAACTTAACAACCCTGTCTGCCGAATCATTAACCAGCGGTAAACCTTTAATTATATCTAAACCTATTTTATAAGATGGTTCATCTTGTCAAACTGAAGGATCATTTTCTAAAACTTCTGCTGATATAACGAATCTACTAAAAAATCTTCCGGCTTTCGTCTGATATAAAATCTGAAATATCCTTCTCTATATGGTCGGCTACATTACTCGGTAGGAGGACACATTTTTTGTAGTAATCACCGCCACTATTAGTGTTATTTAACGCCTGCACCATTCGCTTCTTTGTTTCTATCGAAATGTCATTATCGAAGAACGATAACGCAGCATTTTCTGGTGTCAAATACCACAAGTGTCTGCAAAATTTGTCCAACGTTACATGACTAATGTCTTTATCTACAGTAATGTCTCTATTGACGAAAAACCTCGGGGGGATTCGCTTCCGTCGGTCGTAGACGGGTAGCTATTTATTTGAGCTTCAAAGACCGAGCCAAACGTAGAGAAGGACGCAGAGAGCGCGTGTAAAGCGAGACCACGCGCGGGCCTTTGAACTGTGCCGGCGACTGCGACACTCCGCGTCTCTTTCTTTCCCATTCGCTGTCCTTCCTTGCGCCCGAAACTTTCATCGTTAATTAAACCACTAAATACAGTTGAAATTATATCGTATTTGGTCTTCTTTCAAATAATAAAAAAGATTAACACGTTCCGTGCCACGTGTACCACCGGTGGTACACGTTAAACTTGATCTTCAGGCCACAAAAAAGGGCTTGGCACGGAACATGTTAAATATTGCTGTTATATTGTGAGGACGCGCGGGCCTTTGAACCGTGCTGTTACGGATGACGAACAAGTTATGTCACCATTTTTAGGTATTTCCGGTAGTGTAATTAAATCTGAAAAAATGCTTTTTGCGTAAAAAAGTAACCTTGACTTTTTTAAATGGCACCACATGCTTTGGACATCATGGGATTGTTTCTGACGTCGAGACGAATTTAACAGTGTATTCCACCATGACCTTGAAATGACATCAAACTCGGAAATTTTGTGCAAACGTAATTTTAATGAAAAATTATTTCTTACAATATAAATCCGTCAGGACGCGCGCAGTCTGTGTAAGTGATTCCGCAGTCCACGATTATCAGAAACAAAAAAAGTCACGATTTTATTGTTCCTTGATAAATTGCCAAATGTGTAGCGTAGAGGTTTTGAACATTCAATTTTTACCAAAAAAATCAAACGATCAAAACGATTGTTATAAACAATTAGGATATCGTATAAATCGTTATTAAAATTATGTGTATCAAAGTTGAAGTAAATCGGATCTATAGTTTCCGAGATTTTACTGACACCAGTTGTAAAAATATAGTTTCGGGAAAACGCAAAAGAAGGAAAAGTGCGACTTGGAAACGCCATCTACCTGCTCGGAAACGGCGACTGTCGCACGAACTTCTAAGCACTGTAACTTCGCTATTTTTGGGCGCTGTTGCGTGTACCATGGCTTAAATTATTCCCTGAACTCTAAATTAAAGGAAAATAAAAAAATCGATTTTTTAAAAATCTTTGGGTGGCGTAACCCCTTAAGGGTATGGGTTCGAATTTGACCTTGGTCGTAGTATCGATGATCTCCGCATTTTTAGCTAGGAGCGCTAGTGTTTTTAGTCACTGTTTTACCGATTCAGTCACTGTATTGGTAAAATATCTTGCACCAAAACCTCTCGTATAGGGATCTACTTCCTAGATTTCGTTTGGTGTGTTTAAACACGTATAGTTTAACATAATAAAGGTTTCATTGACATTGTATGTGACCCTGAATTCCGGGATGTAAACATTTTTTTCTATAAGAACCCTAAATCTCTTGATATTTAAGAAAATGTATGTGTCTCGACAATGGCAGCACTGTCGTTTCGCCCAATATTTGTGAAACTGCGCTACATGCTGCCGAATAATGCAATTACACCTCGAAAACGCAAAAGTAGGCCATATAAGGACACATCCCGTAATGGTGGGTCTTTTATCTAGCGATTGTGACTACGTAGGGGCCCCAAATGTGCGTTAGAGAGACGGCAAACGAAATCTGCGGAACTCTTGCAATCTCGTGTACGTATACAGTATCTATCGGTGTGTTAAGGTACTACCACACTCGCACTCGACCAAGGTCAAATCCCGACCGTGCCCCTTAATCAGAAAAGTGTCAGAAATAAAGTTGGAGAAAGTCCCATAAAAAGATAATGGAAACTGAAGAAGTTTTGTAATTGGATTAGTAGTGGTTCACACCGATACGCTTCGGCCGCGCGATCCGTATTTACATGCTGTCCTTTTCTACGTTCGGCTTCGTCTGCACTCTCGGCGCGGTAGACGCAGTCATAAAAAAATAATGTCTCTACACGATATGTCCCCGTGCAAAACACAGCCGTTTGAAAAATATCGCGACTTTACTGTACTTCTACTCCTACTTCTACTACTACTACTACTACTATAGAAATGAAGACAAATAACGCTCGCTCACCTCTGACACACCTGATGTAATTGTTGAATTCTTTCTGGAGTCTGTTGGCGGCATTCTGTTGCCTCATAAAATTTTGTAGGTGTTCGTCGAATATATCGTCTGCAGTTCTGTCCACCTTTCCCAGATTTTGAAGAAACTGTAACAAGGGAAAACAATGTTACAACGAACGAACTCGATGAAATCATTCGAACCATAACGAAATAATAAATTCAACGCGTCGGAGCGCGATTCAAAAATGATGGCAAATTGTATTGGAATAATTTAAGGAAATGTAACGATCCATTGGTACATGTGTCTGACGGAGACGAAAACAGTTCTGCGTTGCAACATTACTATGTATATTTAGACAATATATTCTACATCGACAGGTAAAAAAAGATCTGTCCTCTGTAAGTTTGTAGCCGTTGCAACGTAATCGACGATCTTTGAACTGCTTCGTTATACCTGAGGATATAATTAGTGTTACGTCAAAAGATGTGCCAAGTCCAAGCAGTTAATATGTATACGCTGTATCTTCTGTTCCGCTCAAGAAATAGTTACGAAAAAATTCATGAACATTCGACAAGGGGGAAGAAACAACAGTGAATTATTTCAGAATTTTCGGCTGCAGTTTTGATTTTGAAAAAAATCCCGAAGCATAAGATTGCGATAGGATCCCCAAAACTTCACTAAATACCTGGGTTAGACTACACATAAATTATCCTCTGTTTCTTTTGTTCTGCTCAGGGAAAAGTTACAAAAAACATCATGAAAGTTCTACCTAATAATACAGATATCTGTGAATTTTTTCAAAATTTTCGGCTGCAGTTTCGATTTTGAAAAAAATCCGGAACATAAACTTGCGATAGGATCCCCAACCTCGCTATTTGGATTAGACTACGCACGAATTATTCTTTATTTCTACCGTTCTACGAGACAAACAATTACGAAAAAATTCATGAACATTCTACTTGATAGCATACATAACAGTGAATTATCTCAGAATTTTTCGTCTGTCGGGGGTGCCGTAAAATATAAATTCATAAGTCGAAAATAAGAGCCACTCTAGTACATACAACAGTTTACGGTATTCGAAGTATGTATGAAAATATTTAGTCGACTTGATGAGAAAAGAAGAGAAAATAGAAAAGAAAGGAAAGAACCAATGGAGACAACGCTTCTTTGCTTCACGGGTTAAACGGGTCGACTTCTTTGCAGAAGAACTGTGCCTGTATAGTGGGACATTGTCTACATAAGGTCGGCGCACCTCTCACCTTCAGACGGACGACCATTCCACAAATAGAATCGGTAAGAAGCTTACGTAATCAACGCATGGGCGATTTCCAACGCAGTCTTTCGCGGACCAGAGTCCTGCGTTTTACGATACCATGCAGCTTCACGCGAGAAATCAACATTTCCCGCGTGAACTTTGATAAATAGACTACAGATCTTAATGCGTTTCTAGCAAAATTGGGAAGATGAAATAGAAAATTGTTGAAAAATTTCAAAAATTGAAGTTGTCGATATCTATATCGATACCGATCTTTCTCCTCTGTTAAAATCATTGAGGGAAGAAATAACATTCATTATAACAATAATAATGTTATAAATCCGGATTTTTTAAACAACCGAATTTGCAACGAAAAATTCTGAGATAATTCACTGCCATGTCCGCTATTAAGTAGAATGTTCATGAATTTTTCAATAATTGTTTGTTGAATAGCATAGAAGATATAGAGCATAATTCGTGTGTACTCTTATCAAGATAGTGGGTTTGGAGATCTTATCACAATCTCATGCTGCCGGATTTTTTTAGAATTGGACGATGCAACCACAAATTTCGAAATAATTCACTGTTATTTGTTCCGTCTTATAGAACGTTCATGAATTTTTTTGTAACTTTTCGCTGAGAAGAATAGAAGAAATAAATCATAGTGTAACCCAGATATGTAGTGAGATTGGGGATCCTATAACAATGTTATGCTTCGGGATTTTTTTACAAATCGAATTTTCAAGGAAAAATTCGAAATAATTGACTGTCGTTTGTGCCATTAGGTAGAATGTCCATGAATTTTTTCATAATTTTTTGTTGAGCAGAACAGGAGAAATAAAGATTTTTCGGAATTGGATAAGAGGTTTAAAAAGATATGCTGATATTTCTAAAAATTCGAAAGAAATGCATATTTCGCATTGAAGTTTTCAAGATAGCAGCAGTATAAAAATTTAGTCATGACATATTGTTGAAACCATACGGAAAAAATATATATTAATCACGATGGGACACAATCAACATAATAATTTAAACGTGGTATGTACTCCGAGAATTTCAATATGAAATCGGCAGTTTTATGCATCCAGATTTTTGTTAAGAATCGATTTTGCATCTAAAAATTCTGAAATAATTCACAGTCGAGTGTGCCACTACGTAGAATGTTCATGAATTTTTTCGTAACATTTTGTTGAGCAGAACAGAATATATATAACGTAAATCCCAGATAATAAGGCTGAGGATCCTATCACAAATTAAGGGAAATTTCAAGTTTAAATCGAGGTAAATGTCAAGTTTGAATTAATTTTTACAAATTGAGAGGAAGACCTATACTAAATTAGAAAATTAATTTAAGATTTAAATTGAGGGAAATTTCATGCTTAAATTGTGGAAAATTTCAAGTTCAATTAATAGAGCATTCATTCAATGAAATCGCAATGGTAATTTGTAATTCTGGTCTCTCGTTCAATTAGATCTCTAAAAATTCGAAATAAAACGCATCTTTTGCATGTTTTGTTGCATGTATTGCACTTTAAAAGCGACTTGTTATTTCGAATGAGCACCCTGTATATCGGAGCTCGCGTTATAAATAGGAAAAGCTACGGCTTTTGCAATAAGCTGAAAAAGAAAACGCGGAAGATTATTCAATGTTTTTTTGTTTCCGTTTGGCACGGAGTCAAGACAGAAGAACTTGCGTAAACTTTTCTCGAACGCCTAATCGTCTCAGTTCCCACTTTCTTACTATTGAACGCATGAAACGTAACAATGTGGTCGGACGGTGGTAACTCGGTTCGAGCAAGCTTATGGTTTCCAAAATAGATGGTCTCGCTCAAATGTATTAATAGATAAAGCGGACGTCGCGAATCTTTCTCCCTGCAACGCTATTATTGAGCCAAGATGGCCCCATTTCGGAATTCTCGTAGCTTCCTATGTCGACCAGGAGAAATCTCTAATCCTATCGTTATCAACTTTTCGAACGTAGAATGGTTCACTAATATAAACTCAAAATTTCGTTGAATTAAAATCTCGAAATTTCTCTGAATTCAAAACTTTAAATTTCCCTGACTTCAAAACTCGAAATTTCCCTGAATTAAAAACTTGAAATTTCCCTCGATTTAAACTTGGAATTTCCCTCGATTTAAACTTGGAATTTTCCTCAATATAAACTTGAATCAATTTAAAATTATTCTAGCTCGAAAGAAATGTTTAATTATCTAGTTAAAACAGCTCTTAAATCAAAGTTATTATATAAGAATTCCTCTTAATTTATAAAAATTCTTTCAAACTTGAAATTTCCTTCCATTTAAACTTGAAATTTCCCTGAATTAAAAACTTGGAATTTCCCTCTATTCAAACATAAAATCTCCCTGAATTGAAACTTGAAATTTCCCTCTATTGAAACTTGAAATTTACACGTCCAATGTGTACTTATTGTTGATGGGTAATTTCTCTGAAAAATATGAAAGTGCAATAAAGTTTATGTTTGTTCTGACAATATGAATTTATTAATAATACCACGTTCATTCAATGATACTAATCATTTTCTTTTTCCACCTCTTATTCCTCTTAATCATAATTACACGTTGCTTTGTGATCGTGTTGTTATTTGTAATTATATTCTTGTATTATGTTAGATTAGATCGATGTACGAGTTAGTATTTCACAGGAAGAAAAATGGTCCCAGCCTAAAAAATAGATAACGCCTCTGTCTGCCTTGCGGTATGTGGCTCTGCAATGGTAGTATCACTTGATTGGTAATATGACATGATGGCAGTGTAACATGACTTGATTGGTAATATGACATGGAGGGGGATGGGGACAGTACAACATGACTTGTCTCTTTCGCTCTAATTCGTTGGTTAAACGGATGAGTTGTACCTATGTATGCATGTTGGTAGTTATTGGCTCCGCAGTAATAATTTAGCGAAGTAACTCGCAATCTTATAGCGATTGTAACTCGCAATCTTATTTCTATACACAATGAAATTATGTTTGTTCGCGATCAGTCGTAACTTCCTTTTCTTTTGTAAAATCTAATTTTCCCATGGATTTCAACTTGAAATTTCCCCTTAATTTAAACTTGTAATTTCACCTTACTTTATGCTTGAAATTTCTCCTTAATTTAAGCTTGAAATTTCTCCCGATATAAACTTGAAATTTCCCCTTAATTTAAGCTTGAAATTTCCCACGATTTAGACTTGAAATTTTCCTCGATATAAAGATTACATTTCCCTCAATATTAAATCTTAAATTTCCCTCGACTTCAATTTGAAACTTCACCTTAATTTATGCTTGAAATTTCCCTCGATTTAAACTTGTAATTTCCCCTTAATTTAAGCTTAAAATTTCCCTCGATATAAAGTTTAAATTTGCCTCAATTTTACATCTTAAATTTCCCTCCATTTCAATTTGAAATTTCACCTTAATTTATGCTTGAAATTTCCCACGATTTAAACTTGTAATTTCCCCTTAATTTAAGCTTGAAATTTCCCTTGATTTGAATTTGTAATTTCCCCTTAATTTAAGCTTGAAATTTCCCGCGATTAAAACTTGTAATTTCCCCTTAATTTAAGCTTGTAATTTCCCTCGATTTAAACTTGAAATTTTCCTCGATATAAAAATTAAATTTCCCACAATTTAAACTTGAAATTTCCCTCGATATAAAGATTAAATTTCCCACAATTTAAACTTGAAATTTCCCTCGGTTTCAATTTGAAATGTCACCTTAATTTTTAGCTTAAACTTTCCCTGAATTTACGGCTATACCATTTATTTGCAAATGTTCCCGTGATTCGTTGCGGTTAAAAACGGTGTACGTGTGAGCGTGTGTGTATAACAGAACAAGTTGCACTATATCGGAAAGAACAATTATTTCGGTGACTTGACTAGCAGTATCCGTAGATTCGGAAAACCAGTTTGACACGTTGTGTTGTGCATATGAAAGCAAATTAACGTGGAAGAGTGAACAGAGTCATTGCATATGCAGGTCAGCTTTTAGCCTAAATGGGTTTATGCTGTGTTCCTGCTTGCTGGAAGATATGTGAAGTGGCTAACGGGATTCGCGTTCAACACCGCAACACATTCTTCCCCTCCCCCTGTCTTCTCCTCTCCGTCTCCCTCTCACTTCTCCCATTCTCTCACTCTCCCTTCTATACATATACTTAAATGGTTACCAACGGCAACCTAATACACACGGTGCTCGAATAAACGTTTATAATTTTTACAAATTCAATTCTCGCTTCTATAAACTAATTTTAATTATATAGATATTGTCTAGAATTTATTCAATTACATTTGTGGAGAACTATACAATACTTCACATAACGTTACTAGACAATTATATTGCAACATCATTGTTGAAATGTGAAGTTTAAATGAATTTCTAAAAATTAAAAGGAATTCTTATTTAAAAGGAATTATTTTTATTTCATCTTTAAAAGGAATACTTAGATTTTAATAGAGGGGAAAAATATTCAAATTTCATGTTGAAATCGTGGGAAATTTCAGGTTTTGAATCGAGGGAAATTTCAAGTTCGAACTGAGGGAAATTTCCAGTTTAAATTGAGGGAAATTTCAGGTTTAAATTGAGGGAAATTTCAAGTATAATTTCAGGGAAATTTCAAGTTTAAATCGAGGGAAATTTCAAGTTTAAGTTGAGTGACATTTCCAGTGTAAATCGATGGATATTTCAAGTTAAATTGAGGTAAACGTCAAGTTTAAATTAATTTTCACAAATTAAGAGGAATACTTGTAATAAATTTATAGAAAATTAATTGAACACACGGCTGCACGTAACGTCCAGCGTTGTACGCCGCGCAGGGAGAAAACTATTCGATTTGATGGCTAACGGAACGCTTCGCATCGAAGAAACGAACGCCTTACTTGAGAAAGACCATCGCAAGAGTATGGGAAAGAGTAAACATTGGAAATTCAAGTATTCATACTAGATCGATTTTGTCCAAGTTTTATCATCAAGATCTTCAGAACCGTTGCGATCGCCCGGTTGTGTAAAAGCATGCCGCCTACCCGAAGAGGTTGACGTCCGATCCTTCTGCCAACATTCCATCCTGGCATAGCGCGCCGCGACTGTCTCCTCTTCGATCTCATCGCACCGAGCTGACAATGAGTGGGCTGAACTACAACGCGTCGAGCGACCTCACTTTCATTAATTGTAACTTGCCATATTCCCATTAGGACAACAGCAGATGCCAACTAATTTCTCGGGTTGATCGAGGTTATGTTGCTACGGTTAGGGATTGCAATCCCGCAAAGTCAGATCCCACAATCCCGCAGGATCCCGCTGTACCATTTTTTGGTCCCGCATTTCTTACATAGAAATTCTTTCGCAAATTTTGCGGGATTATGCGCATAATCATATTTCGATGTTTTGCCAAAGATATCGACAAAACTTAAAAAAAAAGAGATGATTTCCTTTGAGAGCGACGGCAAAAAGAGGAAATATTTACGTAGAGGTTGAACGAGCTTTTTCCGCTTCAGGATATCTTTGTAATGACTTCAGGAGCAAACCAGAAGATACAACAATTAATAGACTTTACTTTTTACGGTCACATTTTCAAAGTTCTACTTTAATTTTTTTTATAAGAGAAACATTTTTCAGATTTTAATTTAATTAAAGTTACATTCACAGACAGGTCGTTTATACAGGGTGGTCCACGCAACTTGCACACCTATAATAACCTCCAAAGTATGCGTTGCACGAAAAAGTTTTGTATACAGAAGTTGCATGGTCTGAAGGGGTACATTATGTAGTGCATTTATTTTTTTACAGGTGGACGCGTGAAGGACATATGAAGGTCAACTTCATTTTCTTAAATGGAATGAGGTATTTTTTAATACATCAATCGATGCAGCTGGACGTTCGTTATAAAAAAGTATTAACCTATGTATGTCGAAAAGTTAGTAGTTCAAGAGATATTACAATTTAAATAACTCTAAAACACCATTACTGTCGTACTAAGCCGTTAGCGTTTACTTACTTGTGTCTTACTTACTCTGTCTTAGTACGACAGTAATGGTGTTTTAGAGTTATTTAAATTGAAATATCTCTGAACTACTAACTTTTCGACATACATTACTTTTTTATAACGAACGTCCAGCTGCATCGATTGATGTACTAAAAAATACCTCATTCCATTTAAAAAAATGAAGTTGACCTTCATACGTCCTTTACGCGTCCACCTGTAAAAAATATAAATACACTACATAATGTACCCCTTCAGACCATGCAACTTCTGCATACAAAACTTTTTCGTGCAACGCATACTTTGGAAGTTATTATAGGGCAAGTTGCGTGGACTACCCTGTATACATGTACATGGTTCGTTCTAAACAATTTTTATAGTTATTTTTAAGTTTCAACCAACATTTTGGTAAAGGAAAAAATTCTTCCGATTCACCTCAGCAATTAATATCCGTATAATATCGAGGCTTCGTTATGGATATAATAATTTTTGATTTAAATACCTTCTTTTAATAATTATTAGATACAACGAACGAATATTATTATTATATTATATATTTTATATTACTATGTTACACACAGATACAGGGTGTCCTGTTTAAGTGAGAACAGCAGGATATCTCGGAAGGCGTTGTCGTTATCAAAAAAGTGTTTGTACAAAAGTTGTTTGGTATGACGGGCAACATTACGTACCCTAGCAGCACAAGATATTGTATACACATTCATATAATATCAAAAAGAGATTCAATCTGTTTTTAATATTCAAATATACATACAATATTTATTTTACATTAAGTACCAAATATTTTTTTTTATCCTAACTTATAAGATAGGAAGAAATATTTTTCTCATATTAAAAAGTGTGGCTTAAAAAATATTTAGCCAATATTTTTGTGCTACTAGGGGTAGTATTAATTGTTTTCTTGTGGGTGGAGTAGTGGAGAAGATCCGAAGATCAATCTACTTTTCTGAAATGGAATATCACATCTTTTTCTTCAGAAAATAATAGCAGGTACTGAGACAAATCCAGAAAGGTGCTATATGTTATTATTCCGAGTTGGTTAAAGGCAATTCGTTATTTTACGTTCTGCATCGACCGACATACGACAGCTAACAACCACTGCCGAGTGGCGTCGAATGCATCGATACTAAATTATGTACTGCGATAAGATTCGATATATCGTAAACAAAGTTCGAACTTATTTTCCACGTGCTTTCTTGATTATGTCTTTCATGATCGACAAATTAGTTTGCGATTCAGTGAGCGAAGAAGTTAAAGTAGCAAAATTTTTAGTTCAAACTTATTATTATTTCTGTTTAATTATTGTACTGTTCCGTTTAGTCTCCGTTAATGTACTACTTCAGTTCTTTTCTTTCAGCGTGACTGTTTTGTTTAATCTTTTGAGTGTGTTGTGTGTGCCTGTTTAATAAATTCAGTCTCTAGTTCTTCTACGGGGTGATGGATACGTATCATACAGTCAAGTCAGTAGTAAATTCTGCTCGCATGCAAATCAATATCGGAGATCAATATCGGATCAATACAAATGTTATTTTCAATGATGGTGGACACGTAGAAGGATGAAAAATTATTTAACTAGTACGTGACAATTATAATTGATGATTTGTGGCATCGACAATAGTCCTCAATCTGTTTATAATATCATAATTGTAGTAACTTGATACGAACGCCACCGACGCACACTGGTCCACGCGCTCGATCTATGTCTTGATCTTCGATAAATCGATGTTTATTGAATGTATATTGCTTCCTAAATGTTCATGACATTCGAAAACGATGAAATCAATGAGATTTATTGAAAATTGTGATTAGAACAAGCATTTAAAAATCAACATTTTATGAATCCTATTTGCCACCGAAAAATTACCTCTTTTCTTATTGATACCCTGGAGAATCTATTTAATATTATGTGTCCATTTTTGTTGCAAATGAATAGTATTTGTCTGTATTTAAAGTATATCTCTTGTACTAAGATTTAATATTTATAATTTATTGAGATAACAATGCTCAATAAACTAAAGAAAATCTTCAAAGTTTTCAATCTTCGGTGAAGGCTATCTTTCGAGTCCCCCATGGGCCCTCATTGTATCAAAGTGTATTATTATCAGCGTTCTTTTCTCTATGAAATCGTACAAGAATCACATCCCGTTCAGTCCCGGTACACAAGTTATTATTGTTTAAAGAGTATGTGTCGCTTGAATTGCGGCCGAACCTCTGGCATTTTGATGATGCAGTCGAACAATTACTATTGAAAGATGCTGAAGAAGAAAGTGATGACAATAACGATGTGTCAAGATAATATAATATAATGTCAATTGTTATTGTTGTTTATACAACAAAAATTATATTTTTGTTTTTTATAAATAATATTATGTTTTTCGCACAGTTTTAAATGAAATATTTTTAATCATGTTTATAAAATCCATTACTTCAAAAATGATTGATTATTGTGTTTATTTAAAACCTGAACCTGATTTAACAGACACTTCCGATAATCTGAGAAAAAAATGTTTTAAACAAAACTTAATCAACATTCAGCAGTCTACAAATTTCAATCGGAAAAATTAAAAAAGTTTTTAATGCATAAATAATTAAAGTCACCTTGAATTTTTAAAAGTCAATATGTATTTTTGACTTCATAATATTGTAGCCAATATCAAAACGAATCCAACGACCTAAATTACTATACCTTTAAACTTTCAAATAGTGCTAAGATATTAATGAACAGCTAGATCGAGCGCGTGGACCAGTCTGCGACGCATCGGTGCTCGGCTGCTGGCTATTGGCCGTCGACCGATGCAGGGTGTAAACATAAGCTATCAATTTACCTTTATCATAATCAGAATAATATCATATAGCACCTCTTTGGATTTATCTCAGTATCTGTTGTTATTTTCTCAAGAAAGAATATAGTATTCCATTTAAGAAAAGTAGATTGATCTTCAAATCTCCTCCACTACTCCACCCACAAGAAAACAATTAATACTACATAACGTAGCCCGTCATACCAAACAACTTTTGTACGAACACTTTTTTGGTAACGAAAACGCTTTTCGAGATATCCTCCTGTTCTCACTTGAACAGGACACCCTGTATATACGTATATTGTATTTCAATTATAGTTTGTTTTCCAAAAAAGGATTTATTTGGATATAAATCTATGTAGATTTAGATTTTGTTTGTATTTTCTTAATAAATTCTGACTAATGTGATTAAAGAAGATTATCCCATTAAGTAAAATTTGTTTCTTTATTAAATATACAGTGACTCCCACTAATATTCGGACACTCTTAAAAACACCATAACTTTTTTGGAGAATTTTTGGAGAAATTTTTGGAGAAGTCAGAACAATTATTTGCTACAGAACGTGGCAAAAATTTTTGAAAAAATAACTGCAAGTTGTCCGAATTGCAGAGAAAATACTAAAAGTTGTATTTTTCAATTTTTTTGTGTGAGCTTATATGGAAAATTTAGAAAACACGTTTCGTAGATCTATATCAACTAAACATACTCTGAAAATTTTATCAAAATCAGTCGACGTTGTAATGAGCTACAAACGTTTAAAGATGGTAAAAATTGCAGTTTTTCACGATTTTCGGCCTCCAACTGCAGTAATTCTAAGGATTCTTACGTCTTTTAATGCCTGTCGTTTTTTTCCCGCGGCAACCGATTTCTATGAAACTTTCGCAATGCGTATAATTGATACAGATCTACAAAATGTATTTTTTAAAACTTCAATATAGGTCCGTATAAAATAGTTGTAAAATGCAACTTTTAGTATTTTCTCTACTATTCCGATCAAATGCAATTTTTGAAAAAATTTCTTTTCACATCCTGTAGTAAACTAGTTGCTTAGTTTCCCAAAAAAGTTCAAATCGCATAGTTCAATATTAAAAAGGTTATGGTGTTTTTAAGAGTGTCCGAATATTAGTGGGAGTCACTGTATGCATATTATGATTGCAATTCCTAGCTACAGTGGAACGTACCTACTTGTACTGAGGCGCGGCAGTGGTCCGCTTTCAAATTGAGGACGTAAACGTATCTTAAATGTCGTACCATTGATATTTAATTAACAATTTCGGCATTCTCATAGCTTCCTATGTCGACGAGGAGAAACCACTGAAAATTCCCCTCGATTTGAATTTAAAATTTCCCTCTATCCTCTAGCTTTAGATTTCCCTCCATTTAAATTTGAAATTTTCCCCAATTCAAAACTTGAAATTTTCCCCAATGCAAAACTTGAAATTTCCCTGTATCCTCTATCTTTAGATTTCCCCCGATTTAAACTCGAAATTTCCCTCAATTCAAAATTAGAAATTTCTTTCAATCGGAACTTGAAGTTTCCCTCAATTTAAATTTGAAATTTTCCCCAATTCGAAACTTGAAATTTCCCTCTATCCCCTATCTTTAGATTTTCCCCGATTTAAACTCGAAATTTCCCTCAATTCAAAATTAGAAATTTCTTTCAATCGAAACTTGAAGTTTCCCTCAATTTAAACTTGAAATTTTTCCCAATTCAAAACTTGAAATTTCTTTCAATCGGAACTTGAAGTTTCCCTCAATTTAAACTTGAAATTTTCCCCAATTCGAAACTTGAAATTTCCCTGTATCCTCTATCTTTAGATTTCCCCCGATTTAATCTCGAAATTTCCCTCAATTAAAAACTAGAAATTTCCTTCAATCGGAACTTGAAGTTCCCCTCAATTTAAACTTGAAATTTTCCCCAATTAAAAACTTGAAATTTCTTTCAATCGGAACTTGAAATTTCCCTCAATTAAAAACTTGACATTTACCTCAATTTAAATCCATGAATTCCCATTAATTGAAAACTTGAAATTTCCCTCAATTCAAACCTTTAATTTTTAATTTCCCTTGTTTTAAACTCGAAATTTTCCACAATCCAAAACTTCTCTCAATTTAAATCTTTATATTTCCTTTATTATGTTACAGAATGGATGTACATATTCATTTGTCCTCTTTATACGAGAAAAGCTAAACTGAGAATTTTCTTCCAACGCATATTAAATTACAAGTTGATCAAAATGCCAATCACTTTATAAAATTTAATAAAATTATAAAATTTAAATGAATCTATTACACGAAGGCTAATTGAATCAGCTCAGTTGATTAAATAAGCAGACCAACAAACTGAGTCGTGGCGGTAAAATTCTACTACATATGTTTGCACATGATCATTTGCCAGGTTATTGTTCGTATAAAATGGTAGTTGTAATTCAAACAAAATGAACGCAATTTTATGTATACTTGTACGAAACAACTATAACTATTAACATGATTGGAATCGAACTGACTCATTCGTGTGCGATCATGTTTTTTCATAATTCGAATCCTAAATAAGTACATCGTGAACAGTGATTTCGTCAATGAGATCCACGTGATACCAAAACGCCTAATACGGAGGCTGATCAATAGTCGGTTAATTAGCATACGCGTTGCGTTGGCGTGTACACTTGGAACAAGTTGTGTGCCACTATCCTTTATTTCTTCTGTTATGCTCAAGAAAAAGTGACGAAAAAATTCATGAACATTCTACAAGAGGGGACAAACAACAGCGAATTATTTCAGAATATTCGGTCGCAGTGTCGATTTTGAAAAAAATCCCGAAGCAAAAGATTGCGATGGGATCCCCAACTTCACTAAATACCTGGGTTAGACTACACATAAATTATCCTCTGTTTCTTTTATTCTGCTCAGCGAAAAATTACAAAAAAAATCATGAACGTTCTACCTAATAATACAGATGTCTGTGAATTTTTTCAGAATTTTCGGCCGCGGCGTCGATTTTGAAAAAAATCCGGAACATAAACTTGCGATAAGATCCCCAACTTCGGTATCTGGGTTAGACTACGCACGAATTATACTTTATTTCTTCCGTTTACGCGACAAACAATTACGAAAAAATTCATGGACATTCTACTTAATAACATACGTAACGTTGAATTATTTCAGAACTTTTTGATGGAAAGTGAATTGTTTAAAAAAAATTCTGAATAGACGAAACTTTTGTAAATGAATCTGTGTAACGTAATGTCCTTTGATATTTTCGCCCAACGCTGCGCTGTAGAACCTCCGCGAACTAAAACGGTTACGACGAACCCTTCTGAAATTGCTGTTACGACGCGCTACGGTAATCGTGGAGCAACTGCAACGAAGGTCAACGCAATTATTCGTTTATCCGCTGGACAGATTATTCACATTTACAGCTGCGCAAATATATCTGCTACGTACCAACGAAACTGGATACTTTGTGTTATTCGTTCTAATTATTAGATTAATTTATAGGAAAATGGAGAAAATGAAATTGAAAAAGTTGAAGATGTCAATATATGATTTCTCTTCTATTAAAATCATTAAGGGATAAAATAACATTCAATTTTTAGTTTCTATTTCTTGCAATCGATGCAGATTATTTTTATTTTGCATGAAGATCCGCAGAATACTAATTATTAAAGAGAATTAATTAGAATTAATTAGAATAAAGTATATATTTTCATTAGTGGGCACGTCGCTTCACTTTTTATTCTTATTTATCATTTTTGTATCTTGTTTTATATCTTTTTTATATTTTGTTATGTTATTTTATTTTATATGTTGTTTTACGTTGTGCTATATGTTTTGTATCTTGTTATTTTGTACGGTTGTAATAATATTTATACTATCAGTGGTTTATTAACTGGAACAATGGAACCATTCTAGGAATTGTTTATAATACAGTATAAACGAGAAAAAACATTGCACGTTACTGAATTAAGATCCAATCAAATATCTATTCGCAGAAATTGATGATAGGGGGATTATTTTCGAGAAAACCACTATTGAGGTTTACTCAGAAGGGTGACCTTGACAACATATATCAAGGTCAAGGTCATCTGAGTTGCCTCCCCCCAACTTTAACACTTGTCTTAAATCGTGTGTAGTCAACCCAGGTAGCGAGATTGGGGATCTTATCACAATTTTTAAAAAATTGATTTTGCGACCAAAAATTCTGAAATAATTCACTGTCATGTGCGCTGTTAGGTAGAATGCGCATGAATTTTTTCGTAATGGTTTATCAAGCAGAACAGAAGAAATAAAGCATAATTCGTTTGTAGTCTAACCTGGATAGCGAGGTTGGGGATCCTATCACGAGTTTATGTTCCGGATTTTTTTTAAATCGACGCTGCAGCCGAAAATTCTGAAAAAATTGACAGACGTCTGTGTTATTAGGTGGAACGTTCATGATTTTTTGTGTTATTTTTCGCTGAGCAGAACAGAAGAAACAGAGGATAATTCGTATGTAGTCTACATAACCAAGGTACATAGTGAGGTTGGTGATCCCATCACAATGTTATGCTTCCGTTAAAAAAAAATTGATTTCGCAACCAAAAATTCTGAAGTAATTCACTGTCATGTGTGCCACTAGGTAGAATGCTCATCAATTTTTTCGTAACTTTTTGTTGAGCAGAACAGAAGAAATAAAGTATTGTGTAACCTAGATGGTGAAGTTGGAGATCCTATCAGAATCTTATGCTTCCAGATTTTGTGGAAAATTCATTTTGCAACGAAAAATTTTGAAATAATTCACTGTCACGTGTGCCACTAAATAGAACGTTCATGAATTTTTTCGTAATTTTTTGTTGAGCAGAACAGTATATTTAGTGCCTACCAAGAACAACATGCTGTACGTCCGATTTCTGGTACATTATAGTAAATGTGAATTGAATGTTTTAAGTTAATGGTTCGTTTGAATGAAAAGAAAGAAATGGGTTAATCGATTTGACGGATGGACAACAGTGATCGGTACACGATGTAGTCGACATTCACCTTTTTTTGGCGACGCGACACGACGAATGAAGAGTCCGCGTCTGGTCGTTTCGCTGAGAATAGCAGAACTGGGTCATAACCCACTTGAAAGAACCATTCCGTGCGTACACACCGAGTTTCTATACGTATTTCTATCGCTAAACACCTATCGCTTCCACTCCTCTAAACTATCATTCACAACCCTAATCTATCATCCCTACCACCCTTTGCGGTATCGCTGCCAATTGACCTTCGTCTATCTTATCCTATTTAGGGTTTGCATTCCCGCAGGATCCCGCGAACATTATGGCTGAATCAACGTAATAAGAGAAAATAATCATGTTCGTTGCAATCGAATTCACAGCCAGTAAAAAGATAGCGAGAGTAATGATAGAAAACGATGCCGGAAAGAATTTCACAAACAAACAGAAAAACAATACAAGAAAGAGAATAAAAATAAAAGAATGTCACTTCCGAATCGAACGTTGCCATGTTTATACCTAGTTAAGCGACTCCTCTGGACCGAAGCCAAAGGTTTCTCGGTTCACCGTTTTACCTTTCCTTTCTTCCCTTTAAATTCGACCTACGGTCTTGGTGTGTTAGAATAGATTTGCGCGAGGTAGGCGCATCATCGCGGAGGGAATATACAGAAGTGCGAATCACCTAAAACTTTGATACAGCCATCGACGTTTTTCTCAATTTTCTCGGAAACTGTTCGTTCTACGAGAAAAGATATACAACATAAAATACGCAGCCTGTCCGTATCTACAGATTTTGTTTAACATATTTCTCGACGCGATAAATAGTTTCGAAGATATTCGAGGAAAACTATTTAATCAGCCTCAAATTCGTTATTTTAATCTTTAATTCATTTGGTCCAACGTTTTCCTCAATTTTCTCGAGTACCGTTCGTTCTACGAGAAAAAGTGATACGATATGAAACACGCAGCCTGTCCGGAACTACAGATTTTGTTTAACATATTTTTCGTCGCGGCTAATAGTTTCGAAGATATACGATAAATACAAATAGAGAGCGACACACGACGATCAACACGTTTCACATTGTCCGTGTCCCTAGCAATAAAAGAGAGACACACGGCGCGCACACCTGCGATATACGGTGCACGAGACGCGTTGCTGTACAGAGAATCCAGAAGTTGCATAATTGTCATTTTAAAATGAAACTCTGCTACACAGAACTGACGCATAATATATATTTCTGCCGATTATGTAAGTTGGCGTTTCGCGCGAACGTCACGACAAAAAAAAATCGCAGCGGTGCAATCACATCTGTAGTAAATCAAATCAAATTAAAGTTTCGAATTAAGTCGAATTTCGAAATGTCAAAAAACGTAGTTAGTTTGGACGAGTGAAATGAAGAAGCAATTCAGAATTGTTCATAATGTGCGAACGCATATTTTTTACGTAGATCGTGTATGCATGTGTTGGAATGACACGAAAGAAGGCGAAACGAAAAAGAAATGTATATATATTCAAATCAATTAAAAACTTGTACATTCCCTCGATTTAAATTCGAAATTTCCCTGAATTCAAAACTTGAACATTTCCCTTAATTTAAACTTGAAATTTCACTCAAATGAAACTTGAAATATCCCTTGAATTCAAAACTTGAAATTCCTCTCAATGTAAACTTGAAACCCTCAATTCAAAACTGGAAATTTTCCCTCAATTTAAGCTTGAAATTTCCCTGAATTTAAATCTTAAATTAATTTTCTAATATAAATAGAAACGAAACAAAGAGGCAGCAGACAAATTCATATGCGAACAAACGCTGTTTTCCGTAGATCGTATATGCCTGTGTCCTAATGACACAAAAGAAAGCAAAATGATAAATAAATACATAAAAATATGTACACTACACATACATACTGTGCAAAAGAAAGAAGCACCCGGCCACATTTAATAGAAAAGCGTAAAAAATCAAATAAGAACACAGTAAATTTTGAAAGAGGATTCTGCTGTTTAATTGAATAGTTCTGAGAATATATGTTATTGCAGATTATCTAATACTTTAAATGCAATAAATCACAATCATTGTACAATACAATTTCTACATGAAGATATTGTTTGTCATTATATTTTAAAATTATACTGGGTGACTCTTCCTTTTGCACAGTAGCGTATATATTTCGAATATATCGAGGGGCGTCGAATACAAAAACGAGTTGCGTTTCGTACGGGGCGTATAATTCGCTGGCACGCTCAGAGAAACCTGTTATGTACCCAGTAAGATACACGCTTGTTGCCGCTTACCTTCTCCTTCGCTCTGCCTGCGTGTTTTTGCACGGTCTTCGCGATCAACGCGCCCTTGCTTTCAGCCATTTCTCGTTGCGTCGCGTAGCTAAAACGATTCCAACACTAGAGCTCTTCTATTATATTTCTCTCTCGTTGGGGTAACACTGAAATATCAACTTTCGAGCCCGGCCGATTGTTTCTCCGCACTGAAACTACGGGAAAGACGCACTATAGTGGAAGCGCGAGGAAAACGCTCTAAAGACTGAATGCTAACTCGCATTCTCCGGATGGTTAGATGAGTTTGCGACAGTTAACGCGTGGCGGCAGCACCATCCACGCTTACGTAAGCACGGCGTCACAGAATAGGAGTAGAGGTGATCAAGGTGGAAATGGCAACACCGCCAGAGTACAGCTGTCATATATATATATACATATATATGTATACACATATGTTAACGTGTATATGTATGTGTAGAAGTACACCTAACCCACGGTGTATTATAGAGGTTTTACGACTAAGCACCCCTGTAAGGCTGAAGTTTTGTGGTAGATAGAGGTTAGTTCTCTGGTCACCGCCAGATGGAATCTAGTCATCCTCACAGTTTTCATGTACGTGTGTGAATGAGATTGTGTGTAGCAGCGTGTCCATGTAGCCTGTGCACTGATATATATACTATGGATACGAGATTCCCGTAAGCCAGCCGTACAGCAGTTGAAACATATTGAAGAGTGACTTTAGATGTAAGCGCTGCTAAGAGGACACCGCTGTACTAACGGAACTAGCGCGAAGTTTGAAAGATTGAATTTACAAGGGACGCGTATTAATATAGCACAATAATACGAACTGCTTGTATGAAGGTTAAAATTAAAAAAACTGGTTGCAAAAAATAATATTTATGAAAATAGTGAAATAAATATATTTATATATAAATATAATATAAAAGAAACAGGAGTAATGATTATTGGAATTCGCAGAAAGTGAATAGTAATTTTAAAAATGTTTCTAAACATTAAACATTTAATGTTTAATGTTTTAACATTTTATTTTTTTTTATTTTCACTAAATATGCACGACAAAACACGATAAACAGTAAAATACACGCCTGCTCCAAACCACGCTGTAAACCAAAATGGTTAAAAATGGTCGTTCTCCCCAACGCGCAACTACATTGCGAACAACGCCACCTGAAGAGTGGCAAAGTGTAGAGCACTACGGGGGTGAAGAGGAGTACGGGGGGATATAGTACAGCGGTGTCCTCCTAGCAGCGCTGGCATGTAAAGCCACTTCAATATGTTTCACACCATCTCGTATCCATAGTATATATATCAGTGAGCCTGTGCTAAGGCATGTACGGCGTACGGTATGTACAATCTCATTCACACATGTACATGAAAACTGTGAGGATGCCCGATATGCCATCTAGCGACGAACTAACCTCTATCTATCACACTTTTCTGAAGGAAGTCTGAACACCTCTATAATACACCGTGACCTAACCTAACCTACCGACCTCCGAGAGAAGTTTCCCGCTTATTTTTTGAATGGTTACACGTAGAATGTGTAACTTGTTGATAGGCAATTTATATGTATTATACATATAATATAATATATATAATATATAATGTATATATACATGTGTATATATAATGTATATATAAATTACCTATACATATATATATAATTCATAATTACACGGTACATACTTTGTAATTATATTCCAACTGTAAAAACGATTACATTGTAATTTAATTACATACAATTTAATTCCAATGAATTCCATTGTAGTTTAATTGAACAAAACGACTGAATTTCGAAATAATTGAATACTGTACTAATGAAACTTGAAATTTCTTGTATGTGTGTGTGTGTGTGTGTGTGTGTGTGCGTATGTCCGTTTGTATGGTATCAAATTTTTCGTTAACGTTTTCAGAAAAAGTAACAACGCGATCAGGGTGATGAATGATGCAATCGATGTGCCCCGTCGTAACTTAGAGCTGATTAGATTTTGGTCCATATTGGTCAAGTAGTTTTTTAGTGTTTTGGTTTTTTTCGAAAAGAGTTGATTCTACAATGCAATTTATAAGAGAGGACGAAAATTTTCCACCAAAGAACCAAACGCAATTACATAAAAAAAATTTTTTTTCTTAATTTTTTTTAGATTTAAAAAAAAATTTTTTTTTTAGATTTAAAAAAAATTTTTTTTTTAACTGATGCTAATGTTACCGCTTGGAATAATCGAAAGTTATTCCAATGCAACAGTGAATTTATCATCTCTACTCCCAAGAATACATTTTGGGAGAATATCGATGAAAGTACAAAAAAAAAACGATGTTAGCGATGTTGGCGAAGGAGTAACGAATCGGGAAGTTCTTTGTGTGACTCTTGGAGAGTCACACACCAAATAAAAAACATTAATAGCAGTAGGCCCTACTAGCCATGCGTATCACTAACCCTCTCGCAAGAGCAGTCCTACCCGCGAGCTCGCGAAGCGAGCGAGCAAAAACAACCCTACTCGCGAGCGAGCAACAATAGTCCTCTAGTTTATTTATATATATGTATATATATATATTGTTTGAAAATTCATATGTGTATACAGGGTGTCCCAGACCACCCGTACCGCCCATTTATAATCTAGAATTCTAGGTAATGCCAAGAGCAGACAGTGGAAACATTATTTCGCCAAGACTCATTTTGAAGGTTAAGGGACATAAAATGACATTTCTTAAAAAAATGTTTCAGACAAAAGTTTCTTGCTTTTTCGCATAGAATCCGAATCCGTAATAAAAATACCATGTTTCATTTGAAAAATGTAACTTCCGGTCTCAATCACCTATTTCCGAATGAAACCGGATGTTAAAAATATCACCATTTGATAGAGCGCATCTGATTTATAAAAGAAACACTTTGAATTTTTGAAAATAACCTATTTTCTAGATTATAAATGGTTGGTACAGGTGGTCTGGGACACACTATATACAGGGTGGTCAGTCTCCAATTGTGGGGGTACAAAACATATTTTGTGTACTATTTGAATGGTTTGAAGGAACCATTATACTGCAAAAAATATTTTTTCCCAAGGTCATTTTTTTCGGAGTTATCAAGGTCATCGATGTCTTTTGATACACAATTACATTTTTATTTTATTGCATCGGGTAACTGATCGAAAAATACATTCAGATATGTATAATAACATGACCTTGAAATGACCTTGATCTTCGAAAATTAAAGTTTTACTTTCAGATCAAGCTCAAGGCCATGTTATTATACATATCTGAATGTATATTTCGATCAATTACCCGATGCAATCAAATAAAAATGTAGTTGTGTATCAAAAAACATCAATGACCTTGATAACTGCCAAAAAAATGACCTTCGGAAAAAATATTGTTTGCAATATAATGGTTCCTTCAAACCATTCAAATAGTACACAAAATATTTTTGGTACCCCCACAATTGGAGGAGATATTTAGGTGGCCGTATTTAGGTGGACCACCCTGTATATATGTATATTAAAAAGTTTAAATATACTTTTGAACTGCTACAATTATTCATGTATCCCACTTATGCGAAATTCTTAATAATTTTCGATTAGCACAGTTATACTATTTATTTGCATATGACTCTCCCTCTCTCTCGCTCTCTCTCACTCTCCCTCCCACACTACCTCCCTGTCCCTGCCCCTTTTGTTTAACATAAACATTTGAAAAGCAAGAACCCATATAACAATTTGTACAAGAAAGAAAAACACGTGACTATATTTTGTACAGATTACTTTATATTCATATATTAATAAGTATATGTATATATTCATATATATTAATGTAAAGATCATATTTTATCTCTGCAAATTTGATTATCCTTAAATTACGTATATATTTGTATTCATCTTTTTTTAGGCTGTTCTCAGAGTATCGAAATCGATTTGGTCAGCTCAAACTTTTCACATCCATATCTAAACGCCGATGATATATTTTCTAATATATTATCAATATATTTTTAATATATAAGAATTTATTCATATATTGTTCATATATATTCATATATTAATAAGTATATGTATATATTCATATATATTAATGTAAAGATCATATTTTATCTCTGCAAATTTGATTATCCTTAAATTACGTATATATTTGTATTCATCTTTTTTTAGGCTGTTCTCAGAGTATCGAAATCGATTTGGTCAGCTCAAACTTTTCACATCCATATCTAAACGCCGATGATATATTTTCTAATATATTATCAATATATTTTTAATATATAATATATTATATTTAACATATATAATAATATATAATATATTATATATCATACATGCATTTTTAATATTAGAATATATATAAAATATAATATATAATATTAATATATTAATATATAATATTATATTATACATAATATTGTAATAATAAATAATAATATGTTATAATAATTATATATAATATATAATTTATAATTATTCGCTCGAGTAAAAACTTTTATTCCACTTTAGCTTCATAGAACACATTCCATAATAGATTTCGAGCAGACTCGATTTCGCATACTCCGCGAATATTATATATTTTGTAACAGAGGTATTTTAACTCGGCGTTCAACAACTTCAATGAAGGTGTATCGTACAATTGTATATATATAACAATTACTATGACAGCTACACTATATAATAATAAACACGGTACAACACTGGAATCGGTAGCTCAGAAAAATATAATATTAACACACCGAAGAACCGTCGTATGGTGCTTCGAGGCTAAACTATGCGAAATATACAGTCTTCCCTCGCATAGTGTTACTATTTTACGCTTCTGGATGTTTAGAACAATTGCTTTTGCATAAAAAATTCTGAAATAATTCACTGTTATGTGTGTTATTAAGTAGAATGTTCATGAATTTTTTCGGAATTGTTTCTCTCATAGAACAGAAGAAATAAATCATAATTCATAGAACCGTACTCAGCGTGTAACTATTTCGAAGTAGAAACAGATCTGTTTACGAGTTATTTTCTCGAGAAAAAAATAACGAAAAAATTCATCAACATTCTAATAGCACGCACAACAGTGAATTATTTCAGAATTTTTCGTTACAATATCTATTTTTCAAAAATGCGGAAACATCAAATTGCCGATTTTCCGGACTCACGGATATTTGTAAAACTCGGTTCTGCGACGAAAAATTCTGAAATAATACACTGTTATGTATGCTATTAAGTATGTAGAATGTTCATGATTTTTCTCGTAATTGTTTGTCTCGCAGAACGGAAGAAGTAAAGGATAATTCGTGCGCAGTCTAACCCATATACAACTCGACGCTGCGGTCGAAAATTCCGAAAAAATTTACAGATGTCTGTGTTATTAGGTGGAGCGTTCATGAATTTTTTCGTCGCTTTTTCTTGAGCAGAACAGAAGAAATAAAGCATAGTGTAACGAAAGTGACACTATGAGAGGCAAGACTGTAAACACCAACAATATTTCGTTAACAGTTATCAATCATTTCTTAGTGGAAATCGTGTGGTAAACATTCGACTGGCAATTGTGCGTTCCGTATGCTAAAGTATAATTTTTCAATTCAAAAATACTTTGGAATCTCTGTTGAATCGTTACAATTTCAGTAAAAAGAAAATATATAATGAATATTGAATATTAAAGATATGGTTCGAAAAACTAATTGAACAACACTGTTTATTCGTTCAGGAAAATATAAATATCTCAAGAATCAATTATAAATTGAATCTCAATATACCAAGAATCCATTACACAAAATAATTAATAGGATAAATATAATAAATTATATTTAGTAAAATGAATAGGATAAATATAATATTTATTAATCAACAAAAATAATCTGACATTCGTGCAACTATTAATACATTTAGCGTTCTAGATTCTGTTCCGCGTGAAAAGATTCGTACAGCTTTTTGGTAACAGTAACGGTGTAAAAGGAACGTTTGTTGAATCCTCTCGACGTGCTTAAGGCTTGTTTGTCGTTGAACACATTTTACAGAATTTTTACAGAAATTTATATTTTTACGAACACAATTAAATGATTTTGCGATGCGTGTCAACTAGCGACACGTTTACTTTTTCGTAATTGTGAATGTCAGACTGCGGATCTTTATGCATGTACGGAGAAAGCAGGTTTTTAGAAAACGTAATTCCACAGAATTCAGTACGATTTCTACAGTAAATATTCAATGGAGGCAAGGGCCTCGGGGAGGTTTGTTTGCATAGTTCGTAGAGAGACAATTTTTTGTGCTTCAAAGACCGAACAGAACGTAGCTTCATGCAATAAATGAAACGTGTTTGTTTTGACTTATTTTTAATGGAATTTTACCAACATATTTGTGAGATTTTTCCGATTAAAATGATACCAAACAAGATATAATTTGGCCCATATTTATTGTACCCACATGTGAAGCATAATCTATGTTCATACCGCTGATTAAACCACTAAATACAATGGAAATTATATCGTCTTCAGTGTGATTTTAATTAAAAAAATGTCACAAATAAGTTGGTGAAAGTCCCATAAAAACATAATGAAAGATAATGAAGTTTTGTAATTGGATTAGTAGAGATTCACATCGATATACCCGACCCGAGATCAAATTACGCGGCATGTTTACACTGCTCGGCGACCGTGGCAGCTCGAGCTTCGGGACCCCTACGACGTTGCCCCGCAGTGGAGGGGATATTTTTTGCATGCAACGTGTAACACCTTCTTGCGTCCATAGAATATTTACTGTATATATTTCGCATCTACGAAAACTAATCCTACCGAAAATAATGTTTCACGTAATTCCTCGTATTTAAAGTTTGCCTAGAAAAATTGAAAATTGCATAAACATCCACAGTCTTTCCGATGAAAATAGCATAACGAATTTTTACGATTGCGTACGCATGTGTAATTAATAAAATTAATTCTGCTTTGTTTAGACAACAAGAGCGAGCACTGTTTCGTCATGAAATTACAAAATTATTACTTAAAAATATTTACGTGACGTGGAAACCATAAGTACAACAATATACGTTCGTCTTGGAAATTTCAAATGGTTCGCGAATAAAACCTGCGAGAAGGGGCGTACTATTACATACTATGTTTTTAAAACTATCTGGAATGCTATTGAATTGTACTAGCTACAATATTAACATTACTTTGCTAATTGAACTTGAAATTTCCCTAAATTTCAACTTGAGATTTCCGGCAATTTAAACCTTTAAATTTTCCTCGAAATTAAACTTGATATTTCCTCCAATTAAAAACTTGAAATTTCACTCCATTTAAACTTGAAATTTCCCCCAATTCAAAACTTGAAATTTCCCCCAATTCAAAACTTGAAATTTCACTCAATTTAAACTTGAAATTTCCTACCGATTGAAACTTGAAATTTCCCTCGATTTAAACTTGAAATTTTACTCCATTTAAACTTGAAATTTCCCACAATTGAAACTTGCAACTTCCCTCGATTGAAACTTGAAATTTCCCTCGATTGAAACTTGCAATTTCCCTCAATTGAAACTTGAAATTTCCCTCAATTAAAAACTTGAAATTTTATTATAATAGCACATAGAATATTAATTATACATTACGGAATAAGTATAGTTGGTAAACCGTCGAACCGTAGTTCAAAACGGTACGATAGAGAAATTTAAAAGTGTTGCGAACATCGTAGACAGAAAATAAATAGCTCGTAATATGTTCATATATTATGTAAAACTTCGATGTTCACGTACACAATAGTTCTTGAAAATATACGCGATATATTGATCATGATAAGTAGCAGTTTGGTCGATGAAATGTTACATCAAATGTCCAATCAAATGAGTAATAAATTCATTCGCATCTTAGAAACATTTTACATGTTGCGTGTGTTCCATGGCATAAATCGTACGAATTAAAGTCTTTCCTCGCATAGTGTCACTTGAGTCTCTACGGATAGTGTTACCGTAACCAACCTCACTACCTGTGTTACACTAAGCTTTATTTCTTCTGTTTTGCTCAAGAAAAAGTGACGAGACAATTCATGAACATTCTACAAGGGGGAACAAACAACAGTGATTTATTTCAGAATTTTCAGTCGCAGCGTCGATTTTGAAAAAAATCCGGAACATAAACTTGTGATAGGATCCCTAACCTCGCTGTCCGAGTTAGACTACACACGAATTATGCTTTATTTCTTCTGATCTGCTCGACAAACAATTACAAAAGAATTTATGAACATTCTACTTAATAGCATACGTAACAGTGAATTATTTCAGAATTTTCGGTTGCGAAATGAACTTTTTAAAAGATCCGGAAGCGTAAGTATCACTGTGCGAGGGTAGACTGTAAAAAAGAATTCGTTAATATGTTTTGCAGAGGCTTTTAGATCTTGATCAACGTTTCGGATAGCGATCGGAAGCTTAGAGTATACATAGTATTTAATGACCACGAAGAGCCACAGTTACGGCGGTGCAGTTCTTAATATATATCGATTACGTAATTAATAATATTAACTCGACGAATCCGGTCGTATCTAATTAATCAGATTTATTCTTTTGATATGTAGTAGTCGTAAGTCGTTAACGATTACACGAGATCAAATTTACTGCAACTCATTGTTGACCCAGAGGTTGCTTTAATGTACCTAGGGTAAACGAACGTTCAGAAAGTTGGTCGGACAGTCAGAAATTCTTGCGTGGGCAGAAAACTATTTACCGCATCGAAAAATATGTTAAACGAAATCTGTAGGTCTGGACTGACTGCGTCTTTTATGTGGTATTCCTTTTTTCATAGAACAACGGTTTTCGAGAAACTTGAGGAAAGCGTCAGCCACGTATCACTTGCGGGTTGGTTGGGTGAGATAAGTGACGCGTCGCTGATGTTTTTCTCAATTTACTCGAAAACCGTTTGTTCTACCAAAAAAGTGATACGACATAGAAGACGCGGCCTGTCCAGCTCTACAGATTTTGTTTAACATATTTTTTGACACGGCGAATAGTTTCGAAGATATTCGAGAAAAACGATTTTATCAGCATTTAATTCATTATTTTAATGTTTCATCTATTTGGGGCCCACTTTCTCGACTGTGTTTATCATTTCGTTTTATTGGATCTTTCGTCCTGACCGAGGCGCAACAATATTGTGTAATAGACGAACAGTGCAACGAGCTAAGCGACTATATTCACTAACATGTAGAGATTTTCGAATATCGAACGAACTTATTGCTCAAATCAATACGTTGCCTGCTTTGTACTTGTGTTATCGCGTGACTCGCGATAAAGCTAATGGAATATATTAGCGGTCCTTTCGCGATCGTTATAAAACATAAGAGGAACTTCGACAACTTCGTAGCGAAACACTACAGTAAATATTCGATGGGCGCAAGAGCATCGGGGAGGTTTGTTTGCATAATTCGTAGAGAGACCATTTTTTTGTCCTTCAAGGACCTAGCCGAACGTAGAGAAGGACTGTGCGTGTAAACAGAGACCGCTTCATGCAATAAATGAAACTTGTTTGTTTTCATTCATTTTTAATGAAATTTTACGAACATATTTGTGAGATTTTTCTGATTAAAATGATACCAAACAAGATATAATTTGGTCCATATTTACTGTACCCATGTGTGAATCATAATGTATGTTAATACCGTCAATTAAACCAGTAAATACAGTTGAAATTATATCGTCTTCAGTGTGATTTTAATAAAAAAAATGTCACAAATAAGTTGGTGAAAGTCCCATAAAAAAGTAATGAAAAATAATGAAGTTTTGTAATTGTTTGAGCATGTTTACACTGCTCGGCGACCGAGGCAGCTCGAGCTTCGTGGCGCCTGCGGCGTTGCCCCGCAGTGGAGGGGATATTTTTTTTGGATCCAACGTGTAACACCTTCTATTGCGTTCATAGAATATTTACTGCATATCGACAAGTAACAAGAGTCTACGTGAAATTATTAACGTAACAATATTCTTCGATTTTCTGCAGAGGAATCCGCAGTCTAGATTTACAAACATTTAGCTGCGCAAGTTATTTTAATTAATATATTATATATATACGTATTAATTAAATATAATATATTAAATATATTACGCAATAAATTAGAGTAATCGTTTTTCCGAAAAGAAATAATTTGTACTCGTATGTATTCGTGAAAGAAAAGAATTTCGCGATTTATTAGTTTCAGATTTCCTCGTTGTAGATAATATGAATACATATGTATATAAATAGACTCCGGATTTTGTGCATTTATGGGAAAAATTAAGTAGGTGCGATTTAAAACAGTGAGACAAGATGATTAGTAGATTTTAAGAGTATTAATATATTATTTTCAATACGAAATACTCTGAAATCATTAGTGACAAAAATATAAATTGTTTTTACTTAGGTTTTGTGTGTCTTGCAATTGATGCAGACATTTTTTATCTTGCACAAAGATCCGGAATCTATTATACATTGTATAAATTAAAGTATATGTATTTTGTTAAGGAATCTGCGCATTTTTATCTAGCATTGTACTGCGACGTCGTGTTTTATTGTTGTCGGGATTGATTAGAGGATTTCCTTGGGAGTTTTCCGGGAGTTTGTTTAATCGTAGTTCTCTGATTCTTGTTGAACAAGCTTGAATCGACGAGGACTCTTCACGCACATCGATCCGTGGCCTTCAAGAGAGAGGCGACCTTTTCGTTGGAGGTATCTAGTTATGTAACGAGCAACCAACTGTTGCGGTCGTATCACCCATTCGTCTAGGACTTCCTTCGGCGCCATTACCTAAGTAACATTCGAATATTATTGTTATTGCTTGCTAAAAAATTACGAAAAAATTCACGAACGTTCTACTTAATAGCGTACATGACAGTGAATTATTTCAGAATTTTTAGTTGGAAAATCGATTTTTTTTAAAATCCAGAAACATTGTGATAGGATTCCCAACCTCGCTATCTGGGTTAGACTATGATTTATTTCTTCTGTTCTGATCAATAAAAAATTACGAAAAAAGTCACAAACATTCTACTTAATAGCGTACACAACAGTGAATTATTTTAGAATTTTTGGTCGCAACGTCAATTTTTAAAAAAATCACGAATCATCCCCCAACCTCGCTATCTGCGAATTATGCTCTACATATCTCCTGTTCTGCTGAACAAACAATTACGAAAAAAATCTTAAACTGTCTTCTTAGTGGCACGCACGACTGTGAATTATTTCAAAATTTTCGGACGCAAATTCGATTTTTCAAAAAGTCCGTAAGTTTTCAGAATACCAGCTAATAGGCAATTGTATGCATTCAGATTTTTAAGATTTTGCAACCAAAAACTCTGAAATAATTCACTGTTGTGCGTGCTATTAGATAGAATGTTAATGAATTTTTTCTGTATTTTTTGTTGAGCAGAACAGAAGAAATAAACCATAGTCTAACCTAGATAGCAAGATCGTGGGTCCTACCACAATTTAATACTTCCGGATTTTGGAAAAATTGATTTCGTAACGAAAAATTCTGAAATAATTCATTGTTATGTATGCTATTAAGTAGAGTGTTCATGAATTTTTTCGTAATTTTTCGTCCATAGATCACGACATAATAACGTGCAAAAGATAATATGTATATACCTGATCACCCTTCAGACGATCTAACAACGTCACACACACCACAGCAGACTGTATCCCAGCGTGATGCGTGAGAGCGGCGAAAGCAAGACTCTCCATTTCTATATTGACTACGTCCGCCTTATGCAATTTTGTTAGATACTCCATTTTGTCATTTTCCGTGAACTCGCAGAACGCGCCGTCCAGTCTTCCTTGTCCTTCATAGAAGTCGTAAGTGCACATCGTCTTACCGACAACAGTTTCATAGGGATCGTCACGGTGAGTAAGCGCCTTAAGCTCTCGAGCCAACTGTCGGTCCAACTTGGCGGGTCTTCGCACCATTTTACCTAATACGGGCTGCGAAAAGCATATATTATTCCTGATTTCGAAATCTCAAGTGATTTCATTCAATTCTAAGAAAATTACAGATATATCATTGATTTGGTAAACTTTTCCTAACGTGTAACCACCGTTTTTCCCTTTTTCCTATTTTTAGTCTTTTCGATATGTTATCCAGTAGATTTGAAAGAGGAGATGCGAGAAATCCAAGTTTCGATCCCGCAGGATCAATGGTGCAAAAGCTATAAGTGTTTAAAGTTCAGAGATTTATAGTGTTTTTGGCTACAAATCGCTCAACTTCAAATATGTATAACTTCTGAACCATTGATCGTCCACGATCGAAACTTGGATTTCTCACATCTTCTCGTTAAAATCTACTGAATAATAGAGGAGAAAGGTAAACACTTATAGGACAAAGGGAAAAATTTCTGGTTACGCAAGGAAAAGAGCAGCTTTATTGATGTATCGCTTACCAGTTCTAAGTGAGCCTTCATCATTCCATCGACCGCCTCTTCGGAAATGACAACGGTGCCACCTTCGAGGCCAATCCCTCCGCAAGTACCGATCCTGAAGAATATCGGATCCCTCACTTTAGCGTGGTACATCAGCTTGATCACTTCGTGCAGCAGAATTCCGACCGATGGGATGCCCATTCCGTGCTAAATATTCAATCGGATCAATTCAGAACCGAACTATTTTTTATTTTATTTTTTATTTAAACTCTTTTCGTACTATGATCTCATCGATGCCTAACAGAATTAACGATAACATGATTTCTTCTCTTTCCCTCGATTTAAACTTGAAATTTCCCTCAATTAAAAGTTGATATTTCCTTCAATTTAAACTTGAAATTTCTGTCAATTTAAACTTGAAATATATGATAAATAAAGTCTTACGCTGATTGAAAGCACCGGTCCAACTTTGTACATGGAGTATCGATACGAATACTGGCTAATGTCGAGAAGCGTTGTTCCCGATGGAAGCTTGTGACCTATCTCCTTCATTATGTAATGGGCGAACTGTTCCATTCGTTTCGGTGTTCCACCCATGCAGACAAACTGAAACAGAATTGCCATATGTTGTCAAATATATCGGAAATTGATAAAAATTTCCCTAAAAAATTTCCCACAATTAAAACTTGAAATTTTTCACATTTGAAACTTACAAATTCCCTCGATTGAAACTTGAAATTTCCCTCAATTGAAACTTGAAATTTCCCTCGATTGACACTTGAAATTTCCCTCGATTAAAACTTGAAATTTCCCTCGATTTAAACTTGAAATTTCCCTCGATTAAAACTTGCAACTTGACGCGATTTAAACATGAAATTTCCCTCGAATTAAACTTGAAATTTCCATCGATTTAAACTTGCAATTGGGAAATTATGAGGGATCATAAAATCTTGAAATTTCCCTCGATTTGAACTTGAAATTTCCCTCGATTGTATACTTAAAATTTCCCTGGATTTAAACTTGAAATTTCCCTCGATTTAAACTTGAAATCTCCCTCGATTGAAACTTGCAATTTCCCTCGATTAAAACTTGAAATTTCCCTCGATTTAAACTTGAAATTTCCTACCGATTGAAACTTGAAATTTCCCTCGATTCAAACTTGAAATTTCCCTCGATTAAAACTTGCAATTTCCCGCGATTTAAACTTGAAATTTCCCACGATTTAAACTTGAAATTTCCCTCGATTGTATACTTAAAATTTCCCTGGATTTAAACTTGAAATTTCCCTCGATTTAAACTTGAAATTTCTCTCGATTAAAACTTGCAATTTCCCTCGATTTAAACTTGAAATTTCCCTCGATTTAAACATGAAATTTCCATCGATTTAGACTTGCAGTTGGGAAATTATGAGGGTATCATAAAATCTTGAAATTTCCCTCGATTAAAACTTGCAATTTCCCGCGATTTAAACTTGAAATTTCCCACGATTTAAACTTGAAATTTCCCTCGATTAAAACTTGCAATTTCCCGCGATTTAAACTTGAAATTTCCCTCGATTTAAACTTGAAATTTCTCTCGATTAAAACTTGCAATTTCCCTCGATTTAAACTTGAAATTTCCCTCGATTTAAACATGAAATTTCCATCGATTTAGACTTGCAATTGGGAAATTATGAGGGTATCATAAAATCTCGAAATTTCCCTCGATTGTATACTTAAAATTTCCCTGGATTTAAACTTGAAATTTCTCTCAATTTATACTTGAAATGTGCCTAAATTTAAACTTGAAATTTTCCTCTATACCAGTGTGTATACATATATATAATATCCCGGGCGTGATGTAATTGACACATTGTAAAGAACGTAGCAAAGAAACTCTCAAGTGGAAAACTGCGCAGTAATTGTATATTGAAATGAAAGAACATGTAAAGCTAGTCGAACGCGCGCGTTCGCGACTTCTTGCATATCCAATTAATTTAAACATTACTCTGCGTACCGCTTAACGCTTATTCGTGTTGTTAACGACCATAACTCTATATCGTAAGAACAATGTGTTTACCGTGTTAAAGGTACACAAACATTTTTGTAATTTTGTTTATTCGATGTAGCGAAAGTAGTGCGGATACAAAATCGTTAGGTAAAATAATTATATAGTATTATAGTAAATAGTATAGTACATGTGTGTATATTTATAGAGTATTTGTTAATTTACCTTGACGTCGCCGAACATTTCCACGAGATCGTGGGAACCGCTACCGAGTGCAAGGTGGTACAATATATCTTGATCCATGAGCTCGATGTTTGGATTTCGAAGTCGCACCGATCCATCTCTGTAGCTGGAATGATACAATGAGAAACATTCTGTTTAGCAGAAAAGTAGAGATTATTTTGCTCGTGATTGAGAGGTCCAACGGACGTCCTGTTGCGGATGTTCAAACGACATCCAGTTGGGGATGTTTTTGAGAGGTTCAAACGACGCGACGTGCAATTGCGGAGTTCAAACGGCATCCAATTGGGAACATTTTGAATAGGTTCAAACAACGCGGCGCACAGTGGGTCAAATCAACGTTCTAGCTGTTCACGCCTATTTCACCATTATTTCAATATATAAAGACTACATTAAATAGGTCGTTGGATTCGTCTTGGCGTCAGCTAGAGCATTATTAAATAAAAACTATATAGTTATAAATAAATAATAAAGGTGACCACAATTTTTTATTGAAAACATTTTTTTTTTGAAATTTTTTCTATTGAAATCTTTGTAAAAGACTGTGCACTGATTACTTTTTGTAGGAAACATTTTTCTGTCATACCACCGGAAATGTCTGAAAAATCGTGCGAGTAATGAATAATAATTGAAAACTGGCTATTCAGGCATTCAAACAAGAGTAATCCATAATTTTTGAGTGAATGAAGTTTATTACATGTAATGAAATAACAAAAATGTGTTATTAATGTCTTATTTAAAAAATCACAAATATTCAAACAAGATTAAGTATTATATTTTACAAGGTTACTGACTACATACAATCAATTGATCATACGGATTTTCTGCTTGTGACTGTATTTATCTATTAATATACAAAAATGTATACTATATTTACCTCTTAACAAAGGTAAAATACAGGTTTTAAATATGGAAAAACTGCTGTGATGCTATATTACGATGCTATTACTATGATCTCTCAAATACAAATGATTTAACTAAGCTAGCAAGAAGTTCGAATGGTTATCAATGGTCATAATCTAAAAAATTCATAAGATAGGTCTGGGTTACACTCTTAAGAGCCGCTGAGTGGTCGTCAATGCGACTCGTGCAACGCGACTCGCCGCGGAATTGCGTGTCACGCGACGCTTTAAACTATCATAACTTCGGAGTTGGGATTAGTTGGGATCTGAATTTTGCACGATCTTTTAGAGGAGATCTTGCCGAAAATGTTCCACTTTGTTAGAACACACGAATCGACACGAATGACAACTTTATCCCTTGTCAAAGGTGAAAAACTTTGACGTTTTTCCTTAGTTGACTAAATATTTTTTTTATAATAAATTATGAACAATGATGTTTAGTTCCTGGTGCGTCCTCAACATAGATATACATTCTTCATATAAAAAAAAATTGGGCGCTTAATCTTCAATAGGTTTTCCAGGACATCAGTATGAAAAAAAGGAATTTTTTCAACGATAAATCGAGTCTGAGAAAGTTTGATCTTTGAACGCTCATTGTAACGAGAGTTTTTAATAACTTTAATTGATATTGTCATTTTTGAATGTAATGAACATTTAAGAAACATTATAGATTCGTTAAAAATCGATATGAGAACTTTTGAGTTTTTAACCCGTGAACAGCTAGAACGTAGATTTGACCCACTGTGCGGCGCGGCGCACAGTGGTCAATTTAGTCGAAACTCGATTCAAAATCAAAGAACTTTCGATAGAAATGAGGTAGAGCGATGAATTTTTTTTAAAATTAAAGCTGAAACTTTGCAGAATATGGGAAAAATAGGGAGATTATGGTAAGAACGTTTTTTAATCGTTGAGAAAATTCGTTAAACTTGCACAATTTCAAGAAAATGTGGTTTCTCCGTTACAACGGGCAGAAATTTTTTTTTTAACATGCTATATATCATTTCCCGTAGATTTTTTCACGCTGATTTCAAATATGGTTTCAAAATTTGTCTACGACCTCAGGATTTTGAAAGAAAACGATTTTTGAGAACAAAACTAATGTAGCCATTTTTTCGTTGAAATGATTTGATAACGCACTAGTTTGAAGGTATATTCTCATTGTATAAAACACATTAAAAATAATCATAATGAAGTATTTGAACGTTTACTTGACGCATATCACTTGACGTATCGCTGCGATTGTCGCTGGCACTCCTTGTAGACTATGTGTGACTATAATGTAATATAAGTTAGATATCTATTTTCCGTAATTATATTTTCATTTACACAGGAAGTAAGGTAAGTATTTAATCTTTTTAACTTACTTCTCATCAACGAATTCTTTAACTTCTGGTGATAAAAATACGAATGAGGTATCACCAGAAGTTAAAGAATTCGTTGTTGAGAAGTAAGTTAAAGAGATTAAATACTTACCTTACTTCCTGTGTAAATGAAAATATAATCATGGAAAATAGATATCTAATTTAAAATACATTACAGTCACACATAGCCTACTAAGGAGTGCCAGCGGCAATCGCAGCGATACGTTGCGTCGGGTGATCGTTCGTCAAGTGATATACGTCAAATAAACGTTCAAATACTTCATTATGTTTAATTTTATTGTGTTTTATACATGAGAATACAATATACCTTCAAACTAGTGCGTTATCAAATCATTTCAACGAAAAAATGATTACATTAGTTTTGTTCACAAAAATCGTTTCCTTGCAAAATCCTGAGGTCGTAGAAAAATTTTGAGACCATGTTTGAAATCAGCGTGAAAAAATCTACGGGAAATGATATATAGCATGTTAAAAAAAAATTTTCTGCCCGTGGTAACGGAGAAACCACATTTTCTTGAAATTGTGCTAGTTTAACGAATTTTCTCAACGTTAAAAAACGTTCTTACCATAATCTCCCTATTTTTCCCATATTCTGCAAAGTTTCAGCTTTAATTTCAAAAAAAATTCATCGCTCTACCTCATTTCTATCAAAAGTTCTTTGACTTTGAATCGAATTAAGTCAAGTTTCCCCACTGTGCGGCGTTGGCCGGCAGTGGAGTGGGTAGGCACTGGACAGCATTCGCACAGGCGACCCCGGACCAGGGTTACCATATTTTCCGGGCATCGAGCAACCGAGCCTCTTACCGTTCCGCCTCTCGCCCAGCTTGTCTGCCGAGTCCGCCCCACTCTACCCACTAACACTGACGCGTACCGATGATGCCAGATGCGTGGAGTCACGGTGAAATGATGTACCCCCTCTCTGATGACGGAGAATGAGTGGAGCAAATGGGAGACACGTTGCACGTGCGTGATGGGGACCGTGGAGTGTGCGCCTGCGCACGGTGCTGGAGTGGAATAGTGGAAGGGGTAAGGAGTAGAGTACGGGAGCTCCGTTTGGAGCCAGTGTTGTGAACTAGTACGGGAAAACTCGCGCATGCGCGGCGAATCCAGGAACGTATCTGCGTTCTACAGTCCGTAGCTTGTGGGGCAAGTTGGGGCGAACGATTTATTGACGAAAATAGTGAAAATCTGCAATTTTTACCATCTTTAAACATTTGTAGCTCATTGCAGCGTCAACCGATTGTGACGAAATTATCAGAATATGTTTAATTGACACAGATCTACAATACGTATTTTTTAAATTTTCAATATAGGCCCACATAAAAAAGTTAAAAATTCAACTTTTAGTATTTTTTCAACAATTCTGATCAATTGCAATTTTTGAAAATATTTGTTTTAGCATCCTTTAGTAAACTAATTTCATAAATATAAATAAATAAAAGTTCAAATCGTATAGTACAATATTTAAAAAGTTATCGTCTTCTTTAGAACGGTCTTAAACTTTTGTCCGCTACTGTATATATACAATTAGAATATATTTATATATTACATGTACATACACATCAAATTTTAATATAACATACGCACGTTAAACGTCATGCTTGAAAATCGAGAAGAAAAGATTTTGCGAAGCTATGCGGGGCAACCAAGGTGCCCGATTTTGTACTTCAGTGACGCTAGAATCGTCGCGCATGCGCGAGTTTTCCCGTACCAGTTCACAACACTGTTTGGAGCTCATTCTGGCATCACTGACGCGTATCGCTAACTTAGCTTGCTCCACGTGGTACGCGTCAGTGTCAGTGGGAAGAGCGGGACGGGCTCCGCGGCGCAGCTGGGCGAAGGGCGCAAGGGTAATAAGGGGCTCGGTCAGAGTTGGGCTGGAATTAATTACATGAGTCATTAATTACATCTTCAATTACATGTGCAAAAGTGGTCTATAATTACAATAACAAAACGGTGAAATGGTCCAAAATATAAAAATTAGTGGTTTAAAATAACAATTACACTGAAGTAATTGTTAGACTCCATTACAATTACTGTAATTGTGTTAAGTAATTGCAATTACTTTTTTCACAATTACTGTACTTGTAATTGTGGTCCGCAATTACAATTACTGGTTGAGCCAAAATAATTGCAATTACAATTACAATTACATGTAAATGTAATTTCATTTCTGCAATTCCCAAGTAATTTTAATGCAATTACAAGTAATTATAATTGTTAGTTGCAATTACAAGTAATTGTAACTGGTAGTTGCAATTCCTTTCCAAACAGACGACGCTCGCGCGTGAACAATTGCAAGGGTCCGGGATTCCACTTCTAATTTCTCGATAATTCAAAGACGGGGTTTTTTAGTAGACAAATCGCTAGATGAAAGATCAATCTAGGCCATTGTTTGCCTCAAAAGTCCTTCTTTTACGTTTCCGAGCAATGGTTTTGCAATATTCGGCTGCATGTTGCCCGTCGGAGAGGCTACTACGCCGCACAGTGGTCTGGAGACCCTGTTTTCGTGGGCAAAATTCAATTTTTCAATTTTTATATATTGAAAAAATTTTTTTCCCTATAAAGTAACAACCCTTCAAACCTCCCAAATCCAAAATATTATTCATTTTAGATGATTCTGTGATATTCTGAGATACAGCGTTCTAAAGACAAAGTCAGAAAATTCAAAGTAAAATAAAACGTTTTAGATTTCAATCATCGAATATCAGAAAATAGATTTTAATGATGATTTTATATATGTTAGTAAGCGCATTTCAAATATTTAATCCATTTTTAAGCATTGTTTGGTCCATACACGAATAACATAAATTAATAGCAATTCAAACTTTGAAAAGAATTATACAAAAACGTTTAAGATCGTTAAGCATCGGACTTGTTTTATACGAAAGCTTGAACATTTGCTAAGAAGGTCATGTAAATTTTAACTGCAATCTCCCGCAATCTTGAACTATAAACGGATTTTAACAAATACGGGCCCGCGTTATTCCACGCCTGGATACGCAGTTCCACTTGAATCAGTGATGTTATACGGGGCGCTTTTCACGCGCATGCGCGACGATTCTGGCCTCAGACGGCCTCAGTCAAGTACGAAGATCGGGTACCTTGGTCGCCCTGCTAATTTCCCGCCATATAGTCTCCCACTACTTTCCCCCCAATAGTTCCTCACTTGCGGACGTAGACGTAGATACGGCCCTGATGAAACTCGCGCATGCGCGTGAAAAGCGCCCCGTATAACATCACTGACTTGAATCTTGCATAGCAGCTTGGAAGTACAATGTATGTATATGTTTTTTAAATATCCGTGGTACCCAATGCCACCAACCCTACATAAAGTTTTAATTCATGGAAAACAAATTTTGGAACATTGTATATTACCTCCGGGTTGTCTAAGCGAAGAAGCATCCGAATCTAAGAATAAATATTACAAATATGACAGAGAATTTCACGCACGAAAGGATAGTCGGAAAAATAATTTGCACGATATATTCCATAGGTAGGCATAACTGTTGCTAATTTTAAATCATTATACGTTGTTTGGTTTTCTTCTTTTTAGTTATTTTTCAGTTATATTTAATTCTTTATTCATTTGAAAATTTTTAACAGAGCCATGGTAACATCGGATCCTCTAATATCAAGCATAAGCTTAAAGAAACGAAGACAAAAATATGCAAAAAAATTAAGTCTACCATCTGAGGTATTGTCCTTATTGTCTCCTTTATGTTTGGAAACGAAACCAATTGACAATGAAGATTTAGAAGAAGAGGACGAATATGATTTGCCCATGCTTGAGTATTTGGAGGATATAGAATTAGAATCAGAATTAGTAATTTAAAAATCATAATATATGTATATATATTACTCATATTGGTAGCATTACTTAATGCTTAGACATGTTGAAAAATGTCAGATGTACGTTTTTTTAATGTAAGCCAAGAAAAACCTACTTTCGAGAAGCATTGTTCACAATTTTTCAGTTATATGTGATGATCTGACAAAAAAACGGTTTCAACAAAAGTTAATCAGCATTCAGTTTTCTATAAACGTCAATATAAAAAATTTGGAAAAAATTTTTTTTCTTCAAATATCAAGGCCACCCCTATTTTTTAGACGTCACTATATATTTTTTATTTCATAATCATATAGCTGACGTCAAGACAAATTCAACGACCTACAATACTATGATATTAACTCTTGAAATAATGCTAAAATAATATTGGCCACGAAAACAGGGTCTCCAGACCACTGTGCGCCTGCGTGACTGCAGCGTCATCTGACGGGCAACATGCGACGGGCAACATGCAGCCGAATATTGCAATACCATTGCTCGGAAACGTAAAAGAAGGACTTTTGAGGCAAACAATGGCCTAGATTGATCTTTCATCTAGCGATTTTGACTACTAAAAGACCCCGTCTTTGCATTATCGAGAAATCAGAAGTGGAATCCCGGACCCTTGCAATCCTCGCGTACGTATACTACATGGTCTAGCGGTGTGTGAGAGTACCCTATCGGTGTGTAAGTGTTCACGCGCGAGCGTCAGCTGTTTGGAAAGGAATTGCAACTACCAGTTACAATTACTTGTAATTGCATTAAAATTACTTGGAAATTACAGAAATAATATTACAATTACATGTAATTACATGTAATTAAATGTAATTACATGTAACAATGTACAACATGTACAATTACATGTAATTGTAATTGCTATTACTTTGGCTCAACCAGTAATTGTAATTGCGGACCACAATTACAATTACAGTGATTCGTCAAGTAATTGCAATTACCAATTACAATTACATGTAATTGTATTTCTGCAATTCCAAATTACAGTAATTGGTAAGTAATTGTAATTGAAATTACATTTTGCCCAACTCTGGGCTCGGTTGCCCGATACCCGCAAAATATGGTAACCATGCCACGGACAGCAAATGAGGATTTACTGTATGTATTGATAAAATGCTGTGGCATTAAAGAGCGGGACAATCCTGCAGAGAGAAAGAGAGAGAGAGAGAGAGAATCTAAACATAATGCGGAGACCAGGTATTGTAAGAGATTTAACATTTTCACCGAGAAAATTGGAATAGTATGTGGTGTGTCTAATGGAGAAATTGGGTCAACGTCCACATAAAAGACTCGAACCGATAATGACAATGTCCTTTAGTATTGCCGCGTATGGATCTATGTATTTACTATTTACGTCGATCAATGTCGATAGAGTCGCAAGCTGGAAATAGACGCACACGTACTTACACACAGTTTATATCAACTTTATTGATGGATGACTATAATAGAAAACAGCTGTGCATATCCAATGAAAAACAAAGATTAGCTACATACGTATATCGAAGTTATAATGAAATGATAAAAAAATATTATTTGTCAGTTAGCAGTTTAAAAATATATAAATATATTGTATATATAGGGTGAGCTTTCAATTTTGAAAGACTACTTCTGGATTTTCGTATGCGTGGTCGGGCCGGCCCTCTCCGCCGCCCCCCCGCCTAGTCCTAACTAATTCCGATCGTATGATTTTACCATTACTAGTTCAAATTCTGTATGACGGCTATATAGAATGAAAAGATTATGCGATCAGAATTAGTTAGGATTAGATGGTGGGGGCGGAGAGGACGCATACGAAAATACAGTATTAGCAATAGTTTTTTGCAAATATCTCGAAAACTAAGACCGGGCACCGGATAAACGTAATGACAAAAGTTGTTCAGAATATTGTCCTTGACAACATATGTCAATGTCAAGGTGATCCGAGATGGGTGGGTGTAGTGGCTCGTAAGCAAACCAGTTCAAAGTTCAAACTAGCTGCTCCAATCACTTTTTTTTCGCGAATATCTCGGTAACTAAGGCCGAGCGACGGATAATTTATTAAGCAAAGTTGTTCAGCATGGTGTTCTTGACAACATATGTCAAGGTGAAGGTGATCCGAGATGTATCCCCTCAAAGCTTCATTTACCGAAACTACTAGGAGTGTGGCCAGCAGAACTCAGAAGTGCATTCTTGCCAATGGAAGTCACATTGCACACGAAATGTAGTCTTATCGCTAGACTGCGGATTTTTATGCAAAATAAAACATGTTTGCATTGATTGCAAGACACAGGAGCCAAATGATTAAGCTGACAATAATAGATCGACGCCACAGTGCGGACAAACGTGGCATATCTCACTACACGTGTATATCACGATGTACGATAAATTCCTTTGGCAAAACGTTTTATTAGGTGGTAATTGATATTATTAATCATATAACAATAATTTTTATGCATAAATATTGTTATTTTTTTTTTAATTTATTAATTTTATTGTTACATTTTTTTGTGAATAATTACTATTGCATTTACATCAGTAACCAAATTTAGATTTTTATAAAAAATTTTACCATGTGCCGCACTCTCTAGAGTCCCAAAAATCAAATAACATTACATTAATTGTAAATCAGTGTTGCAATAATAATTCTGTATAATGGAAAATGCTCACCAAGGTATATGCATTCTTTTTACATTTAATAAAGTAGATTTATTTTTTGTATAAATTTTCAACGGTAGTTTTATTTATTACTTGGATATAAAACTTCAAATTAACGTATCTCGAGAAGGGCAAAAAATATCCTGAGATTTTGACATATTCGGATATATTACTTGTTGTAGTTTAATAATTTCATAGTCTTGCCTGCAACTAACTGTTACTCTTAATTTTATAAACTTTTTAATAAGTGCCCGTACCTTGCCTTTATGATGTATTGTGGAAATTCGTTAATTTCTTTTTTTTATTAGTTATATTGTTAAATTTCATTTTCTGCGAATAATTACCAATACATATACATTCGTAAACAAATTAGGATTTTTGTACAGAATTTTGCCATTTGTCCACCACAGAAAAATTCAATATTCGTGTATATCATGATATGAAATACATTTCTTTTGCAAAAATGCGTACTAGGATGGAAATTGTTATTAATAATCATATAATAATCATTTTTATGCATAATACAATTTTGCAATAATTATACAGGGTGGACGATTTATCTGAAGAGATTGAAATATCTCGAGAACTATGCATCGGATCAAAAAAAGTGGGTAGTGAAAGTTGTTCGTGTCGAAGGGGGACATTCAATGATACAAACTCGACCCCCCTGCCACTCCTTGGGGGTGGAGGTGGGGAATGATAAAAAACTTAAATGGGAACCCCCATTTTTTATTTTAGATTTGGATTCTCCTGAAAAAGTACCCCAATTTGACCTACGAGTTTTTGCATTTTTCTGCAAAAGTAGACGTATTTGATATTTTTAAAAATGCTATTCAATAACGCCATAATTGTCCCCCACCCTCACCTCCTGGGGGTGGGAGAGGGAATTATTTCAAAATCTTCAATGGGAATGTCTTCAGATACATCGTCCACACTGTATATCAACCATTTGTGAGAATAGAGACGAGGATGCATGCATATACGTGTGTGTGTGTGTTTGCGAGAGTGGCCGTTATTTTCCGCTTATTTCAATATATCGAGAAACGATAACAAAAAGCAAATCTTGCGATTTTACTGAAATTGATCAATATTTAATCAGAAATGTGCAAGATCACGAGAGTGAATGATTTGTTTTGGATCACATTCAAAGTACCGAGGATAACTCGGATAGCGAATAGCGTTTTGTTAAGTTTGTTAATTTTGTTTATACTATTATAATTTGTCTAAATTTATTATTATTAATATTAAATATGGTTCATTTATTATTAATTTCGTTTTAAATGTGTTAGTTTTTAAAAATATATTTTTGTTTAAATAAAAATTGTTAATTCCTTAATAAATTTATTAATTATATTGGTAAATATCATTTTTTGTAAAAAAAATTACCTATATATACATTAATAATTAAATGTAGAGAAGTGCCGAATATTAGGCCATTTGTCCGCACTGTGCGACGTCCTTAAATATTTTTAACGTGTCCACTGCTTTAAATTGTGCGTACCCATTTTTGCCAGCCATAAATGCATAAAATCCGCGCAGTCTACTTATCACTATAATATACTAGTAAATACAATATTACGAAATGTTAAATTCATTTCTTCTATTTCTGACCTTGTTCGACCCTGAAGACCATAGTATACTACACGGTTGAACTTGTCATGATGCCCGCTTTTATATGATGTAAAAAAATATGCAGAATTCCATTTAAAAAAATGAAGGTCACCTTGATTTCGAGAAAAATATTGAAAACACAAAAAACGTAGATACGCTATTATATTGCTAGTAAAATATACCACAACTTCCTCCTCTTCGGTTTTTTTCTAATGTTCACCGTTTATGAAAAAAATACACTGGTACAAATTATCGCGAACACCCTGTATACATATATCTGTGGTTGTCAGGAAGAACGCCGCGTGTCACATATTTTCACTTTCGAGATATTATCGTTTAAAGTTTTGATCACTAATGCTTTGACATAGGACATCGGTTAAATTGCATTATTCTTTTGAGCCTTTCGTATTTGTTTTCGTGGCTTTTTTTCTGGTAAATACGTAAATCCTATAGTGTAAAGCTCAATTAATGCATAAACTCAAACTTTTTGAAATTGTGACATGCGTCGTTTTTCCTTGCAACCACATATATTCTATATCCAACGAGAGAGCAGTACCGTTGCGCGCAGCTTGGAAGATGTTGGAGGGGCAGCGAGCCTATCATCTCTCACTCCACTATCCACTCCCCACTTTCTTGAACCAATTAGGGCGAAGGTGCGCAAATACGAACGAAAACTGGTCTTCACGTGGTACTGCTCTCTTGTTGGATAGAGTATATATATAGATCTTATAAATAAATCTAAATAAATCTAAATAGATCTAAATAAACAAATAAATACTTTTAATAAATAATTTTAAATAAATAAAAAATAAATAAATAAATCTAAGATATAGATCTAAATAAATGACTGAAAATGTTAAAATTTATTTCTAATTTACAAATACGACATTTCAATTGGTAGTTACATTATTTTTTATTCGATTGTTTGTTAGTCATTATATTTACTCGAGCACACTATTAAATAGTATAATTACAAATAATAATAATAAATTAAAATTAACATTTAGTATACTATAAATGAAAAAAATAAAAATAAAAAAATTCGTATTATTTGCTTCTCGCATAAAATTCGAATAAAAAGTGACATTTTCTCTGTGAATAAGAAATTTAACTCAATATTAATAAATTTAAACTTGAAATTTCTCATTTGTACTTGAAATTTCCCTTTTAAACTTGAAATTTTCGCAATTCATACTTGAAATTTCCCTTCATTTGAACTTGAAATTTCCCTAAATTTAAACTTGACATTTCCCTCAACTTAAACCAGATTAATTAAATTTCCAATTCTTAATCTATTTCACATAAAATTCTCTCCAACTCTCATACCGAACAGCGTCATCGTATTCTTTCGTTTTCCCGCCGCGTTCTTCGTTCTCGGCGGTGAGTTTCAGTGGGCAAACGTGATTCTTCTCTTCGGAGAGTTCTCTGTCGCACGTGCAGGTCGGCATCTGGCCAATCTGAAGTTTCCTGCTGTTCCTTGTAACGACGGGACACGAGGTCGTATTTCGCGAAGGTTGAGCTCGAACGAATCGTCGATAGGAGTAACAATCGAATCGAATCGAAGTTTACGCGACCGAACGTCACGAAGTAAGAACAACGACGGCGATCAAAGCCGGTGCGGTTCCCGAATAGGATCCGTGATATACATCGTGGAATCTTTATACGTTCTCCTCCTCTTCCCCTTCTTCTTTGAGTATTGCTAATCCCACTACGTTCGCGTCAGTTGTGTGCCAAACGGTTGTCAGCCAATCCACTCGTGTAAACATAAACGTGCACACGCAACGGTATAACTGGTTCGCGACGATTGTGTGTGCACCTGGTGTGCACTTTTACCGCGCGCAACGGTGCATCGAACAATTGTGCTACAATTCCCGTGCGATTTCTCGGGAAACGATTGATAAGAAGCGGCTCTACCGCGAATTATCGGAACTGATCGAGTTTCCCACCAAGAAACTTATAAATATACAGGGTGTCCCAGACCACCCGTACCACCCATTTATAACCTAGAGAATAGGTTATTTTCAGAAATTCAAAGTGTTTCTTTTATAAATCAGATGCGCTCTATCAAATGGTGAGATTTTTAACTTCCGGTTTCAGCCGAAAATAGGTGATTGAGACCGGAAGTTACATTTTTCAAATGAAACATGGTATTTTTTATTACGGATTCGGATTCTATGTGAAAAAGCAAGAAACTTTTGTCCGAAACATTTTTTGAAGAAATGTCATTTTATGTCCTTTAAGTAACCTTCAAAATGAGTCTTGGCGAAATTCCATTTAAAAAATGTTACTTCCGGTCTCAATCACCTATTTACGGCCGGAACCGGAAGTAAAAAATATCACCATTTGATAGAGCGCATCTGATTTATAAAAGAAACACTTTGAATTTTTGAAAATAACCTATTTTCTAGATTATAAATGGGTGGTACGGGTGGTTTGGGAGACCCTGTATATACGGAGTTTATATATTTATAAGTTCTTATATCGTAAGTTGGAGCAGGTTGAAAAATGAATTTTTCCAGGTTTGATCGACGGTACGTAGATCAAGGACGTAGATCAAGGACATAGAAATTGAAAGTGAGAACATTAGTTGGAAACGCTTAGCCACAGGAACTAAGATCCTAATATTGAAAATATTTCAGATATTGCAAATATTTCAAATATTGTAAATATTGCAAATATTGCAATTATTGTAAACATTGCAAATATTTCAGATATTGCAAATATTTCCAATATTATAAACATTTCAAGTATTGTAAATATTGCAATTATTGCAAATATTTCAAATATTGTAAAAATTGCAAATATTGTAAATATTGAAATTGTTGCAAATATTGTAAATATTGCAATTATTGCAAATATTTCAAATATTGTAAAAATTGCAAATATTGTAAATATTGAAATTGTTGCAAATATTGTAAATATTGAAATTGTCCAAATATTGTAAATAATGAAATTGTTGCAAATATTGTAAATATTGAAATTGTTGCAAATATTGTAAATATTGCAAATATTTAAAGTATTTTAAATATTTCAAATATTGTAAATATTGCAATTATTGTAAATAAGGTAGAGTGGGATAAGTCCGTCTACGGGGCAAGTACGTTGATTGGTTATTTTTATTATAATATCAACGAAATTTCTCTAGCTTGTATTTATTAAGGTAGTATAAGTTAGTATGAACTATACTACATAAATGTCGCCCAAGAATAAAGGAGCTTTCCTCGCGCAAAACAGTCACGTGCGAGGTACACGTACAACTTTGACGTTACCCTGATCGTGCAATAGTTTACAAGTTATTAATATACTCTGTGTTGTTATTTTAGGTAAGTACAGCAAATATTGATGTAGGTTTACATTAAATAAAACGTTTTCATTGTATTTTTTAAAATATATTGGGAAAAGCACTAGATGATCTTGCACAGTAAATATTACTACACGGGGCAAGTCCGTACTATCACGGTGGGGTAAGTCCGTACTGTATGGGTAAAAAGGCATTTTGTAGCAGGCTTGATAATCATTCCTTTCTTGCCCCGTCGGCACTTGAAACAAGGTTTGAAAGCATTTTTAAACTTTGTTTTAATATCACTGTATCCCCTCTCATTCAAGTTTTTACATACCAGACTGAAAATACATCAGTTTAAAGTCCACTCCACCTTATTGCAAATAGTGCATCATATTGTATACAATGCAAATATTGCAAATAAATAAAAATAAATATTGTTAATAAATATTGTATATATTGCATTTTGTAAATAGGTTTCGTCTCTCTCTCTCTCTCTCTCACTATAAATTAAGTTTAAGCATAGACATAAGGTAGGTTGTAAGTTAGAATAAGTTTAGGTTAAGTTGCGAATGATGGTGCAAATTGCGGAGGAAGATGTAAAGGTGATAGTAACCCCAAGGGGAGGCAATAAAGTTATACATACATATTGTATATATTGCAAATATCGCAAATAAATATTGTAAACATTGCAAATAAATATCGTATATTAAACATACACACACAGAGAGGTTTTTTCCTAGATTGAGGAGTTACTGTTCTTATATTGAAATTGGAAGTGAGAACATTTAGAAACGCCTAAACATAGGATCTAAGAAATAGCGAGGGTTTTACTTAGACCAAGGAGTTACTGTATTTATATTAAAATTTAAGATAATAACATTAGTTGGGAACGCTTAACCACAGGATCTAAGAAACGGCGAGGCTATTTGTTAGATCGAGGATTTACTGTATTTATATCGTAATTGAACGTGAAAACATTTGAAAACGCTTTTGCCGAGACAAGCATGAAGGTAAATGAATTATCAGAAAATAGCAAATATACATTCGTATAAGATTGCTGTTCTATTATCAATTGTAATATCCATTGTGAACGATATAATCGCGATGGATTATGTAGGATTTGATTAAGAAATCAGTTAATAAACAACTGTGAAAAACAACGGATCAGATTAATGTTATCGTTACTTTTATCGCTTATTTTATACTTATTATGATATAATAATTATATAATAATTTTATTGATAAATTTGATTAATCTAAATGTATTCACCTGTCTCTGTAAATATTTATTGTTGTAACTTTATAAAAAATTCGATAGGAACAAGTACAAGTAATCTTTCCTTTCCTTTTTTACATTATTTTTGTACTAGTGGCTTTATATAAATAAATTTATCTGTTCCAGAAAGTTATGATAACCGAACGATACCAAATCATTATTGATTTCAGGTCGCAGATTGTGATATCGTCTCGAAAATCAAATCCTATGTAGGTATAGCAAATAATGAACGATTGTTTAACAACTCCGCAATGGCATCAATACCAGACTGATAATAATTTCATATTTTCATATATTAAAAAAAATTCTATTTCTTCCGTTTTGCTTAACAAAGTATTACGAAAAAAATTATGAACATTCTACCTAACAGCACCCATGACAGTAAATTATTTCAGAATTTTTCGTTGCAAATTCGATTTTCTGAAAAATTCGGAAGTATAACATTCTGATAGGGTTCCCAACCCTAACCTCACTATATGGGTTACACTACACAGGAATTATGCATTATTTCTTCTGTTCTGCTCGATAAACTATTACGAAAAAATTCACGAGCATTCTACTGAAACAGTGAATTATTTCAGAATTTTTCGTTGCGAATTGGGTTTAAAAAAAAATGCGAAAGCTTAAATTTGTGATAGCATCTGAGTCAGACTACTCGCGAATTACGCTCTATATCTTCTGTTCTGCTCGACAAAAAATTACGAAAAAATTCATGAACAATCTACCTAGTGGTACACACAACTGTAAATTATTTCAGAATTTTTCGTTGCGGATTGGATTTTTAAAAAATTGCGAAAGCTTAAATTTGTGATGGCATCTGAGTTAGACTACTTACGAATTACGCTCTATATCTTCTGTTCTGCTCGACAAAAAATTACAAAAAAATGTATGAACGTTCTACTTAATAACATACGTACCAGTGAATTATTTCAGAATTTTTGGTTGGAAAATCGATTTTTTAGAAAATCCGGAAGTATAAGATTTACAAGACTATAGGACTTGATCATACGATATTGGTTGGAAATCAATTTTTCAAAAAATCCGAAAGCATAACATTGTGATAGGCAACTGTTGTGCGCGCCTATGATGTATGCAACGTGTATGTATCTCTGTCGAATGGGTTGCAGCATTATAGGCGGATCTTGAAATTGTTAATACTTAAGACGCGACGCCGAAATCGCAATTATAATTATTCTTCATTTCCGTCTTATATTGTCACGGAGAAGCGCCTCTTAAATTTTCTCTATAAAGATTAACTTAGCTGAAATTTTTTATAAGTATTCCACGTAATTTTCAAAAATTAATTTAAAATTGATTTCCCTAAACTTAAACTTGGAATTTCTCTCAATTTAAATTTGAAATTTTCTTAATCTTGAAGTTTTCGGAAAATTAAACTTGAAATTTTCCAAAACTTATACTTGAAATTTCCCTCAATTCAAAAATTCAAACATAAAATTTCCTCAATATTTTTTTCAATTATTTCGATCAATTCTATTAGATGCCATCAAAAAAATTATTCACAATCCAAACTAACATCCACCCTACTACTTATATATTCCGTGGATCAATGTTTCAGTGATTCGTAACGTCAGAACCACATGCACTTGTGGATTCTGCAGATTCCTTGTGTCAGCTTTCACATAGAAACGCTCTTCCCAACTAACATCACCAAAACAGAACTTTCCAAATCCCTATAGAAACATATCTCAATCAAAATGATTCGTTGTCATCGACAGGATCAATTTTCACCAAAACCTAGCACGAAAGAAGTGATTTCTTGGAACGAGGCTAAGGGGTGTAAGAGAGCCAAGCCCTTATTCTAATCGAACATGAACGTAAAAAATATAAAATCAAAATGACAGAGAACAACTCACTCGTCAATTTCCTGTTCCTCCAGTAGAAGACTCATGTTTACACTTTCACCAGTTGATTTGCTGACTGAGGACCTCGGATATTCCTTTCGACGATCCTTCGTAGGACTAGAATTGCAGAAACGACGGGGCTGGAACAATCGCGTGGCGCGCGCGCGGTTTCGCCACGGACCTAATTCCAGGGGGGTGAAGCGAAAGACGGAAGGGGCGTCAGCTTGTCGGCCATCTTGTGTGGTTAAAACTGTGGCGCGCTCTATAGGCGACTGTAAATACTAGTGCAGCGCCCGTAGTAGGATTCAGAATTCAGACGGATTCAGACCAGTGTTGTTAGCTGATACGGGAAAACTCGCGCATGCGCGGCGAATCCAGGAACGTATCTGGGCTCTACAGTCCGTAGAGCCCTGAGCTTGTGGGCCAAGTTGGGGCGAACTGTTACTGCCGGGAAACCGGATGACGCACGACCTGATATTTAAATATCGATATGATATTTATATATTACATGTATATACACATCAAATTTTAATATAACATACGCATGTTAAACGTCATGTTTGAAAATCGAGAAAAAATGATGATGCGAAGCTATGCGGGGCAACCAAGGTGCCCGATTTTGTACTTCAGTGAGGCTAGAATGGTCGCGCATGCGCGAGTTTTCCCGTACCAGCTAACAACACTGATTCAGACCATTCGCACAGTCGCCGTACACCGGTAAATACGTGGTAAATACACACGCGCTAGTGTTTCGCGAAGTATCGCGGCGTCGTTTTGTTTTTTCCCGCGAGTCAATATGAATTAATTTATAAAAAACGCGGGTTAAATATATCGCATCGCTATCGATCCTACACATCGAAATTTTTGCGTTTCAACATGAACTTTTGAATTTCAACTTGAACTTTTGATTTTCTCGACGACGACATTTTCGCATTGAGGCGATAGTGTGCTCTCATTGGTCCGTACTTCAACGCCTGAACTATATAAACCAATGTAAACCTATAGACAAACATTGCAAATAAATATTCCAAATATTGTAAATAAATATTGTAAATGTAGCAAGTTGACCGTCAATTTTGATTTACAAAGACGAGTACATAGAAAACTGTCTGACTACGTTCTAGACGGGACACGGTGTTTCGCGAATTACAAAACGCGCGGCAATAATGAGAAACTTTTGAAAGCGTCAAACGGAAAATGTACACTACTGCAAAAGAAAGAAGCACTCAGTATAATTATAAAATACTAGCTGCTCGTGCCGTAGACAACCACAATGTTAGCGTTTACTTACTTGTGTAACGTCTTAGTAAGACAGTAATGGTGTTTTAGAGTTATTTAAATTGAAATATCTCCTGAACTACTAACTTTTCGACATACATAGGTTAGTACTTTTTTTATAACGAATGTCCAGCTGCATTGATTGATGTATTAAAAAATACCTAATTCCATGTTAAAAAATGTTGTTGACCTTTATATGTCATTTACGCGTCCACCTACAAAAAAGCTACTAACATCTGATTAATGCCCCCTCGAAACCAAGCAATTTCTATTTGATGCATTTTTTCCTAACACCAATAGAATCGAAACGAACGGTTTTTCCTCTCTTTGTAAAGTAAAATCTAGGAAGTGTAATAAAAACATAAACGGGAATCAGATTGTTAAAAAACTGTTCCGAAAGTGAATACGTTGGTCTCTCTACACGTCGATGCTACTGTCACAAACTGAGTCTATTTTATAATTAAACTTGAAATTTCTCTCAATTTAAACTTGAAATTTCCCTTGATTCAAACTTGAAATTTCCCATCAATTTAATCTTAAAATTTCCTTGAATTCAAAACTTGAAATTTCCTTAAATTCAATACTTCACATTTGCCTAAATTCGGTACTTGAAATTTCCCTCGATTTTAATTTGAAAAATTTCCCTAAATTTAAACTTAAAATTTCCCTAAATTTAGTCTCGAAATAATCAGAGGGAAAAACACTGTAAAATCGAGAAAGTTGACCGTCAATTTTTATTTACAAAGATCAGTACATAGAAAACTGTCCGACTAGGTTCTAACCGGGACACGGTGCTTCGCGAATATACAAAACGCGCGGCAATAACGAGAAACTTTTGAAAGCGTCAAACGAAATATATATATAAAATATCGAAACGAACGGTTTTTCCTCTCTTTGTAAAGTAAAATCGAGGAAGTATGTGGATACACGCAAACATAAACGGGAATCAGGATTGTTAAAAAAATGTCCCGAAGGTGGAATATGTTGGTCTCTCGACGCGTCGATGCTACTGTCACAAACTGCGTTTATTTTATAATCATTATTAATGTATAGTGTTTATTATAAATAAGTTAGAAACATTGATCTCGCATTTTGGACTCGGTAGGTGGTTGGTTTTACATTTTATACACACAGAAAGAATACCCGAAACGTATTATGCTTCTCCTGAAAAAATTGTATACTCTTTTTTTTCTTCGACGAGACAAAAAAAAATAAAAGAAAAAAGGTATGATTTTTACAAATAAACTATAGCCACAAAGATTTCCACTCTCGTTCGCGCTCTTTCTCTCTCTTTCTCACTCACTCTCTCTTTCTCTCTCTCTCTCGCACTCTCTCTCCCTCTCTCTTTCTCTCTCTCTCTCTCTCTCTCTCTCTCTCTCTCTCTCTCTCTCTCTCTCTGACTCGCTTTCTCTCTCTCTCTCTCTCTCTCTGATTTTAAAATTGTACATTCGTACAAATTATACTCATTATACTCAATCTTTCTCTCTCACATTTATATTAGCATTCTCTCTCTCTCTTTCTCTCTCTCTCCCTCCCTCTCCCACTCTCTCTCTTTTTCTCTCTCTCTCCTACTGGCATCGTTTTACACTTGGAATACGCGATTTATGTATTTTCTTTTTCTCTCTCATTCTTTCGGTTCGTTCTCTCTCACACGCGCAAACACTCACTGAAAAACGAAGCAGTATTGTTATATCATCGTTATTATTACTAATTCCGTAAATATTAATATTAATATTATCAATTATTATTTGTTATTATCTCTTAGCGTTACAGTGTTTTTTTTATCCGATGTATTTATATATAGAGATTTTTCTTTCTTTTTCATAGAAACCCAGCGTCGTCTTGACCGGAAAAGTAGGTGGCTCAATTTCCAAAGGGAAAATGTGGACGCTTTTTTTTGGAGTGAGATTTAAATATGTTGTAGTCTTTAGTGAGCTATGAACGAATTTGCAAAAGAAAGTGTCCACGTTTTCGCGTGGAAAATCACCCTGGTATGACGTACGTTTCGCTGCCCAGTGTGCGTCGTCCGGCGTGACCAGTCTTAGGAGAGCTAGACATTCCAACGCAGACCGATATTGTATATACAGTGTACCACGAAAGTATTTGAACGCACTTCAAAGCAGTATAACTTTTTTACGATCGGTTCAAACGATCTGCCTTGTTTTGAGCAATTGAAATAATTGATTTACCGAATGACATGCAAAAAAGAATTTGAAAAAATTGCAATTGCTAAGAATTACATGAGAAAGTAAAAGAAGCACCATTTACGACTTTTCTATTAGAGCCCGTAATGAACATTTAAAATATGCGTTTCGTAGATGTATGTTAGTTATACACATGCTGAAAATTTCGTCGAAATCGGTTGACGCAGAAAAAAAACGATACGCATCGAACGATGGTAGAATCTGTAGATTTCCAGCAGAAACTGGCTAAAAGTCGCGAAAAACTGTGATTTTCACCACATTTAACCACTTGTAGCTCTTGAGTATGTTAATTGATTTTAACATAACATAGAATTACAAAACATATATTTTAAATTTTCATTAGGGGCCCAAATAAAACAGTTTTGAAATATGCTTTTTTTATTTTTCCATGCAACCTTGTAAATTGTAAGTTTTGGAGAATCTTTTTTGCAGATCATTTGTTACACTAATGCTTCTAATTGCTTACAAAACATCGGGTCGTTTGGTACAATTAGAAAAAAGTTGAACTGTTGTGAAGTGCGTTCAAATACTTTCGTGGTTCACTGTACAATTAGGAGCATAACTGATTTGGCACACTTTAAATCAGAATCACTTTTTTATCAATCGACCAAACTACTTAAATTTCTCTATAAAGCTAGAAGAATTAGTTTAGTAACTGACATCTAATACATATGTTGGCAAAATGCATTTAATCGGAATTGTGAAAAGCAATAGTGAAAAATTAGTTTTACTAGTTCTTTAGCTGGAACAGTACTCGAGATTTGGAAAGATGTGGTTTGTAAACTTGTACAAGTTATATATACGTTCTGAAAATTGTATTGGAATTGGTTAATCGGTTTACGAATTCTAAATGATCGAAGGTGGTAAAAATCACAACTTTTCATGATTTCCGGCCAGTTTTACCATTTTTCATTTGAACTTGAAATTTCTCTCAACTTAATCTGGAAATTTCCCTCAATTTAAACTTGAAATTTCCCTCAATTTAAAATTGAAATTTCCCCTTTAAATAAACTTTAAATTTCCCCTTTAATTAAACTTGAAATTTCCTTCAATTCAAAACCTGAAAATTCGCTCGATTTAAACTTGAAATTTCCCTCAATTTAAACTTGAAATTCCCCCCAATTTAAACTTGAAATTTCCCTCAATTTAAACTTGAAGTTACCCTCAATTTAAACTTGAATTTTGCATTACTGTTCTTTGTAATTGTATTTCAATTGTAAAATCGAATTACATTCTAATTTAATTGAATAAGAGAACAGAATTACAAATGACATTGCTCTTTAATTGAACGCAGAGACTGAATTCCGAATTACGAATTAATTGAATATTTTACTAATTAAACTTTAAATTTCTCTCAATACAAGACTTGAAATTTCCCTCATTTTAATCTTGAAATTTCCCTCAATTCAAAACTTGAAATTTCCCTAAATTTAAACTTGAAATTTCCCTAAATTTAAACTTGAAATTTCCCTAAATTTAAACTTGAAATTTCCCTCAATTGCAACTTGAAAATTTCTCTCAATACAGAACTTGAAATGTCCCTCAATTTAATCTTGAAATTTCCCCGAATTCAAAACTTGAAATTTCCCTCAATTTAAATCCTAAATTAATTTCCTGTAAAAATTAACTCAAATCAAATTTAGTATAAGGATTTTTTCTCAAGTTTTAAAAATTAATGTAAACTTAAACTTGAAATTTTCTTCTATTTACCCATAAAATTTTCCTCAATTCAAAACTTGAAATTCCTCTTAATCTAAATTATAAACAATCAAAACTGATACAAATTGCAATTCTCCATGATTTTCTATAACTGCCATTTACCCCACTTTCCATCGTTTACAATTCCTAAACCAATTAACCAATTCCACTAAAACTTTCAGAATGTACATATATAATTTATCCATGTCTACAAGCCACATCTTTTCAATTCTCTTTTCAATTCTCCGAGCTAAAAAAAGTAGTAAAAATCAATTTTCACTATTATTTCCCACAATTCCGATCAAATTCCTTTTCTCCAACATATTTATCAGACGTGATTTACTAAACTAATCCTTCTAGCCTTACAGAAAAATCGAAGTCGTTCGGTCCATTCATAAAAAACTTATTCTGATTTCAAGTGTGTGTGATCAGTAGACTGCGGATCTTTATGCAAAATAAAAAATGTCTACATTAGTTTCAAGAAAGAAGGATCACCTAGAAATTATTTTCTTCTTGTAATCATCTTATACAGTTGAAACTAATACACTTATGTCCTTAAATCTTTTTAATACATATGTCCACTGCTTTGGATTGTGCGTACCTATTTTTGTGATAAATGCATAAAATCCGCAGTCCAGTGATCAATTATGCACCAAACTATATATATATCTGTCTGACGTACAGTTTGATCTAGCGTGTACTCTCCAGCAGTTTCCCCCACCCGGTGTCCTAGCGACGGAGCAGGGAGAAACGGGTGGGGGAAAACCGCAGTAGTCGTTCAGAGAGTACAAGCATTGGGCAGCAGCGCGCTAGCCAGCATGAGCAAGCGCAGGCAGTGAGCAGGTCATACGTACACACGTACACACACTGTAATTGGATACAACGCATGCTAGGGCCACTTTATCGTTCCCACGGACCTAAAAGACTGTGCACGATTCCGAGGGGGTGGAACGAAAGACGGAAGGGGCGTCAACTTGTCGGCCATCTTGTGTGGTTAAAACTCTGGCGCACTCTATCGGCTCTATAGGTACACGCAGTGTCGCCAGCTCGAGAAAATCGAGGGGAATACAAGTAGCCCCTCTCTGATGACCAGTCCAGTCTACGGCACGGACACCGTGATTTACGGTCTTAGTGGGGAACGTTGGAGTGTACGCATGATGCTGGAATGGGATAGTGGAAGGGGAAACGGAGGAGAGTAATTGATGACCATTTGGTCATCAACTGGCGACACTGGGTACACGTATGCTAGTGTCTCGCAAAGTATCGAAGCGTCGTTTTATTTTTCTCCGCGTGTCAATACAAATCAATTTATAAAAACGCCGTTAAATATATCACGTCGCTATAGATCCTACACATCGAAACTTTCGCATTTCAACACGAACTTTCGAATTTTAACTTGAACTCTTGATCTAAACTTGAACTTTCGCATTTCAATTCGAACTTGAACTGTCGAAATTCACTTTAACTATTGAACTTGAACTTTTGAATTTCAATTTGAACTTGAATTTAACTATAAAAAAAAATTAAATCGACTACGAAAATACGCACTAAAAAAATGCACTAAAAAGTATGAAATAATTTCCATTTAATTTATATAAATATACACGAACTTAAATACAATACAATCTTTTGTACAAAAGATTTCGTTCCGATTAGTCCATCCATCTCGGCGTAATCGGTGAACATACATAGAAAAACAAGCGGAAAAAAAGACACATACAGATCGAATTGAGTAACATCCTCCTGTTTCGAAGTAGGTTAAAAAATGGCATTAAATATATCGCGTCGTTAACGATCCTATACATCGAAAATTTATATGTTCCTTATAGAAACACTGATAATTCTTCGAAACACATCCTTCGCGATAACGAATACGTGGAAACAAAATGATTACACGAGTGACAATTCACTTGAAATATACGCGATTCGATTGTACAGTTTAAATGTTGCCGCGACGTTATATAGATGGCGGCACTGGTTTGACCACTTAAGATGGCCGGCAGTCAAACATCCCCCTCCCCGGTACTTTGCGCTCAGTTTTTTAAGTTAGTGGGCGTTTCCAATGTGAACCCTGCGATGCAACACTGTGGAGATGAGGGAGGGCTGGACGAAAAGGAAAGCCACCGTTAGAACGAAGAATCTTTATGTTTTTTTTTTTCGTGGCATGAGATCGCAGCCTTCGCACTCATCTACACAGCTTCGAGGAGATGAGAGACTGACGGAGTTTATAAACACCGTGAATCTCTTCGCCCTCCTAATTTCACCTAAACTCATGTCGAACGGTTCGTTCTCTAAGAATTTGTTAGATATCGAAGGGGAGGGGGTGAAGAGTCTCCTTCCTCTGCGTTGTCTGGTTCTCCTTCGATGCTATCCTATGTTTCATTCTTTCATATATTATATATATTTATATATTTATACAGTCTTCCCTCGCATAGTGTCACTTTCGTCTCTACGGTTAGTGTTACTTCTTTATCTGGGTTACATTTATTTCTTCTGTTCCGCTCGAGATAAAATTACGAGAAAATTCGTGAACATTGTACAAGGGGAACGAACAACAGTGAATTATTTCAGAATTTTTCATTGCAAATTCGATTTTTAAAAAAATCCATAAGCATAAGATTGTGATAGGATCCCCAACCTTATTATCTGGGTTACACTATGAGTTATTTCTTCTGTTCTGCTCAGCGAAAAATTACAAAGAAATTAATTAATATTCTACCTAATAACACAAACATCTGTGAATTTTTTCAGAATTTTCGGCTGCAGCGTCGATTTTGAAAAAATTCCGGAACATAAACTTTTGATAGGATCTCCAACCTCGATATCTGGGTTAGACTACACACGAATTACGGTTTATGTTTTCTGTTCTGCTGGACAAACAATTACGAAAAAATTCACGAACATTATACTGAATAGCATACACAACACTGAATTATTTCAGAACTTTCCGTTACAAAATCAATTGTTTAAAAAATCCGGAATCGTAAAATCGAGATAATATGCTTGAAATCGTCCCCTCTTTGTCGTTAACTCGCTGTGCTTCTCAATGTTCGGCAAACTTGAAAAAACACGGTAACCTCTACGCTATCTGTGACTCGATACCTGCGAGATAATAACACTATTCGAGGGAAGACTATATGTAACAATATTTATACGATGAATTATGAATTTCAGTGACACACGCAGCTTCCTCCGGGCGGTAGATTAATTAAAAAGAACGCTTTGGCTTCTCTTATCTAGGAAAAAGAGCTGACTGCGATTATAAACAGAAAAATATAGAAAAACACACCGCGCGCGCGCGCTATTAAAATGGCACTAGGAATCGCTTTTCTCCGGATATCGAGAAAAGCATTCGTTCTCCGTTTTGTTTTCCACGCTTTTTTGAGATCTATTTTCTCTCGATCGCGAGATTTATAACGCGCTTGGACAGAGTGTGACTTCGTGCGTAGCATGGCTGCGCTTGTATTTCATATAATCTTACAATTGTGTTTTGGTACTCGTTTTTATTTTTTTTTTATACGTATAATAGAAAAATCAGACACGATCGTACCCACGGTAGTCAGCCAGGCGTGATCGACTAAACTAATCTATAAAAAAGGTAACAAATCCCAACGGACACGGAGTACGAAAAAACTGAACGAATTATTTCTTGGTTTTTTTTCTCTCGACAGTGAAAAAAGGTTTCTCTTTCTTTTCCTCTGATGGTTTTTTTAGGTCCATGTGTTTCGCAAGTCGCTTTGTTGGTACACACTTTTCGTAAACAGCGACAAATTAACACGCTGATGGCACCACAAAAGTTATTGTTTATTTTTCTTTTTTTTGTTTTATTTTTTGACCCTCCGCTTTGTTGGCTTCTCTCGCTCTCTCTCTCTCTCTCTCTCTCTCTCTTCTCTTTCGATCTTTCTTCGGTTCTAGAGCTCTGTTAAGCACTGATACCTTGGTCAAGGGTGTAAGAAAAGTTCTCCAGTCTATTCAGAGGTTCACCGTGTATTGTCGTCTAAACCAGATTGTACTCCTTCAAGTTGAACTGCAGGATCGTGTCTCGCACCGCTGCGAACACGAATCTGATGTTCTCCGTGTCTGTAAGAAGAGGATTCGTAGGTATTATTGTTCTTAATAAGTCTTAATATATTTTTTCTTAATAATTATTAATTCTTATAATTCTTACTTAAAAATTAATTCTCTTAATGCTTTAATGATTATTAATCCTTAATATTTCTTCTTAATAATTATTTCTTAGTAATTATTAATTCGGAATTCTTAATAATCACCCGGATAACACACGACGTCTTTTGGACGTCGTTTTCACGTCTGTACATCTTACGTTTTCGACATCTAAAAAGCGTCTTTTTTGAGACGTCGTTTTTACGGCAGAAATGAGACGCCCAAAAGGTGTCTCACTTATCTGAATGTATTTGTCGATCAGTTACGCGATGCAATAAAAATAAAAATGTAGTTATGTATCGGAAAACATCGATAACCTTGATAACTCCGAAAAAATGACCTTTGGAAAAAAATATTCTTGCCAGATATTTGGACCATTGATGATATGCACATTACGTAACAAATATTTTTTGCATCACAATATCCTGAAGGGATGGACCACGCAAAGGAACGCCAATTTTCGAAGATCAAGGTCATTTCAAGGTCATGTTTTTATGAATATCTGAATGTATTTTTCGATAAGTTACACGATGCAATAAAGAAAAAAATGTAATTATGTATCAAAAAATATCGATGACCTTGACAACTACGAAAAAATGACCCACGGAAAAAAATATTCGTGCCAGATATTTGGTCCATTGACCCCATGCACATTACGTAACACATATTTTTTGCATCACAATAACCTGAAGAGATATTAAGGTGTCCTGTTTTAGACGAAACACCCTGTATACTGTACATTTTGCGGCAGGCGTCTAAAATACGTCTTTTAGACGTCTTAGTGCTATCTGGGATTAATTCTTAATTCTTAATAATTATTAATTCTTAATTCTTAATAATTCTTAATTCTTAATAATTATTAATTCTTAATAATTCTTAATTCTTAATAATTATTAATTCTTAATTCTTAATAATTATTAATTCTTAATTCTTAATAATTATTAATTCTTAATTCTTAATAATTATTAATTCTTAATTCTTAATAATTATTAATTCTTAATAATTATTAATTCTTAATAATTATTAATTCTTAATTCTTAATAATTATTAATTCTTAATTCTTAATAATTATTAATTCTTAATAATTATTAATTCTTAATTCTTAATAATTATTAATTCTTAATTCTTAATAATTATTAATTCTTAATTCTTAATAATCGTAAATTCTAAATTCTTAATAATTAATTTTTATGGAAATTAAAAATGTTTCGCATTGTGGGAAGCAGGAATAACAGAAAAATTCATTTCATCCCATAACAACTTTGTTACGTTAAAAGATTACGAAAAACGATTTTATCGGCATTAAATTGATCATTTCAATATTTCATTCATTTGGTTCGACGTTTCTCACTTTTTCGTAAATCGTTCGTTCTACGAAAAAAGGTAATAGAACATAGAAGGTGCCTCTCCAGATCTGCAGATTTTGTTTGACATGTTTTTTGACGCGGTTAATAGTTTCGAAGAAATTCGAGAAAAACGATTTGACGTAAAAGAAATTTTGACAAGAATAGAGGCATAGAAATTTTGACAAGAATCGAGGCATAGAAATTTTGACAAGAATATAGCCACTCTGGTGCGAATTGTAATGTGTTATGTGAAATATGGTTGAGATACCTCCCATTTGAGATTGAAAAAACACACTTACCAAATTCTTAGGATTAGTAGAAGCTGAAGTTGACAGACACATGCAACGTGCACCGTTTATTTTGCAGATATAACACAGGTTCAACACAGGTATAATTATTTGCGAATCAATTCGAAAATTATATTGCACAGGGATATAATTGTTAGCTGATTTTCAAGTGATTTTAGTATCGGAATATTTCGAATTTTAAAAAAGAAGATTTTCACAAGATCCACATAAAGCTATGCATATAATATAATAAAATTCCATTGAAATTTCAAGTAAAAAGCAACTTAGAAAAATATTGAACTATTGAATACGTTATTTCGCCGATAAACATAGATGTAAACAATACGCTGAAAGAGAACAAGATTTATACGATGCATGCATCGAGACTTTGTGCAATGCGTATTTCTTTCTACATACAGTGAACCACGAAAGTATTTGAACGCACTTTAAAATAACTGTTTCCTTGATTTCGATCGACAATTTGTTAATAACATATGTTAATGTTTTCAGCGCACTGGTTCGATCTGATGCTACTACTTAAGCAATTGTGCAAATTACCACAAAACTTTCATCGTTCCGGTCAACTATTTAGACCATTTTCAAGAAAAATTTTCATATAATTGTGTCTGTAAAAATTATTAAATTAATATAAAGTGTAATTTATGTTGCGTTCCGCATAAAAAACCAAATGTTCTAAAAAAACAACCTACTTGCTAAGTGAACAAATCATTTTAAACTCTTTACAACTTTATAACATATATTGATTCCATGCCTGTGATATACGAACTGAGGATAAACGTTAGAATTTGAAGAGACAATAATCACAAAACATCGATCGACCCATTGGCCGATCAATATTTGGCGGTAAATATGAACCATGAAAAATCCAAGCAACAAGTTTCCACTGTTTGTATACCATACAAAGTTGTGGTAATTTATTAATTGACATTCAAAGAAAAATGTTTCTGACAAATAAAATCTGTTAAAGAAGTATCATTGATCAAAAGTAGATTAAATGTCAATTAATAAATTACCACAACTTCGTATGGTATACAAACAGTGGAAACTTGCTTGGATTTTTCAGGGTTCATATTTACCGCCAAATATTGATCGCGGCCAATGGGTCGATCGATGTTTTGTGATTTATTGTCTCTTTAAATTCTAACGTTTGTCCTCAGTTCGTATATCACAGCCATGGAATCAACATGTGTTATAAAGTTGTAAAGAGTTTAAAATGATTTGTTCACTTAGGAAGTATGTTGTTTTTTCTTAGAACATTTGGTTTTTTGTGCGGAACGCACCATAAATTACACTTTATATTAATTTAATAATTTTGACAGACGCAATTATATGAAAATTTTTCTTGAAAATGGTCTAAATAGTTGAACGAAACGTTGAAAGTTTTGTGGTAATTTGCAAAATTGCTTAAATAGTAGCATCAGATCGAACCAGTGCGCTGAAAACATTAATATATGTTATTAGCACTTTAAAATAGTTCAACTTTTTTCTAATTGTACCAAACGACCTGATGTTTTGTAAGCAATTAGAAGCATTAGTGTAACAAATGATCTGCAAAAAAAATTCTCCAAAACTTACAATTTACAAGGTTGCATGGAAAAAGAAAAAAAGCATTTTTCAAAACTTTTTTATTTGGGCCCCTAATGAAAATTTAAAATATATGTTTTGTAGTTCGATGTTATGTTAAAATCGATTAACATACCAAAGAGTCGCTTTCTTCTGCGTCAACCGATTTCGATGAAATTTTTAGCATGTGTATAACTCACATACATCTACAAAACGTATATTTTAAATATTCATTACAGGCTCTAAATAAAAAAGTTATAAACGGTGCCTCTTTTCCTTTCTCATGTAATTCTAAGCAGTTGCAATTTTCTCAAAGTCTTTCTAGCATGTCATGTGGTAAATTAATTCTTCTAATTGCTCGAAAAAAGTCAGTTTGGTTTGGTCCGATCATAAAGAAGTGTTACTGTTAAGAGCATTCAAATACTTTTGTGGTTCACTGTATATTCTATATGATTACTAAATAGCCGTACCGACAGAATTCTCATTGTCTGTACGAAGGTTCGAACGGTTAAAGTTTGAATAACAGCGTAACAGAAACAGTAACGATAGAATTAAAATGATTTTTATTGAATCTGTAACAATATTTAAAGTAAAACATTTTTCTCGTAGATATTTCATTTGTTCGAACGCTAAACTGCGGATCTTTACACCAAGTAGAAATGTTCTGCGTTGAAATGTCCAAGTAGAAATGTTCTGCTTTCAAGCGCAGCAGGAATAAAATAAAAATTGATTTCACCTGTTAATGCCTTTGCTACGTTACAATATTCTTCATGAGAACATTTCTTCATGCATGCGTAAAGTTCCGGAGTCTAGCTTTAATCGAGGAGACTGCCTGGCGAAACTGATTTATCTTGAATTAGCAGGACTGATATTTTACGCAGACAACTAATTTATATTTCAGCTCCTCGATTTGCCAATGTTCAGCCTAGATATTGGATAGTAACATTGTAAAAAATCTGTGTATGTGTATATTGTACATATATACGTGAAACGTAATACATATAGATTACGTATAAATGCAAAAAAGATTGTTCACGATCACATTTTAGGCAAGGTTAAATTCTTTCAGTGCAGTTTGCATAATTGTATCTTTAACGGCACAGAATACAAGCTTGATATTCTCAGTGTCTGGATATGCATAATCCCGTGTGAACGCAGCATGCAATAATAAACAAACATGTTATTGGAAATAAACAGGCGTCTCTCCACATGGGAAAATCAATCTAAAACTTGAAAAAAATCGATCTAGTAATTTATTATAATTGTATACAATCAGTATGTATAATATCTATTACCATCACTTGCGATAAGAGCTCTTTTACAACATCGATATTGTTACTGTTTCCTTGATCTCGATCGACAATTTATTAATAACGTATATTAATGTTTTCAGCGCACTGGTTCGATCTGATGGTACTACTTCAGCAATTTTGAAAATTACCACAAAATTTTCAACGTTTCGTCCCCTATTTAGACCATTTTCAAGAAAAATTTTTATATAATTGCGTCTGTAAAAATTATTAAATTAATATAAAGTGTAATAAAATTATTTTAAACTCTTTACTACTTTATAACACATGTTGATTCCATGCCTATGATATGCGGAACTGAGGACAATCGTTAGAATTTGAAGAGACAATGAATCAGAGAACATCGATCGACCCATTGGCCGATCAATATTTGGCGGTAAATATGAACCGTGAAAAATCCAAGCAACAAGTCTCCACTGTTTGTATACCATAGGAAGTTGTGGTAATTTATTAATTGACATTCAATCTACTTTTGATGTATTTTAAACCTTTAACAGATTTTTCTAATTCTAATTTTTCTAACAAATAAAATCTTTTAAAGGTTTAAAATACATCAAAAGTAGATTGAATGTTAATTAATAAATTACCACAACTTCGTATGGTATACAAACAGTGGAAAAATGTTGCTTGGATGATTCATATTTACCGCCAAATATTAATTGGCCAATGGGTCGGTCGATGTTTTCTGATTCATTGCCTCTTCAAATTCTAACGTTTGTCCTCAGTTCGTATATCACAGGCATGGAATCAACATGTGTTATAAAGTTGTAAAGAGTTTAAAATAATTTTACTACACTTTATATTAATTTAATAATTTTAAGACGCAATTATATGAAAATTTTTCTTGAAAATGGTCTAAATAGGGGACGAAACGTTGAAAATTTTGTTGTAATTTGCAAAATTGCTGATGTAGTAGCATCAGATCGAACCAGTGCGCTGAAAACATTAATATACGTTATCGATATTGTTATTGTAAAACAAATTATGTGTTCGTACGAGAACTCCTTGTAAGCTTTCAGACAATAAAATCTAAATAATGCAATTATATTTAATGCAAAGATATTTTATATGCATTTTACTGTCAATTATAATGTAATAATTTTTGCTAAACAAATATTTCATGCCCGAATCTATCGCGAATATGTTTCACTTGCATTTTTACGAAACGGTTCTGCACATATATTAAATTTCGTAACAATGTAATAATTTTCGTGTAGCAAATATTTAATGTCTGAATCTATTGCAAAGATGTTTAGGCATTTTACAATTAAATTGACGTGCCAATGTCGCTTTACAGAACAATAGATTGATTTTCCATGCGTTTGAATAACTTTCTGAATCATAGTTAGAACTTACGAACCTTATCGGGCCCACGTGGACAACATGCAAAGTAACCTCGGCTAACATACTAGAGGTGTACGAAACCGGGACGGGACGGGAACGGAAACGATGTTCGGGATCGGGACGGAATTCTGAAACTTTCGGGAAACTCGAACATTTTCGGAATCCCGTCCCGACCTGATACTAGTCTTCCCATCCCGTCCCAAGCATCGGGTTTCGGGAATTCCCGGTTCTCGCACACCTCTATAACATACACGATATTAAAGAAGCAAAAGCCAATACACACACATATTTATCAGTGCTGGATTATTAAATACTATTGTAGCCTACCTGTGGCGCACGTAAAGTGTGAATAAATAATTTTCTCGGTGTCCGGATTCAGTTCGACGAACATCCCTAAAATGAATTCTCTAGCAGACATAGCATTGTTCTGAGGACCTGTGGAATATACAAAGCAACGTACAGAAAATAAGCATTTTACTACTACTTATAATATACGTTTACCTAACAATTACACGATCGCTTTGATCTTTGCTCAAATTGCGAGTGGGATAGGTTACTCTAATCTCGTAAATATACAGGGTGTATTGAGTGTAGGGAAGATAATCTACAATCTACACCTCTGGATCGGTGGACATTTGTAAGAGAAACTTGCCGCGAAATTGTATATAGGGTGGAGTGGGGTAAGTCCGTTTACGGGGCAAGTCCGTTAATTGGTTATTTTTATTATAATATCAATGAAATTTCTCTAGCTTGCATTTATTAATGTAGTATAAGTTAGTATGAACTATTCGACATAGATTTCACCCAAGAATAAAGGTGTTTTCCTCGCTTAAATTAACCGATGCCAAACAGTCAGTAGTTCGAGGTACACGTACAACTTTGACGTTACCCTGAACGTGCAATACTTTACAAGTTATTAATATACTCTGTGTTGTTATTTTAGGTAAGTACAACAAATATTGATGTAGGTTTTCATTAAATAAATCGTTTTTATTGTATTTTTTAAAATTTATTGAGAAAAACACTAAGATGATGTTGCCCCGTAAATATTACTACGCGGGGCAAGTTCGTACTATCACGGTGGGGTAAGTCCGTACTATATGGGTAGTAACTGTAAAACTAAACAATATATTTAATGCAATAAAAAGGTATTTTGTAGCAGGCTTGATAATCATTCTTTTCTTGTCCCGTCGGCACTTGAAACAAGGTTTGAAAGCATTTTTAAACTTTGTTTTAATATCACTGTATCCTCTTTCATATTTCAGCATAAAAGTACTTGTTTCCTTAAAAATGCGTAACTATAAAACTAAACAATATAATTTAATGCAATAACAAGCATATTGTAGCAGGCTTGATAATCATTCTTTTCTTGCCCCGTAGCACTTGATACAAGATTCGAAAGCATTGTAAACTCTCAGAGACGGACTTGCCCCATTTTCGGGGCAAGTGCGTCCTGGTTGACACTTCGTACAATATCCTATCAAAATTATAATTTTCAAGCAAAATTAGAATCCTGCATAATACTAATTCATCAGTAATAACTGTGGCAAGAGTTTGATACCAAGAGCGCTAAGTTTTTATATGCCAGATTAAAAATACATCAGTTTAAAGTCCAACTTTGCAAAAACTAGGGCGGACTTACCCCACTCCACTTTACCAAAGAAAATTCTTGTTAAAGTTTGTTTTTACATCGACACCGTCCTCGACTAGACTCGACTAGAATCAGGGCCCGCTCTAGGGGGGGGGGAGGAGGCAACCCGGACATTTGTCCGGGGCGCGAAAATTTAGGGGCGCCATTGTTGCTGTAACTGTGAGAAAAATAGTGATGTGTTAAATACCCAATTAATAGAAAATTTGCTTTTATTAAAATTTAAATAAAATGATTTGCTTTTTATTGAAAATAAAAAATATGAAGATAAAAATATAACCTTTATTTTTAAAATATACAGGGTGTCCCAAAATTCGTGAACATCTCGGAAATGGGAGGTTCCTGAGACCATTTGAAGCAACATTTTCCTTTGCAAGAATGTTATACGCGGTTTTGTTTAGGAGTCATTAACGAAAAACACGGACCAATCAGAGCGTGACCTAGACGCGAGTTGGCACAGTCGGCCCGGCGCGCCAACTGTCTATTGGCCGACTGTGCCAACTCGCGTCTAGGTCGCGCTCTGATTGGTCCGTGTTTTTCGTTAATAACTCATAAACAAAGCCGCGTATAACATTCTTGCAAAGGAAAATGTTGTTTCAAATGGTCTCAGGAACCTCCCATTTCCGGGATTTTCTGGAATTTTGGAACACCCTATATATATTCTTAAAGGGCGACAATTTGTCTTTTTGTCCGGGGCGACAATTTGTCTTTTTGTCCGGGGCGACATAACCGCTAGAGCAGGCGCTACTAGAATAGAATAAGTTTGAAAGAAACCGTATGTCGCGAACAAATAGTTACCGAGATTTAAGCTGCTAAAGTTTTTGCAAGATTTCATTGTGTGCAGTTGTATGTATAAAGTATAGACGAAAGCCTACTACTACAGTCCACCTGACCGTGTCAATGTGACGGAACACGATCGTATGCGTGTCTCGAGACAAACGAAAGAAAGGACATTTGTCGCCAGGCCCGTATAGAATTATCGTGTCCCTGCAAATTCAGATCGTTAATTCGAAGTTGCAAAATATGAGAGAAAAGCTTCTATCCATTGTTATACGTAAGAGTACTGATCCTACATTGTACAATACTAATGTAAAGTATACTTGCACATTTTTCAGGGCCTTCTGTTCCGATTATACTATTACACTACTTTACAACGTTACAATCCTAGAATTTTAGAATTTCACAATTTTTACCGATTTTCTAATTTCACAATTTAAAAACTTTACAACTTTAGAACTCTAAATCTCACAATTTTACAATTTCAACGTTTTACAACTTAAAAATTTTATGATTTCACAATTCTACAATTTTAAAACTTGACAATTTCAACTTTTTACAACTTTAGAACTGTACAATTTTATAATTTCACAACTTTACAATATTCCAATTTTACAATTTCAACGTTTTGCAACTTTAAAATTTTACAATTTCAACGTTTTACAATTTTAGAATTTTACAATTTCACAACTTCCCAATTTTACAATTTCACCATTTTGTAATGTTGTAAAGTTGTAAAATTGTGAAATTGTAAAATGGTAAAATTGTGAAATTCTAAAGTTGTAAATTTGTAAAATTGTAAAGTTGTAATGTTGTAATATGGTAAAATTGTAAAATTCTAGTTGTCAAGTGGTAAATTTGTAAAATTGTGAAATTCTAAAGTTGTAAATTTGTAAAGTTGTAATGTTGTAAAATTGTGAAATTGTAAAATGGTAAAATTGTGGAATTCTAGTGGTCAAGTGGTAAATTTATAGAACTGTAAAATTCTAAAATCGTAAAATTGTAATGTTGTAAAATTGTAAAATTGTAAAATTGTGAAATTGTAAAATGGTAAAATTGTGAAATTGTAAAATGGTAAAATTGCGAAATTCTAGTTGTCAAGTGGTAAATTTGTAAAATTGTGAAATTCTAAAGTTGTGAATTTGTAAAATTGTAACATTGTAAAGTTGTAATGTTGTAAAATTGTGAAATTGTAAAATTGTAAAATTCTAAAGTCGTAAAATTGTAAAGTTGTAATGTTGTGTAATTGTAAAATTTCAAAGTTGTAAAGTTGTATAGTTGTAAAATTGTACAATCCTAAAGTTCGATCGCGCTACAAAGAAATTAAGGTATGTATTAGTGTGTTTAAATTGGGGTTTTATGATACTTGATGTATCATTCTCAGGTATGGAATAGCATTAGTACAATACAACAATTTCCCGCTTAGCACCGTTGTTTACCCTGTATAGTAAAAGCTCTTTCGTTGTCCAAAGGCCGGGGGTTTGAGAGAACAACGACCGTGCCCGGACACTATTTTTGATTTATGACTGCGTCTAGATATCGCGCCGAGCGAGACTTCAGTAGAGAGCCGAACATAGAGAAGGACAGAATGAAATACGGATCGCGTGACCGAAGCGTGTCGCCGTCGCCAGCACAGTTCAAAGAATGTCCCATACGCTGTTTTTCGTTGCCTTCGAAACTTTCACCGACGATTAAGCCACTAAAAAATGTTGAAATTATATCGTGTTTGATGTCATTTTAATCAGAAAAATGCCAGAAATAAGTTAGTGAAAGTCCCATAAAAGCCTAATGGAAATTAAGAAGTTTGAGTATTTGATTCACTCGAGTCAATGTGTGGTGTTCACACCAATATACCCGAGCCGACATCAATCGTTGCCGCCGTGCGGAGCGACTCGACATTGACAGGCAGTGGAGTGGGTAGGTACTGGGCAACGATCGTGCCCACGATTTTGGACACCGAAGGAGCTTTTACTGTACTAAGTTGGAAGGGGGACGGGGGGAGGATATTCTTGGCCGCATCTATCATATATAAATTGTTGCGCCTATAGAGGATTTACTGTAGTAGGCTTTCGTCTATACGTACAACTGCACACAATCAAATCTTGCAAAAACTTTAGCAGCTTATGTCTCGATAACTTTTTGTTCGCGACATACGGTGTCTTTCAAACTTATTCTATTCTAGACAAGTGGACGGTGTCGATATAAAAGCAAACTATAACAAGAATTTTCTTTGGTATAAACAACTTCGCGGCAAGTTTCTCTTACAAATGTCCACCGATCCAGAGGTGTAGATTCTCACCTCTAAACTCAATACACCCTGTATATTTACGAGGTTCGATAAGTTTAAACTAGAAATACAAGGACGGAGATAAATCAAATAAACTATGATTTATTTCTTTTGTTCTGCTCAACAAACAGTTACAAAAAAATTTATGAGCATTCTACAAAGGGGAACAAACAACAGTGAATTATTTCAGAATTTTCGGAGGCAGCGTCGATTTTGAAAAAAATTCCGAAGCATAAGATTGCGATAGGATCCCCAACCTCGCTACCTGGGTTAGACTACACACGAAGTATTCTCTGTTTCTTCTGTTTTGCTCGGCGAAAAATTACAAAAAAATTCGCGAACGTTCTACCTAATAACAGAGACGTCTGTGAATTTTTTCAGAATTTTCGGTCGCGGCGTCGATCTTGAATAAAATCCGGAACGTAAACTTCTGATAGGATCCCCGACCTCGCTATCTGGGTTAGACTACACACGAATTATGATTTATTTTTTCTGTTCTGCGAGACAAACAATTACGAAAAAATGCATGGATATTCTACATAATAGCGTACATAACAGTGAAGTATTTCAGAATTTTCCGATTGCGAAATCAATTTTTAAAAAATTCGGCAGCCTAAAATTCTGTATGTTTGGCAAACTTCAAAAAACGTGGTAACCTCTACGCTTTCTGCGACTCGGTACCTCCGAGATAGTAACACTATGCGAGGGAAGACTTGTTTCCAAAAACAAACTTTAATAAGAATTTTCTTTGGTATAAACAACGTCGCGGCAAGTTTCTCTTACAAATGTCCACCGATCCAGAGATGTATATTTTCATCCCTAAACTCAATACACCCTGTATATTTACGAGGTTCGATAAGTTTAAACTAGAAATACAAGGACGGAGATAAATGAAATGATATTATCGGTTTTCTACGGGTTCCGAAGGACAATATATACATATATATGTATATATCGAATTAGCCGAATTAACTCTGCGCGGAAACCTTTCAGAAGCTTCGCCAACCGGATCAAGTCCTTATGTAAATCTAATTTGACATAGGTGTGCGTTTTATTCAATTACAAAGCAGTGTTTGTTACTGATGTGAAAGTTACGCTGCTACGCGAAAACATTTCTTTCTAGAGGAGAAGGATCTAGCTCCTTACAATTCATTTCGACAATGTTTCTTTTTACGATAGTCTACCAGTCTGCCAGGGGGTGCGTTGTACTTGCAACAGACCTGTCGCACACGTGAAGTGAGAGTAGCACATGCGGTCTGGATCGGGATTCGAACTGAGATACACCTTTAAGATGAACTCCCTGGCTGGTACAGAATCGAATTTAGGTCCTGTACCATAAAATTCATCGGTTTACTAACAATAAAACGAGTCGTCCACCAAATAATTATTAAACGATCCCACCGGATAGTTGCTAACAGTTCGTTTTCTACCAAACAATTCGTAATCGATATACCCACGATATACTTTCAAAGATTCAAACATTTCTTACGATCTTATCGAACAGAAACAGCTAATTTTTATTTTCTCTTCTATCGTACCCAAGTTAGATCAGAACTTAAAATGTTTCAATAATTCCTGAGCCTCATCGAACAGAATAGCTCTTGGACGTAACACAAAATTACTTAACCAGTAACTAGCATCACGAAACAGCTGATTTTCATTTTCTCTTCTATCGTACCCAAGTTAGCTAAGAACGTAAAATGTTCAAATAATTCGTCAACTTCGTAGTCTGTTTGTCAAGTCTGTCGTTGGACGATTGGTAGCGCTGTTCCAACTCAAATCTGTTTATCTTTGCCTACGCAGTCCTACGGACTCCTTTCCTATCCTCTGCCATCGATTTTGCGTAGATAGATTTATAGATAGACTCCGGATTTTATGCATTTATATAAGAAAATAGAGTAGACGAAATTGAAAGTTGTTAGAAAATTCAAATATTTGAAAATTGTTTGAAAATTACAATAATTGATAATTGTTACAATATTGAAATAATTGGAAAATGTTAGAAATTGAGCAGATGAAACAAAATTGTTAGAAAATTGAGCAGATGAAATTGAAAATGGTTAGGAAATTGAGTAGATAAAATTGAAACTTGTTAGAAACTTGAGTAGATGACATTGAAAATTGTTAGAAAATCGAGTAGATGAAATTGAAAATGGTTAGAAAATTGAGTAGATGAAATTGAAAATTGTTACAAAATCGTAATGATTGAAAATTGTTAGAATATTGAAATAATTGGAAATTGTTAGAAAATTGAAATAACTGAGAATTGCCACATTAAAAACAATCTTAAAATGTTTCTAATATTTTACTGTTTTATATATCACCCAGCAATTTCTTCATATACGCAGAATACGTATATGAAGAATATAATGACCATACAAATGGTCAGCATTGATTATGGGAAGCAGAAACAACAGAAAAATTGATTTTATCCCCGAATGACTTAGTCACATTAAAAACCATGTTACAATGTTCCTAAATGTTTCTAATCATTTGCTGTTTTATATTTCAACCAACCAATTTCTCCATAAACACATAAAGATCCGCAGTCTATTTAACAAGACCTACGAACTTCCTGTTTCAAGGGGAATTTTCATCGTACGCTTACCGTCGTATTCAGGAAAGTAGTCGACAAGATGGGAATGCATAATCTTCTCTTCGAGCAGATCTTTCTTGTTCAAGAACAATATGACGGAGGAGTGTTGAAACCAAGGATATGTGATAATTGTTTTGAATAACGCCTTGCTCTCTTCCATTCGATTCTGAAAACAAGAACCGTACAATATATTTATTATTTAGCACTTGTAAATCTTCGTAGATGATCGTATAGTTAAGTTTATATCATTACCTCGTTCTCCGATTCAAACAGAATTTGATCGTATTCACTTAGAGCTACTAGAAAGATAATGGAAGTTACATTCTCAAAACAGTGGATCCATTTTCTTCTCTCCGATCTCTGTCCGCCGACATCTACCATCCTGTAAAGTCAGTGGAAATTAGTATTATTCGACATATTATGACAACTATTCTGCGGATCTTTATGCAAAAAAAAAATTGTTTGCACCGATTGCAACAAATCTAAACCAAATTCAATGTTATTTCTTCCCTTAATAATTTGAATAAAGGAGAAATCATATGTATTCGCATTTTCAATTATTTAAATTTTCTAACAATTTTCAATTATCTCAATTTACTAACAACTTTCATTTATTTCAATTTTCAATTTCGTCTACTCAACTTTCCTATATAAATGCATAAAGATCCGCAATCTAATGATAACAATTCTCCAAGCGTTCGCTATATACGGTAGCAAATAGAATGTATTATAGTTCTCGGCGCAGCGAGTGATAAACAAATAATTCTATCGTTTTGCGAAACTGCGTTAGAACGACTAAAAGTTAAATGTACGTTTGAAGAAAAGGGTATAGCCGAATTATGCAACGATGGGGTCATTCGATAGGGCATCGTGAAAAAACATACTGAGGAAAGTTTCAACCCTGTATCTCGATCGGGAGGGTATTTATGTGGTAAAATCGAAAAATCAGTTTTTCCCCTATTTTCACAGTTAACGATATTTAAAAATTCTCGGAAAATTCTGACCTCATGCCCAGCACTGAAATACATACTCTGCAATTAGTTCCAGATTTTTAAATTGAAAATCCTGCTCGTGAAAAATTAAAAACCTCGAACAAATCGAGAAAATGCAGATTTTTTTCGGGTTTTTCATTTTTCACGAGTACAGTTAGCAACGGAAAAATCCGGTAAAAATTCCTAACATGCGATTTAGTATCCGAAATGTGGTAGATTTTTTTTAGAATTTTCAATTGCAAACTTTGCTGATGAAAATGAAGAACACGAAAAAGAAATCGATGAGGAAAATAGAAAAATCAGTTTTTCCCATATTTTCCCTTGCTAATGATGTTTCGAAATTCTGAAAAAATCTGACTCATGTCCACGCACCCAAATACACGTTCATGAATTTTTTCAGATTTTTAAAGTGAAAATTCTGCTCGTGAAAAGTCGAAAACCTCAAACAAATCGAAAGAATGCAGATTTGCCTGAGGTTTTTTATTTTTAAAAGCAGTATTTTCAAGTTAAAAATCTGACAAAATTCATGAACGTGTATTTGGATGCTTGGATACGAGTCAGATTTTTTCCAGAATTTCGAAACATCGTTAACTAGGGAAAACAGGTGAAAAACTGATTTTTCGAGTGTCCTCTCATCAATTTCTTTTGCGTGTTGTTCATTTTTCACAAGCAGAGTTTGCAATTGAAAATTCTGAAAATAAACAACAATATTAGGAAATTTTTTCACATTTTTCCGTTGCAAACTCTAGTTGTAAAAAATGAAAAACACGAAAGACAAAATCGAAGAGGAAAATCAGTTTTCGGCCCATTTTCTCCATTGAATGACAATTGAAATTTCTGAAAAATATCTGACGTATTTCGGACACTAATCCACATATTAGGAATTTTTGTCAGATTTTTCCGTTGCAAACTCTGCTCGTGAAAAATGAAAAACCCGAAAAAAATCTGTATTTTCTCGATTTGTTCGAGGTTTTTGATTTTTCACGAGCAGGATTTTCAATTTAAAAATCTGGAACTAATTGCAGTGTATGTATGTGGGCGCTGGACATGGGTCAGAATTTTCTCAGAATTTTTAAATACCGTTAACAAGGGAAAATAGGGGAAAAACTGATTCTTCGATTTTACCCCTACTTACCCTCCCGATCGAGATACAGCGTTGAAATTTGTCACTGTATGTTTTTTCGTGATGCCCCATCGAATGACCCATCGTCGATCTAATTCGGTTCAAAGTTCAAAGACACTTTTAATAAATAGAATTATATTATACTTCTCGGTGCAGCGACTAATTCTATCGTTTTACGAAAACTGCGTTAGAACGACTAAAAGTGAATTACACGTTTGCGGAAAATTTAGTTCAGCGAGTATAGACCGCGTGAGAGAACATGCGAACGATAAGCTGGATGAAGCGAAAGGATAACGCAGAAAAGAAACCAAAGAAAACCAATGAAAGTCTGCCAAATAGTGTACATACTTATTGTTAGTTATTTCTAATTTATTTCCTTTGTAATAGTTGCAACTACCTTCTACTAGTCTTACCAACTACTTTCTACTGATTTTGTCTAACATATTTTTCTACACGGTAAATAGTTTCGAAGATATTCAAGAAAAATGATTTTATTATTTCAATATTTAATTATTACAATTTTTTGGTAAATGTTGGTCGCGACCTTTTCTAGTATTTTTTTTTTTGTATTTTTCGGGGCCGTGCGAAATTGCTTAGATCGAATAGCAAGCGTTCTTCTCGAATATCTTCGAAATTATTCACCGCGTCGAAAAGTATGTTAGACGAAATTTGTAGATCTGGACAGGCTGTGTATTTTATGTCGTATTACTTCTTTTCGTAGGACGAACGGTTTTCGAGAAAATTGGGAAAATGTCAGATACGTATTTTTTTATTTTGGTCCGAAGTTTTTCTCGATTTTTTCGAAAACCGTTCGATCTAGGAGAAAAAATGATACAACATAAAAGATGCAGCCTGTCCAGATCTACAGGTTTAGTTTAACATATTTTTCTACACGGTAAATAGCTTCGAAGATATGCGCAAAGAGCCGCAGTCTAGTAATAACAATTCCGCTCGAAATGGACAAAGGCGATAGGAATTGAAAGAAACTGGGAGAAGCGTGGATTTTGCTCTTTCTGGGATCCCGTTGCTCCCTTAGTTAGTACTTAGATTTACTTCTAACGAGTAGGAAAAGAGTTTAAAGTAATTGTGTTAGTACCTAAATATGATGGAGTCCAGATCAAACGGATATTCTATAATGCCAGTAGTAGGAGCTCGAGCCCGAAGAATGTCTTGTTCAGTAGGAAGGAAGTCGGGTTTTTCGATACGCTCTAGGTCACTAAGATAACTGCAAAACAAACGAGAAGCCATAGTCTGATAGTGCATGCCATGCGTGTAAGTAAAGGTGATCTTGAGGAGGGAGATAGATAGATAGATAGATAGATAGATAGAGAGAGAGAGAGAGAGAGAGAGAGAGAGAGAGAGAGAGAGAGAGAAATTTGTCGCGACAACAGCTTTCTTTCATGCGCGTTCCCCCTGAAAGAATCTGCGACCGTCGAAGATTCATTGATCTCGCCTTTATGACACATTATATAATTAATTATTTCTTCTGTTCGCTGAAGAAAAAGTGACGAAAAAATTCATGAACGTTCTACTTAATAGCATACATAACAGTGAATTATTTCAGAATTTTTGGTTGCAAATTCGGTTTTTAAAAAAATCCAGAATCATAGGATTGCGATAGGATCCCCAACCTTGCTATATGGGTTACATTATGATTTATTTCTTCCGTTCTGCTCAACAAACAATTACAAAAAAATTCATGAACGTTCTACTTAATAGGATACATAACAGTGAATTATTTCAGAATTTTTGGTTGCAAATTCGGTTTTTAAAAAAATCCAGAATCATAGGATTGCGATAGGATCCCCAACCTTGCTATATGGGTTACATTATGATTTATTTCTTCCGTTCTGCTCAACAAACAATTACAAAAAAATTCATGAACGTTCTACTTAATAGGATACATAACAGTGAATTATTTCAGAATTTTTGGTTGCAAATTCGGTTTTTAAAAAAATCCAGAATCATAGGATTGCGATAGGATCCCCAACCTTGCTATATGGGTTACATTATGATTTATTTCTTCCGTTCTGCTCAACAAACAATTACAAAAAATTCATGAACATTCTACAAGGGGGAGCAAACAACAGTGAATTATTTCAGAATTTTTGGTTGCAAATTCGGTTTTTAAAATAATCCAGAATCATAAGATTGTAATAGGATGCCCAACCTTGCTATCTGGGTTACACTATGATTTATTTCTTCCGTTCTGCTCAACAAACAATTACAAAAAAATTCATGAACGTTCTACTTAATAGCATACATAACAGTGAATTATTTCAGAATTTTTGGTTGCAAATTCGGTTTTTAAAATAATCCAGAATCATAAGATTGTAATAGGATGCCCAAACTTGCTATCTGGGTTACACTATGATTTATTTCTTCCGTTCTGCTCAACAAACAATTACAAAAAAATTCATGAACATTCTACAAGGGGGAACAAACAACAGTGAATTTTCTCAGAATTTTCGGTCGCGGCGTTGATCTTGAATAAAATCCGGAACGTAAACTTGTGATAGGATCCCCGACCTCGCTATCTGGGTTAGACTACACACGAATTATGATTTATTTTTTTTGTTCTGCGAGACAAACAATTACGAAAAAATTCATGAACATTCTACTTAATAGCGTACAAAACAGTGAATTATTTCATAATTTTCCGTTTGTGAAATCACTTTTTAAAAAAATCGGCAGCCTAAAATTCTGTATGTTTGGCAAACTTCAAAAAACGTGGTAACTCTACGCTTTCTGTGGCTCGATACCTCCGAGATAGTAACACAATGCAAGGGAAGACTTGTTTCCAAACGAATATCGAAATTGTTCCTGCGAAATAGAAATTCTGGTTGCATCGATGCAATCTGCGTATGCAATTGTTTAAATAAACACATAGATACATTGTTGAAAACGACAAAGTAACGAACACACCGTTTCCTCTCTGTGTTTCCGGGCTTGAGACCGGCATTTGGCCACATTAAAAACGGGTTTTGTTCTATTCGCTGTTCTTTCATTTCTAAAAAACGAATTTATTTATTTATTACCTCATTAATCATATTGATCTTTATTGATTTTATTTTCCGAATTGATTTCATGAATTTCATTTCTAATAAACGATTTTTTTAATTTTATTATGTATTTATTATTTCATTAATTTATTGATTTTTGTATTGAGTATCGTCTACTAATTTCTGTAATTAATAAATTAGTACATGTTAGGCAGTATCATTGTAAACAATTGCTTTTGGTTTTTTTAGATCGAGACTTTACTGTAAAAAATAGAATCTTTATATTGCCTAACGCGATTATAGAATTATATCCGTGGTGAAAGATACACGTCAAGTATATCCATTATCGTGTACCAATCACGTACCCGGAAAATCGATTTTTCAAACAACAATTGAAAAAGAAAAGTTCAATGTTGTTGTTGCGCGATAAATCCTCAGTCGTTTTTAATAATACAAGAAAACCTTTTGCCTTAGCGCCGAAAGCATTAGTCAATTATATTAATACAAGAAAATGTTTCGGATAAGAAATATTTGGTTCGGTGGAGCGATTATTGTGATAGAGAAATTTTTTTCTCAAGGTCATATTTTTGGATATTTCAAGGTCATTGTAGGTAATGAAAAGACAAATTCATCGATGTATAATATGTCGACCTTCGAATCACCTTGGATGAAGTTATTCTTGGAAATGTCTTCGAAGGCCATTCGAAGGGCAACATATATTATACATCGTTGAATTTGTGTTTTCATTGGCTGTAATGGTACGTATAATGATCGAAATACAGTCTTCCCTCGCATAGTGTCACTTTCGTCTCCACGGATATTGTTACTTTTTTATCTGGGTTACACTATAATTTATTTCTTCTGTTTTGGTCGAGATAAAGTAACGAAAAAATTCATGAACATTGCAGAGGGGGGACCGAACAACAGTGAATTATTTCAGAATTTTTGGTTGCAAATTCGATTTTTAAAAAAATCCAGAAGCATAAGAGTGTGATAGGATCCCCAACCTTGCTATCTGGGTTACACTATAATTTATTTCATCTGTTCTGCTCGACAAGCAATTACGAAAAACTTTATGAACATTCTACAAGTGGGAACAAACAACAGTGAATTATTTCAGAATTTTCGGTCGCTGCGTCGATTTTGAAAAAAATCCCGAAGCATAAGATTGCGATAGGATCCCCAACCTCGCCGCCACCTGCGTTAGACTACGCACGAATTATCCTCTGTTGCTTCTATTCTGCTTGGCGAAAAATTACTAAAAAATTCATAAACATTCTACCTAATAGCAGAGACGTCTGTGAATTTTTTCAGAATTTTCGGCCGCAGCGTCGACCTTGAAAAAAATCCGGAACGTAAACTTGTGATAGGATATCCAACCTCGCTATCTGGGTTAGTTATACTGTTCTGCGAGACAAACAATTACGAAAAAATTCACAAGCATTCTACTTAATAATGAATTATTTGAGAACTTTTGTTGCAAATTAAATTTTTTTTTTAAATCCGGAAGTTTGAAATTGTGATAGGGTCCCCAACCTCACTACAGTAAAGTCGCGTGTACTGTCCGATGTCGGGTATGCGATCACTATCCAGTGCCTACCCACTCCACTGCCGGCCAACACCGCAGGACGGCGATGATTGATTTCGGCTCGGGTATATCGGTGTGAACACCACTACATTAACACCACAAATCGAATGTACCAAAATTCTTTATTTTTATTATTTTTTTATGGGACTTTCACTAACTTATTTCTGGCATTTTTCTGATTAAAATAAGACCAAACGGTATATTTCAATCGTATTTAGTGGTTTAAATCGATGATTAATCGATGATTTCGGGCGCTAGGAAGGACACCGAACACGCGGTTCTTTGAACTGTGCCGGCGACGGCGACTGTCCGCGTTTCTTTCTTTCCCATATACGCTGTCCTTCCTTGCGACCGAAACTTTCATTGTCGCTTAAACTACTACGGAGAAAAACAATTTCTTACCCCGACGGGATTTGAACCCCGATCTATACCGTTTGGTAGTCCAACTCCTTAACCGCTTGGACAACCAACGATCTACGTTTTAACTACTAAATAAAGTCTTCTTTTAATCAGAAAAATGCCAGAAATAAGTATCTGGGTCAGACTACGAATTATGTTTTATTTTTTCTATTCTGCTAAAGAAAAAATTACGAAAAAATGCATGAACATTCTGTCTAGTAACATACGCGACAGTGAATTATTTCAGAATTTTTCGGTTGTAAGATCAATTTTTAGAAAATCCGGAACCGTAAAATTCTCTATGTTCGGCAAACTTGAAAAAACGTGTCATAAATGGAAAGAGATCAATGAAGCTTCGTCTCGGCGATGTCAGTGGGACATAGAATAAACACAAAACAGATTACGTCATGATTTTCCTGATGTGTAGAAGCAAGAGAGAGAAAGAGAAATTGATGAGTCACAATGGATGCACAGTTCACGATGCAGAAAGAGTCCGGCGGTAAGTATAGTTGACACAGGCACGCATGCAGCTCCTTCCCCCGTTTTTTTTTCTTTTGCATGACCAGACGTACCTAAATCGAATCTCTGCCAAGTCAAAAGGATATTCAATTATACCAGTGGTGGGCACTCTCACGCGAAGAATGTCCTGTTCTGTGGGGAGGTAGTCTGGTGCCGCGACTCGATCTATCTCCATTAGGTAACTGAAACATCATCTTCTCAATACTTGATACGCGAGAGGAAACGGGGCACTCTCGTTTATAGTTCGACGACGACCACCACCATGACACCAACTATTTACTATTACGCATTTAGGTATACCATAGTGAGAAATTCGGGCGGTGGGGGGAAAGTGTTGGACACGACCTTTTTTAGTGGTTTTTTTTTTGTATTTTTCGGGACCGTGCGAAATTGCTTAGATCGAATAGCAAGCGTTTTTCTCGAATGTCTTCGAAACTATTCACCGCGTCGAAAAGTATGTTAGACGAAATTTGTAGATCTGTACAGACTGCGTATTTTATGTCGTATTACTTTTTTCGTAGGACGAACGGTTTTCAAGAAAATTGAGGGAAATGTCAGATATGTATTTTTTTATTTTGGTCCGAAGTTTTTCTCGATTTTTTCGAAAACTGTTCGTTCTAGGAGAAAAAGTGATACGACATAAAAGATGCAGCCTGTCGAGATCTACAGGTTTAGTTTAACATATTTTTCGACGCGGCGAACAGTTTCGAAGATATTCGATATTTTAATGTTTAATTCATATGTAACAACACTTCGACCCAAACATTTTTACACATCATATATGAATACGTGTGTACTTCTACGTGTACGGGTGAAATGGAATATATTTTCGCATTAAGAACAGTGTGACATAACGAAAAAAAAAATTTTACGAAAAATTACATTTTCACATGTTTAACCGATTTTAACCGAAAATTATTTTTTTAGTTGCGTCACACTGTTCTTGTACGATATACGTGTATGTATGTGTGTAGGTGTAGACAGTTTTTAGGGAACCTGGTTCACGAACTGTAACGTTTGATTTCGATCAATGCTCGTTGAAGAAGACGAAAAAAAGGTTATTATAGATGTTTGAACAAAAAAAAAAGTGTGCGACAGTTACGGAGAAGGACTACTTACTACTTAGCGGAGTCTGTGAGCTGATATTCTCGTCTACGATCGTAACACTGTTCGATGCCAGCATCTGCCCATAAGTCCTTGATTGCTTCTACATATGGACTTTCGAACGTTGTCACCGTTTCAAAATCCACGACGCGCACGAGTTCTGCTTTTTCCTAGGACAGACAAACGGGTGCACGCGTTTAAGCACGGTTAAAACCAGGATTACAAATTGCACTGCAATGTAATTGAACGAAGCGACCAAATATCGAATTACGAAATAATAGAGTCTAATTGAATTACGTAATTGATTCACATTGTGTTTTATATACACAATATTTCCAATGAAATGTAACTGGACTGAAATGTAATTGAAATACAATTCAATTTACATACAATGCAATTCATATACAATGCAATTCAAATACAATGCAATTCAAATACAATGCAATTGAAATGTAATACAATTGAAATGAAACGTAATTGAAATGCAATGCAATTGAAATGCAATGCAATTGAAATAAAATGAAATTGAAATAATATGCAATTGAAATGCAACGTAATTGAAATGCAACGTAATTGAAATGCAACGTAATTGAAATGCAACGTAATTGAAATGCAACTTAATTGAAATGCAACTTAATTGAAATGCAACGTAATTGAAATGCAACGTAATTGAAATACAACGCAATTGAAATGCAACGCAATTGAAATGGATCGTAATTGAAATACAATGTAGTTGAAATGAGATGCGATTGAAATACAATGCGATTGTGCGAAACGAAATGTAATTGAAAATCAACAATACAATTGTAAAATCGAATTACATTGTAATTTAATTGTACAAGAGACCAGGATCACAAAATGCACTGCAATGTAATTGAACGAAGCGACCAAATTTCGAATTACGAAATAATTGAATACAGTTCAATTGAATTACGTAATTGAATCACATTGTGTTTTATATAGACAATATTTCCAATGAAATGTAACTGGAATGAAATGTAATTGAAATACAATGCAATTGAAATGAAACGTAATTGAAATGCAATGCAATTGAAATACAACGCAATTGAAATGAAACGTTATTGAAGTGCAATGCATTTGAAATGAAACGTAATTAAAATGCAATGCAATTGAAACGAAACGTAATTGAAATGGATCGTAATTGAAATACAGTGTAATTGAAATGAGATGCGATTGTGCGAAACGAAATGTAATTGAAAATCAACAATACAATTGTAAAATCGAATTACATTGTAATTTAATTGACCAAAAGATCAGGATTACAAATTGCATTGCAATGTAATTGAACGAAGCGACCAAATTTTGAATTACGAAATAATTGCATACAGTCTAATCGAATTACTTTGCAATTATAATTCGTAGAGTAATTCGATTGTAATTCAAATTCAACACAACTCTGTTCGCGGTTCACGTGAGCCTTGGAAGCTTCTTCATGTGGGGTCTACTGTTTACACACGACGGCCAAACTAACACGAGCTTTAAACTTCATGAGTCACATGTGTAGATCACTGATATATTTAACTCATTCTGGATCTCTGCTCTGGGAATCAGAGCGCGCGCGCGCGAGCGAGCGAGCGCTTGTGTGAGTCAGTGCGTGTGTGTTCGCAAAATTCATTATTCTACATAAAAAATTGAAATAAATCTTTATTGGAAAATAAACTATATGTATACAGGGTGAGTTGGGAGAAACGGACCAAACTCCAGGAGTGGATTTTGTACACAGGAAAATAATGTAAAAAAACTCGTATGTACTTATCCGATTTTCATTTGTTTTCTTTTATAGCGTGATTACAATTAAACAAAATTTCATACATTAACATTTCGGTAACCTTCGTAGACGAAGCTGAAAATGTTTAGAGCTTAATGGCGGTATTTTCGAACATTTATTAAGATAAGACTATGATAACCGAAATGTTAATGTATGAAATTTTGTTTAATTGTAATCACGCTATAAAATGAAAACAAATGAAAATCGGATAAGAACATATGAGAATTTCTACATTATTTTCCTGTGTACAATCCACACCTGGAATTTGGTCCGTTCATCCCAAATCACTCTGTATATATTGTATACATATACAGGGTGTCCCAAAATTCGTGAACTTCCCGAAAGGGGGTGGTTCCTGAGATCATTTCAAGCGACATTTTCCTTTGCAAAAATGTTATCCGCGGCCTTGTTTAGGAGTTATTAACGAAAAACACGGACCAATCAGAGCGCGACCTAGACGCGAGTTGCCACAGTCGGCCAATAGACAGTTGGCGCGCCGGGCCGACTATGACAACTCGCGTCTAGGTCGCGCTCTGATTGGTCCGTGTTTCTCGTTAGTAACTCCTAAACAAAGCCGCGGATAACATTTTTCCAAAGGAAAATGTTGCTTCAAATAATCTCAGGAACCTCCCATTTCCGGGAAGTTCACGAATTTTGGGACACCCTGTATACATATGTATATACAGGGTGTCCAAAACCACCCGTCCAGGGGTGTTAACTTCTCAGATTAGCATATTCGGTAAAACTGTTTGGAATAGAAGTTGCAGGGATTAATGGAGGACATATGTCCATGACCTTATATTTGACCTTCGGATCCATTTTCAAGGTTATTAGGAGGTCAGTACGTATTTTTTCCAAATCGTGTAAATTTTTATCATTGGATTCATCGATACACACGCACACAAAGACGTGTAAATCCGACCATACAACCTTCGCGCGGTGCACTTTGAGTAATACTAATGCAGGCGGTACCGTCACTTTGAAGCCTTATAACTTGAAAAATTTTTTTTTATAGCGTTTTGGAAAGCTTTCAAAACAAGCTACAAGAATATGCAATAAAAAATAGGGAGTTCTATTTATGAAATTGAAGATGACCTTCACGTCATTTTCAAACGACCATACAAGGTCAAATTAATGACACCGTTTTATGTCCCCCTTGAAACCATACAACTTTTGTCTGAAACATTTTTCTCCAAAATGCTTCATTTCCGAGATACACGTCTGTTGCACTTTAAATGACTCATCCGGTATATTATTATATATTACATATATACTATATATATGTATAGTTAATTATTATACATACACACACACACACACATATATATATATATATATATATATATATATATATATATACACATACATACATATGTTTAATATAAAATATGAGAAGAATACTTACTATATTCGAAGAATCAGCGTACTCGATCTTCAGAAGATCCATCGCTCGGATCATGGATTGCATGGCCATGAAAATGTTTTGATACACGAGTTTAATGAACCCTCTCTTATCATCATCCGAGTAGCCGGCTCCGTGGATGATTCTCATCTGTTTAATAAAAGTGGATTTGCCGGATTCACCAGTACCTGTAACATAATATTCGCCTCGTTAAAAATCACTTTTCCAACGAACAATTCTGAAATAATTCACTGTCGTGCGTGCCACCAGGTAGAACGTTCATGAATTTTTTCATAATTGTTTCTCTTACAGAACGGAAGAAATAAATCATAATTCGTGGAACCGTACTCACCCTGTAACTATTTCGAAGCAGTACACAGATCTGTTTACGAGTTATTTGCTCGAGAAAAAAAACGAAAAAATTCATGAACATTCTACCTGATAGCACGCACAACAGTGAATTATTTAAGAAATTTTTCGTTGCAAAATCCATTTTTCAAAAATCCAGAAGTATAAAATTGTTGATCTTCCAGTGCTACCAAGACTCACGTATTTTTCGAAAACTCGGTTTTGCAACGAAAAATTCTGAAATAATTCGCTGTTGTGTATGCTATTAAGTAGAACGTTCATGAATTTTTTCGTAATTGTTTGTCGAGCAGAACAGAAAAAACAAAGCATAATTCGTGCATAGTCTAACTCAGATAACGAGGTTGGGTATCCTACCGCAAGTTTATGTTCCGAATTTTTTTCAAAGTCAGCGCTGCAGCCGAAAATTCTGAAATAATTTACTGTTGTTTGATCCCCCTTGTAGAATGTTCATGAATTTCTTCGTCACTTTTTTTTGAGCAGAACAAAAGAAATAAAACATAGTGTAACCCAGATAGCGAGGTGGGGGATCCTATCCCAATATCAAACTTCCGGATTTTTTTAAAGATTGTATTTGCGACGAAAATTTCGGAAATAATTCACCGTTATGTATGCTATTAAGTAGAATGTTGATGGATTTTTTCGTAATTTTTTGTCGGACAGAACAGGAGAAATGGAGCATAGTGTAACCCAGATAGCGAGGTGGGGGATCCTATCCCAATATCAAACTTCCGGATTTTTTTAAAGATTGTATTTGCGACGAAAAATTCTGAAATAATTCACCGTTATGTATGCTATTAAGGAGAATGTTGATGAATTTTTTAGTAATTTTTTATCGAGCAAAACGGAATAAAAATATAAATGTATCGATCGAATCGATGTCCTGCGATAGTCATAGTAGAATGACCCACCATTGGGTCACGGTGTTTCTGTTAGGCTTTTATTAACTACGGTACGATTACCCATCGATACGTGAACATCGTGACGCACCTGCGACCATGTTAATTGATTAATAAAAAGAGCTGCAGACAACATGATCCACAAGTGGTCACCCTACGGTAATTGATTAAAAGCCCAGCGGATTCCATAATCCACCAGTAGCCACCTTGCCATAATTAAAACAGCCTTTGTCGATATCGTAGCTTATCGGTGGGTCACCCTGTTGTAAGTCTTATAGAAAGCGTCACCTAGCACTAACCATCTTCCGTTAATCGATAATACACCCAGAATGACAGCGTACCTCTTTCTCGGCTTTCTATTTTTTTAGAATTGAACAGAAGGAACAGATCTTTGCAACGCAAAATTCTGAAATAAATCACTGTTGTGTCTGCTATTAAATAGAACGATCATGAATTTTTTCGTAATTTTTTTGTTAAACAGAACAGAAGAAATAAAATATAATTCGTATGTAGTGTAAACTAGATAGCGAGGTTGGGTATCCTAACACAAGTTTATGTTTTGCATTTTTTAAAAAATCGACAATGGAGCCGAAAATTCGGAAAATATTCAGACATCTGTGTTATTAGGTAAAACGTTCATGAATTTTTTTTGTAATTTATGGCTGAGCAGACCAGAAGAAACAGAGGACAATTAGTGTATAGTCTAATCCAGGCAGCGAGGTTGGGGATCCTGTCGCAATCTTATGATTCGGGATTTTTTTCAAAATCAACGCAACGACCGAAAATTCTGAAATAATTCAATGTTGTTTGTTCCCCGTTGTAGAATGTTCATGAATTTTTTCGTCACTTTTTCTTCAACAGGACAGAAGAAATAAAGCATAGTGTAACCCATATTGTTTCCCAGTTTCAGATTGAAGAGATAAGCGGTGCTAAAAATATAATAATGACACGACACGCTGATTAGTGCAGTATCCTTCCGTTGTTGTCATCCTGGAAAAGCATGATGCACGCACCGCGATCGCTGCACGGAAATTGTCGAACGATAGAGATCGTCCTTTAGACGATTTTAGTCGACACGCTCTCAAGGGAGCTCCTCGATTCGTAACGAGAAACGACAAGGATTATGCAAATGCAAATATGAATACGCGACCTGACGGACAACTTACGTAACACTTAACAACCAGTTCGGTTTGTACACTACACGACAAAAGTATATGTATAGATCGATCCTGAACATTTTCGAACATTCTATCCCATCATCATTATACAGAAAATTATGCTCGGTTCCTTCTGTTCTGACCAACAAAAAGTTACCAGAATATTCATGAACATTCTATTTAATACACCGAACAACAGTGAATTATTTCAGAATTTTCAGTTGGAAATTCAATCTTTTAAAAAATCCGGAAGTATAACATTGTGATAGGACCCCTAACCTAGCTAGCTGGAATACACTATGCTCTATTTCTTCTGTTCTGCTCAAGAAGAAAAATGATGAAAAAATTCATGAGCATTCTAGCTAGTGGCACGCATGACAGTGAATTATTTCAGAATTTTCGGTTGCGAAATCAATCTCTAAGAAAATCCGGAACCATAAAATTGTGATCGGATCCCCACTTGACTTGCCTCTTCTCGGTGTGCCGCACAAAAGACACTAACGCAGATCACACAAAAGAGCACGGGAGGCTGGAGTTGAATCTCGTATGCATTCGGAAAGATGATGAAAGAGAAAATCCATAAGCGGCGGGGTCTAGGCTGTAAGTTGCGATGCTGGCCGCTCGCCCGTTTTCATTCATGATTTCGTGAGCGGTATGGACAACGGCAACCGCCGCATCACTTCTACTCCTCTTTTCCTTCTCCTCCTTCTCCTCATCCGTTCTCTCCCCACTCCATCACTCATTGTCAGTGTGCCACCTTGCGTCGACGTAGCAATGTCACTACTGCCCCGTACCGTTACCAATGCCACTATTGCCCCGTACCGTTACCAATGCCACTATTGCCCCGTACCGTTACCAATGCTTCCGGATTTTTGCAAAAATTCATTTTCCAACGAAAAATTCTGAAATAATTCACTGTCATGCTTTCCACCAGGTAGAACGTTCATGAATTTTTTCGTTATTTTTTCTCGAGCAGAACAGAAGAAATAAATCATAAATCATGGAATCGTACTCACCCTATAACTATGTACATACTTCGAAGCAAAAATAACGAAAAAATTCAGGAACATTCTACCTAATAGCACGCGTAAGAATGAATTATTTCAGAATTTTTCGTCGCGATATCCATTTTTCAAAAATCCGGAAGCATAAACTGCCAATTTTCCGGTACCCCGAGGACTCGCGGATTTTTCGAAAACATCGGTCTGCAACGAAAAATTCTGAAATAATTCATTGTTATGTATGCTATTAAGTAGAACGTTCATAAATTTTTTTCGTAATTGTTTGTCTCGCAGAACAGGAGAAATAAATCATAATTCGTACGTAGTCTAACCCAGATACCAAGGGTGGATATCCTATCACAAGTTTACGTTCCGGATTTTTTTCAAGATCGACGCTGCGGCCGAAAATTCTGAAAAAATTCACAGACGTCTCTGTTATTAGGTAGAACGTTCATGAATTTTTTAGTAATCTTTCGCCAAGCAGAAGGGAAGAAGCAGAGGATAATTCGTGTGTAGTGTAACCCAGATAGCAAGGTTGGGGATCCTTCATAAGCTTATGGCTTCCGTACTTTTTGCAAAATCGACGCTGCGACCGAAAATTCTGAAAAAATTCACTGTTGTGCGTACAATTGGGTAGGATGTTCATGAATTTTTTCGTAAATTTTTGTTGATCAGAACTGATGAAATGAATCATAGTGTAACCCAGATAGAAAGGTTGGGGATCCTATCGCAATCCTATGATTCTGGATTTTTAAAAAAATCGAATTTGCAACCAAAAATTCTGAAATAATTCACTATTATGTATGCTATTAAGTAGAATGTTCATGAACTTTTCGTTACTTTTCGCTGAGCAGAATAGAAGAAACAGAGGATAATTCGTGTGTAGTGTAACCCAGATAGCAAGGTTGGGGATCCTTCACAAGCTTATGGCTTCCGTACTTTTTGCAAAATCGACGCTGCGACCGAAAATTCTGAGAAAATTCACTGTTGTGCGTACAATTGGGTAGAATGTTCATGAATTTTTTCGTAATTTTTTGTTGATCAGAACAGAAGATTCAAGGCCGCGAATTTGCGTCATTTATTCATTCTGCATTGTATTCTCGTGGAAATGTTAGTACGAATCTTGTTGAGCGAGCACGTAAAAGCAGATAAGATTCAATTTTCGGAATTTTAAGTGATGGATAAACACCCGTGTCTAATTGACGTAATTGCGGAACGTGCGAACTAATTTGTACGGTTGCTTATCAAATGGTTGAGCGTTCCTCAAGGTATGAAATTCTTATTTGTACCGTTTATTGTGTAAATCGATAAAAATTGAATCTGGTGTTATAGCTAAATTGCTTTTCCGAATTTCTTATCAAAACTTTCTGTATATCAAGGTACTATTGGGCGTTGGTGCTGTAGACGGAATGGTGAAAGCGCTTATGCCTTCCACGTCGACAACTATCGACCCATTCCTGGTTAGAATGGTCGGCTATAGTGTTAGTACTGCTGCTAGCGGTGGCAGTGGATTGACTGTACACTCTACGCACTATAGTAATTCAAAACCTAGAAAATATAATTAGGGGATATCATGCACCGACTGACAGTGGCCCCAAATCGCCTCAAGACGGCCCTGGAGTTCTTTGAAAATTTCTCATTTATGTTTTCAAAGTCGCTGATTACGATTCTGAATTTGGAATTTTGGAAAAAGAAAATGGCTGATCCAATATGGCGGACGACTATTAAAAAAAATACTTCGATTTCTACGAAAATTAGTATTAAAATATTTTCGAGGTCTCTGATTACAATTCTGAAGTTGGAACTTCGAAAAACAAAATGACCGATCCGATTATAAACAAGAAGAGCACGCAACAACGACATTTGAAACGAACGTTTGTGAAAAATCTGTGAAAACCGTGTTATCCATATATGTATGTTGTAAAGTTTCCTATTACTATGAGAGCGAGGTTAGGTTTGCGGAATACTATAGCGACCGATAAAACCGCATCAGGCATGCTTAGCTTGGGTTTCATTTCGCAGAACGGCTAGGTAAATATGCACGCTAGCCCCGCATGAATCATGAGATCATAAAGACGTGAATGTCCCGCGGAGACAATGCGTGTTGCATCAAAGGGACACGAAAACCGGCCAGCGTGGATATCGCGTTACCGATTCTATTATGGACGGTTAATTCCACGCGAAACAGACACTTTTTCGAGTATGTAAAAGGAAATTTCAAGTTTCGAGTCGAAGAGAATTTCAAGTTTACATTTAGAGAAATTTCAAGTGCTTTGAATTCGGTGAAATTTTTCAAGTTAGAATCGAGGGAAATTTCAAGTTTTGGATTCAGGTAAATTTCAAGTTTTGTATTGAGAGAAATTTAAGTTGAAATCGAGGGAAATTTATGGTTTAATTTGTTGGTAATTCGAAATTCACCGGCAGATTGAGAGAAACTCTTATAAGTTAATTTTAAGTTCATTTTTATAGAAAGAGGACCCCCACTGGAGAAATGAAATAGGTGCTTGGTATACAAGGTGGCTGGTGTGCAGACATTGACCCATTTGTGTGCTTAAAGAGAGCACTGGAGTACTGGCACAACACAGAATGCACTAGGGTGCATTGCACTCCCCTACAGTTAACGCTGATCAAATTATTTTTCTCGAATATCTTCGAAACAATTCAACGCGGCGAAAAATATGTTAAATAAAATCTGTAGCCCTGAATAAGCTGCATCTTCTATGTCCTGTTACTTTTTCTCGTAAACCAAACGGTTTTCGGGAAAATTGAAAATATAGGATTCTGAGATGACACACGGCGAGTCATTGACCTGTTAGAGACTGCGCAGGCAAATATACAAATCCACCCATCGATCCTTGCGTGTACTTGACGCGCTAACGTCGATCACTACCTCTGCAGATTTTGCTCAAGGTCGTCCAAGGTCACTGATAAGGTCGAGGTTAGGGATTCTATCACAATTTCATACTTCCGGATTTTTTAAAAATTCATTTCGAAACCAAAAATTCTTAAATAATTCACTGTTGTTCGTTGTATCAGATAGAATGTTCATGAATTTTTTCGTAATTTTTTGTTGAGCAGAACAAAAGCAATAGTTGTGAATAGTGAATAGTGTCACCCACATAGCAAGGTTGGGAGGCCTATCATAATTTCATACTTCCAGATTTTTTGAAAATCGGATTCGTAACCAAAAATTCTGAAATAATTAACTGTTATTTATGCTATTAAGTAGAATGCTCATGAATTTTTTCGTAATTTTTTGTTTAGCAGAACAGAAGAAATAGAGTACGAGTTGATGAAATGACGACTGCGGATCTTTCTGTATCTGAGAATTTTGAAAAATTGCTAGAATATAAAATACGAAAGAATTTGGTACGATTTGAATTGATTCAGATCTAAAAAGATTCATGTACACGTATAAACGCTCCATCTGTAAAAGAAGTAACCATATTTAGGCTTGCGTAGACTTTCAGTCATAAAAGGTTATCAAACAGATGAGCTTTTACATCAGCGCTCTCTAGCGATTAGATCCCTGATGTATGTGTCTGGTTTTCGTCGATCCCGTTCCACCTGGTTTACCGCGCTGTCGGTTTCTTCTTTAGCGACGTATGATTTCCCGACAACATTTACTTGAAATTTCCCTCAAATTAAACTTGAAATTTCCCTAAAATTAAATTTGAAATTTCCCTAAATTCATAACTTGAAATTTCCCTCAATGTAACACTTGAAATTCCCCTCAACTTAAACTTGAAATTCCCCTCAACTTAAACTTGAAATTTCCCTCCATTCAAAACTTGAAATTTCCCTAAAATTAAACTTGAAATTTCCCTCGACTTAAACTTGAAATTGGCCTCAATTTAAACTTGAAATTTCCTTCAATTAAAAACTTGAAATTACCCCCTATTAAAAACTTGAAATTTCCCTGAATTTGTGATAGCATCCCCACCCTCATTATCTGGAATTATGTGCTACATCTTCTGTTCTGCTCGACGAAAAATAACGAAAAAATTCATGAACATGCCACGTAATAGCACACATAACAGTGAAATATTTAAGAATTTTTTATTGCAAATTCAATCTTTAAAAAATCCGAAAGTATGAAATTGTGATGGAATGACCAACCTCGCTATGTGGGATACACGCTATTGCTTCTATTCTGCTCAACAAAAAATAACGAAAAATTTGATGAGCATTCTACGTAGTGGCACACACAACTGTGAATTATTTCAGAAATTTTCTGTTATACTTAGATATTTTTTTCCCCGGATCCAATATAACTTTGCAGAATGACCATAATGTCAAGTGAGACGCTATTAGACGTTATAAAATCATACAGCGATAATTTTCTCGTATGGGAATAATCGATCCGTTCAATCGGCGGTCCACAAAGTAACGGTGAGCGATAATAATAAAGCGGCTTTTAATATCTTAACAGTTTTCTAAAAACGCTCACCTTGCATTTTTACGCACCGTCGAGCCCAAGAAATCTATGCATAATCGTGAGTGGTACGCATGCAATAGCAACATCATCGTTCAGAAACATTCAAAACAAATTTATTGTTAAATAATTCTCTATCATGCTACAATGAAAAGTTTCAGCAGGCCCGACAACCAATAAAAATCTTGCAAACGGCGTAATCCACTGGCTGAATTCATTTATAGCTTTAAATTAATTTTCTATTAAAATTAGTCTGTACAAATTAATTTAAACATGAAATTTCAATCAATTTATAATTGAAATTTCCCTCAATTTTAACTTGAACATTCTTTCTACTTAAACTTGAAATTTCCCACTTTAACTTGCAATTTAATTCCCGTCAATTTAAACCTTAAATTAATTTTCTACAAACATTAACTCAAAATAAACTTATTATATATATGTATGTATGTATATAAGAATTCCTCCGAATCTTTCATAATTAATTTAATCTTGAAATTTCCCTCAATTTAAACTTGAAATGTCCTCTTAATTTAAACTTGAAATTTTCATGAATTTAAACTTGAAATTTCCCTAAATGTAAACTTGAAAAATTTCCATCAATTTAATTTTGAAAATTCCCTCAATTTAAGTCTTAAATAAATTTCAATCAAAATAAACTTGAAACAACTTTATTATAAGAATACCTGAAAATCAAATTCTTTTTTATTATAAACGTTTTTCAAAACAAATGTACAGGGTGTATAAAAAGTAATGATCATCCGCCATAGGGGTGAATCTACATCTCTGGATCGGTGGACATTTGCAAAAGAAAATTGCCACAAAATTGTTTATAACAAAGAAAATTATTGTTAAAGTTTGTTTTTACATCA